>OX578150.1:67793205-68393205 GCA_951213105.1 Amaurobius ferox
TTACATTGGAATAGAAACAAAAATCAAACTACTTTGAAATTTTAAAGAGGTTGTATTTTAATAATTTGGCGCTAACATTTGAAGAATTTTTTTATTATTTTAAATGCACATAGACAATTAGAAATTTACAATACATTTGAAAATCATTTATTTTTAATAAAATAAATAAGTTTACATGTAAATATGAAAAGTTTACTCTTTTAAGTTTGAATGCTTATAAAAATTTATTTCGAAGTTACTTTGAAAAACATCTTGAAGTATACTTTATACCAGCTATAGATGGAATATACATTTAAATTTATTTTAAAACATAATTACTCAATAAATATAAATGTAGATAAAATAATTTTTAAATTTAAAAGTTTACTTTAATGAGAAATATTTTAAACGTTACAAATGAGCAAAGACCATATTCGGATATTTAAAATAGATACGTATTTGAAAACCATTGAAATCAAGTATAAAATGGTAATGAACTTAAATTTGTTTAAGACATAATATTTTAATAACGGTATTCTTGAATTTAAATAGATTTTACGCTTTTTTTTCTTTGTTTGTTTCATTTCAGTCAATATCGGCAACATCGCTTTTTAAACTAATTTTGTATATTGAGTGAATATTTTTCAACAAATATTTATTTGCTTTTTTATACGGATGTGTGACAAATCCAAATATTTTTTAATGTTCATTCACCTGTTTAAGCTTCTGATATCTAAAATAATCCATATAAAAAAGATCAAATCAAAAATTTACTATACGAAATACTGATTTAGCAGTAAAAACATGATCTACTATGCTATTGGCTGCTGCGTTGCCGTCAACCGTGCGGTACGCGTTGAATTCGGTTCCATTTCGAATTTAGCGTTGCGGCCTGCGTTCACCGCGGAAGAGGACTTTCCCCCACTTTTTCATCGTACAGCGCATGCGTGAACTCAACCGTCCTTTGCGGTGCGTTGCGTTGCGATGAGTGGGAAGGTACCTTTGGTCCTTACCTACTATCTCAACGCCTCAATGGGATTACGTATCACATTTTTAGAAGAGGTGCTGCCGAATTTTAATGGATGACATTCCAGCAGCTTCACGCCGACACATCTGGTTTCAGCATGATGGGGCACCCGCAGATTTCAACAGGAATGTGCGGGATTACCTCAATAGGTCCTATCCTCATAGGAACTATCCTCATCGCTGGATTGGCAACGGCGGACCAGTCGCATGACCACCACAATCCCCGACCTCATCCCCGTGGATTTCTTGTGGGGATACATGAAGTCCCTGGTATACAATACACCCATAACATCGAACATCAACCTCGTTGTCAGGATCGTGGAAGCGGTGGCACGTGTCCATGACACACCTGCCCAATTTCAATGGGTTCGAGATTCCATGCGTCGACGTTGTGAAGTCTGCATTGTGCAAGATGGAAGGAATTTTGAATATCTTCTATGATGTAACCATGACTTATTCCTTCAAAATGTATCGTTAAGTACTGGTCGACAATGCGAACCCTGTGAACTCACGCGTTATCGACTATAAAAATGGAATCAGGATCCATGGCCAAAAAAGTAGACGAACATAATGAACAAGGATGTCGTCTCTATACCGCACTATAGTCACAGTACCAAGGGAAGATGTGGAGATCAGTGCGGGTGCCGATAGCAATCCCTACCCAAACCATCAAACCACTGCCTCTGTATGGGTGCATTTCGCGGATGTTACTGGCGTGTTAGCGAATTCCAGGCGTTCTCCATGCGTTCTACAGATGGAGTTGGATAAAATTAATAGGGAAATTTAGATCTATGGGAAGGTTGGTTGGTTGGTTGATTTAGGATTTTTGGCACAAGATCCAAAGAGGATATGCTGCGCCGGACATATGGTACTAAAATACAGATAAAGGTAAAGAATAAAAACAAGTGTATAATCTAAAAAGTTGTATGACTAAAACAAGACAATGCAAGAGGGTTAATGATGGAAACAAGATGAAAAAATTTTAAAAGGTGATAGGAAGTGAATTTAAATATGATGGTAAAACCCAATGTCTAATAAGAATGGAAAAATCCCTGAATGAGGGTTTTCTCCAATCAATTCCGTCAAAGTTAGAGTATACGTTTTAAAATGTTTAAAACGAAACTGTTTATATTTAGGACAAGTAATTAGAATATGTTTTACACTTGCTGCGGTTTGACAAACATTACAAAGGGGTTCAATTTCTCCTAAAAGTAAATGCCTGTGAGTAAAACGAGTGTGACCAATGCGCAAACGAGTTAAAATTACATCCAGTTTCCTACATTGGAAACTATTCCATTTTTGTACTAAGGGCTTTATCTCGAGCAACTTATTATCAGCTTGCTGATTCCAGGAATACTGCCATTTGTCATGAATATTTTTTAGAACAAATTGTTTGATGTCGGTCAAAGGGATAGTCAGACTCAAAGTTTGAGTAGCTGATTTAGCAGCAATGTCTGCTAAATCATTTCCTTTGATGCCAACATGTCCTGGGACCCAACAGAATTTAGTATGGTATCCTTGCTCCTTCAGACGATGCTCATACTTAAGGATATCAGAGGCAATGTGGTAATTCATAGCTCTCTTCGATGATAAAAGCTGTAATGAACTCAATGAGTCAGTATATATAATGTGCTTTTTGGACTTTTGATAAGAGATGAAGATTAGGGACTGGTAAATAGCCATAATCTCAGCTGTAAAAATAGAGCAAGATGCATGTAGTTTATAAGACTTTATAGTATTGTTGCAAACATAAGCTAGGCCAACGTAATCTCCTGCTTTGGAACCATCTGTAAAAACAGGAGTAAACTCCTTATACAGATTCCTATGTTCAGCAAACAATTGCACATAAATAGCCGGAATGGTGTTAGTCTTCGTAAAATTACAAAAAGGGTTGAGAAAGGTGAAATTGTTAACATACCATGGAGGTGTTTCAAAAAACTTTGTTTTTCGAACATAAAGCTCTACTAAAGGGGTAGTTTCTACTATATTGCGTATCCGCTTGCCAAAAATAGGAATGCATGAAGGTCTGTGGTCATACAGTCGATCATAATGATCATCAAGGAATGCACGTTGTAACGGATGGTTATGTAAGGACATGATACGAAAATAATAATTCAGTGCCAGCTGTTCACGCCTTAATTGTAAACATGGCTCATTAGAGACAGCATATATGCTTTGAACTGGAGATGTCCTAAAGGCTCCTGAGCATATACGTAATGCCTTATGGTGAATTGGATCAAGCTTTTTTAGCACTGATGTTCGTGCTGATCCATACACAGAACAACCATAATCTAGTTTTGACCGAATAACAGCTCTGTAGATGCGAAGCATGGAAGTAAAATCTGCACCCCATTTAGTATTTGAGAGGACTTTTAAGATGTTAAGAGCTTTCTCACATTTATTTCGCAGTTTCTGGATGTGGGGCAAGAAAGTAAGCTTTTTATCGAACCAAACCCCTAGAAATTTTATTTCCTCTACTACAGCAATCTTTACACCTCCCATAAAGATTTCTGGGGGTGAGTGGATACCACGTTTTCTGGTGAAATGAACACAAGTCTTTTGAGTGGAAAACCCGTACCCATTCACATTTGCCCATCGTAAGATGTTATTTACGGCGGCTTGACATTGTCTTTCCACAGTACGCATATCGTGAGCTTGGTAGGCAACTTGCAGATCATCCACATACAGACTTTTATGGACAGACACTGGCAAACTGTTTAAAAGACTATTTATTTTTATATTAAAGAGTGTCACACTCAAGACACTTCCTTGTGGCACACCCTCCTCTTGTACGTGTGTGCGTGAGAGTGTTGAACCAATGCGCACTTGGAATGTCCTGTGTGATAAAAAGTTTTGAATAAAAATAGGAAGATTACCTTTTAGATTAAAATCATAAATGTCCTTAATAATACCGTAGCCCCATGTTCGATCATAGGCTTTGTCAATATCAAAAAAAATTGAGACTAAATGATTTCTCCTAAGAAATGCAGTCCTAATTTGTGATTCTAATGAGGTAAGATTATCAATGGTAGATCTACCTCGACGAAAGCCACTTTGGTGGGGTGATAATAACTTGTTACTCTCTAAAAAGTGTACAAGCCTGGCATTAACCATTTTTTCTAGAAGTTTACATACACAGCTTGTGAGAGCTATAGGCCGATAACTTAAAGGGCTTTGAGGGTCCTTACCTGGTTTTAAAATGGGAATTGTGATGGCTCTTTGCCATGACCTAGGGAATTTATGTTCATGCCAAATTCTGTTAAACAGGTATAAGAGGTTCAATAAGGAGTAATGGGTTGGTTGGTTGGTTGATTTAGGATTTTTGGCACAAGATCCAAAGAGGATATGCTGCGCCGGACATATGGTACTAAAATACAGATAAAGGTAAAGAATAAAAACAAGTGTATAATCTAAAAAGTTGTATGACTAAAACAAGACAATGCAAGAGGGTTAATGGTGGAAACAAGATGAAAAAAGTTTAAAAGGTGATAGGAAGTGAATTTAAATATGATGGTAAAACCCAATGTCTAATAAGAATGGAAAAATCCCTGAATGAGGGTTTTCTCCAATCAATTCCGTCAAAGTTAGAGTATACGTTTTAAAATGTTTAAAACGAAACTGTTTATATTTAGGACAAGTAATTAGAATATGTTTTACACTTGCTGCGGTTTGACAAACATTACAAAGGGGTTCAATTTCTCCTAAAAGTAAATGCCTGTGAGTAAAACGAGTGTGACCAATGCGCAAACGAGTTAAAATTACATCCAGTTTCCTACATTGGAAACTATTCCATTTTTGTACTAAGGGCTTTATCTCGAGCAACTTATTATCAGCTTGCTGATTCCAGGAATACTGCCATTTGTCATGAATATTTTTTAGAACAAATTGTTTGATGTCGGTCAAAGGGATAGTCAGACTCAAAGTTTGAGTAGCTGATTTAGCAGCAATGTCTGCTAAATCATTTCCTTTGATGCCAACATGTCCTGGGACCCAACAGAATTTAGTATGGTATCCTTGCTCCTTCAGACGATGCTCATACTTAAGGATATCAGAGGCAATGTGGTAATTCATAGCTCTCTTCGATGATAAAAGCTGTAATGAACTCAATGAGTCAGTATATATAATGTGCTTTTTGGACTTTTGATAAGAGATGAAGATTAGGGACTGGTAAATAGCCATAATCTCAGCTGTAAAAATAGAGCAAGATGCATGTAGTTTATAAGACTTTATAGTATTGTTGCAAACATAAGCTAGGCCAACGTAATCTCCTGCTTTGGAACCATCTGTAAAAACAGGAGTAAACTCCTTATACAGATTCCTATGTTCAGCAAACAATTGCACATAAATAGCCGGAATGGTGTTAGTCTTCGTAAAATTACAAAAAGGGTTGAGAAAGGTGAAATTGTTAACATACCATGGAGGTGTTTCAAAAAACTTTGTTTTTCGAACATAAAGCTCTACTAAAGGGGTAGTTTCTACTATATTGCGTATCCGCTTGCCAAAAATAGGAATGCATGAAGGTCTGTGGTCATACAGTCGATCATAATGATCATCAAGGAATGCACGTTGTAACGGATGGTTATGTAAGGACATGATACGAAAATAATAATTCAGTGCCAGCTGTTCACGCCTTAATTGTAAACATGGCTCATTAGAGACAGCATATATACTTTGAACTGGAGATGTCCTAAAGGCTCCTGAGCATATACGTAATGCCTTATGGTGAATTGGATCAAGCTTTTTTAGCACTGATGTTCGTGCTGATCCATACACAGAACAACCATAATCTAGTTTTGACCGAATAACAGCTCTGTAGATGCGAAGCATGGAAGTAAAATCTGCACCCCATTTAGTATTTGAGAGGACTTTTAAGATGTTAAGAGCTTTCTCACATTTATTTCGCAGTTTCTGGATGTGGGGCAAGAAAGTAAGCTTTTTATCGAACCAAACCCCTAGAAATTTTATTTCCTCTACTACAGCAATCTTTACACCTCCCATAAAGATTTCTGGGGGTGAGTGGATACCACGTTTTCTGGTGAAATGAACACAACAAGTCTTTTGAGTGGAAAACCCGTACCCATTCACATTTGCCCATCGTAAGATGTTATTTACGGCGGCTTGACATTGTCTTTCCACAGTACGCATATCGTGAGCTTGGTAGGCAACTTGCAGATCATCCACATACAGACTTTTATGGACAGACACTGGCAAACTGTTTAAAAGACTATTTATTTTTATATTAAAGAGTGTCACACTCAAGACACTTCCTTGTGGCACACCCTCCTCTTGTACGTGTGTGCGTGAGAGTGTTGAACCAATGCGCACTTGGAATGTCCTGTGTGATAAAAAGTTTTGAATAAAAATAGGAAGATTACCTTTTAGATTAAAATCATAAATGTCCTTAATAATACCGTAGCGCCATGTTCGATCATAGGCTTTGTCAATATCAAAAAAAATTGAGACTAAATGATTTCTCCTAAGAAAGGCAGTCCTAATTTGTGATTCTAATGAAGTAAGATTATCAATGGTAGATCTACCTCGACGAAAGCCACTTTGGTGGGGTGATAATAACTTGTTACTCTCTAAAAAGTGTACAAGCCTGGCATTAACCATTTTTTCTAGAAGTTTACATACACAGCTTGTGAGAGCTATAGGCCGATAACTTAAAGGGCTTTGAGGGTCCTTACCTGGTTTTAAAATGGGAATTGTGATGGCTCTTTGCCATGACCTAGGGAATTTATGTTCATGCCAAATTCTGTTAAACAGGTATAAGAGGTTCAATAAGGAGTAATGGGAGAGGTGTTTAAGCATGAGATAGCTAATTTTATCAGGTCCACTGCAAGTTCTGTGTGTTTGGGACAAAACAGTCACCAACTCTGACATTGTAAAGTGCATGTTATAAGGTAAGTTTCTAGCTTCTGGGAAAACAATAGGTTTATTTTCAGACTGAAGTTTGTGTTTTAAAAACGGTTCAGAGTAATTTGATGCATTTGAAATATTTGCAAATTCTTTGGCAATTTCATTTGCAATGTCATATGGCGAACTTATAGTTGTGCTATTATGATTTAGAATGGCTATGGAGTGATTACTATAATTCCCTGTACACTTTTTGACTTTCTCCCATAGAATTTTACTAGAAGTGGAAGATGTTATTTCACTAACATATTTTTCCCATGACTCTTTCTGCCTTCTTCTGCGTATCCTGCGAGCAAACGCTTTTGCATGTTTAAATGCAGTTAGGTTTTCAGTGGTAGGAGACCTCCTGAAAATTGACCAAGCTTTCTTTTGCTTTTTATAAGCCTCACGACATTCGTCACTCCACCAAGGGAAACGATGCTTAGATATATTACCTGCACGTTTTGGAATTGCAGCATCCGCAGCCTCTATAAGGATATCTGTAACATTTTCTACAGCTGTATCAATGTCAATGCTTTGAATAGCTTCATCAGTGATCAGAGCTAGGGAAGTAAACTTCGCCCAATCAGCTTTTGAAAATATGTACTGAGATGGTTTTATAGTCGATCTGAATTGACTGTTAGAGAGCATGATAGGGAAGTGGTCACTATTGTGAAGATCTTTATCAACTGCAAAATTCCAGTAAGGAAGGAGAGAGGGAGAACAGATGGCAAGGTCAATACTGTGAAAAGTCCTACTAGGTTGGTGAAAATAGGTGCATTCATTATTGTTAAAAATGCATAAATTGTGATCACTGACACATTGCTCAATTTGTTGTCCTCTGCAATTTGTGTCTAGACTTCCCCAAAGGGGATTGTGGCCATTAAAGTCACCGAGTATCACAAATGGTGCAGGAAGTTGGCGAATCAAATTATCAAGTTCTCTAGAATTTATGTGATCATTTGGTGGTAAGTAAATACAGCATACAGTAATCAATCTATTTACATGGATCCGAACAGCAACAGTTTGTAGATTTGTGGTGAGTTGTAATATGGAAGAAGGGTAGTCTTGTGAGACTAACAAAGCAACTCCCCCAGATACTCTACTGTTCATATTAAAATCTTTACGGATACAATTAAAATTTTTAATATTAAAATTACTGCTAGATTTTAGCATAGTCTCTTGAAGGCAAACACAAATAGGTTGGAAAGTATTAATTAAATTCTTGATCTCCACCGACTTGTTCTGCAACCCACGGCAATTCCAAGATAGCAAAAAAGCCATATTCAGGTTTTTTTCTTGGGCCGATGGGAGGTGGTCTCTTTTTTCTGAGTAGAGGAAGAGGATGACACATCTGTTATCATCCCTTCATCCTCGGAAGCACACAGTTGTACTTCGTCATCATCTTGGCTATGATTTTCGTGAATGTTTGTTTTTTTGACGGATTTTTTCTCCAAAGGACTGTCTCTAGTATTCTTTAATTTATGTTTTTTGTTTGTTTTTGTTTTCTCTTCTAAAGTATTAACTCCTTTTTTTCCACTGGTACTTACTACTGCAGCTTTTTGTTGTGTGAAAGCAGGTCTGAAAGTGGCTAATGGGATTGAAGTTTTTTGCTTTTGTTTAGTACTTGAAACAGCAGTGTTTACAGAAGAGACAGGTTTTGTTTCGTTAGTTTGTTGGTTAGGGATTAATTGCATAAAGTTGAAGTCAGGTTCGGTTTGTGTGCCTACTGATGTAACTTCAGTTTGTATGCCAGCAGATTTTGTTTGTCTGTTTCTGACAACAGTTGAGTATGATATGCCTATTTTTGGTGTTCTTGCTTCAATCAGTTTACGTGCTTCTGGGTAAGTAATATTACTGGATGTTTTTAGAGTTTGAATTTCTTTCTCAAAAACCCATTTTGGACATGAGCGGGCATAAGATGGATGTTCAGCCTCGCAATTAACACATTTTGGAGTAGATGTACATCCCTCACTGTCATGTCCGTGTTCTGCACAGCGTGCACACACCACTTTAGGAGCACGACAGGAAGTTTTTGGATGTCCAAATCTCTGACAGTGGAAGCATCTTAATGGGTTTGGCACATATGGCCGTACTGGGCATCTGAGGTAGGCTACTTTTAAATATTTAGGTAAGACTGGGGTGTCAAAAGTCAGTATAAGATGTTTTGTTGGAAATATTGTTCCATCTCGTCTTACAGAGATTCGTCGTACAGAGCTAACTTTTTGGTCTTTTAGATTGTCAAGGATTTCAGTTTCAGGTATATGTGTAAGGTCTGGTTCTGAAATAACCCCACGAGAGAAGTTTAATGTACTATGGGCAGTCACGGACACGGGAATATTTGCGAGGGTTTTCAATAAAAGTATATTTTTAGCTTGTGCGGTAGACAAAACTTTAACTAACAAGTCACCAGATCTGAGCTTCTTTATAGTTTCCACTTCCCCAACAGTACTGAGTATTCCTTTTTGAATCAAAAAGGGTGAAACGTTATTGAATGATCCTTCTATTCTTTTCATAACGAAATACTTTGCTTCAGTTGTAGTCATTTTATGATTATCTATTTCATTAGTTCTTTGTAAAGCATCTGTATTTACGTTCATAATCCTATCAGTTTTATGTCCCAAGGATACGGAAACGCTACAGGCATCTACTCTATCCGCCCAATTAAGATCTCCTGCCTTGGAAGGCAAGGAAGCATTAGAAATTTCACTAGAAAAGCATGAAGAACCCGAGGCCAAAAGCATTCTCGAATTCTCCATGCTTGTAACCACTAATAAAAAACCACGGTTTACTTCCAGATCGATCGGAGCCCCCGCCAGACTCCGTCTCCCCACACTTTTCTAACGTGCCAAGTGTAACCGCCGGAGTCATTCGCAAAGCCAGATGATGGAGAGCGGGCCATAACGTGCACCTGGTGCACAGGGCCCATGGACCAGCAAGGATCCAAGGGGGATTTCTCGATATGAAACACTCTCCACCATCCAACCAACGCAACCAAGGGACTCACCTCTGGAACCGTTTACTGCAAACGTTTCTCGAAAGCAAAACTACTGATGCACGCAGCTCTACCCCTTTCGCATCACACCCACATGAACCCATTCCCGAGCCCAAACGGTGTACCTTACAGCAGAGGCCGAAGAGTGGTACTAGGGCCCATAGAGCAGATGTGATGTTTACTAAGGGCTCGGCATTGATGACACCAGCAGCTGAGAGGGACAAGAAACACAAAACACAAAAGGAGAACAAAACAAAAAGAAGGGGAAAGGAGGATAGACAAAAAATAAGATCTATGGGAATGATGGAGAGGATTTGAGGATGGTATTGGAGAGACTGGAGGAATCTATTCGGGAGAGAAATGACAAGGTTAGATTGCTGAAATCGGAATTGGCAGAAAGAAAGGATGAGATTAAAAGAAATCGTGAAATAATGAGATCACAGATGGAGAAATATTGGGAGACTGGTAAGAGATTGGAGGAACTGGAAATGCTACATAGGAGTGGCTTGGAAGCTGGCAGAACAGATGGTTTAATGGATGGTGCTGAGTCCTGGAGGGAAAATCTTGGAAAAAGTGAAAGGGAACTTAAGGTTACCAGAAATGACCTGGAAGTTAAGCGGAGGAAATCTGGGTCTCATGTTGAATCCATAGCCAGTGATCCTAGGTTTCAAGAATTCGATTTGGAAAATGGTAGTATGAGGAGTACCTTACAAAAGAGGGAAGAAGTTATAGACAAACTAAAAAAAAGAGATTGCCTTGTGCAGGTCCATCGCTTCAAGGGCTTCTATACCCAGTTGTGCTGAAGGCCCTACTGGGATCCCAGTAGAGAGTATTTTATATGACATGAAAATGGAGATATCCAACTTAGAAGGTAAACTGGTAGAGAGCGAGAGGCTATTTGACGTATTCTGTTCTAAGGTTAACACCACGCTGGAGAGAACAAATAGGTTTATGGAAAAAAAACCTTCTGTGCCCAGCCGGAGCGGGGAAGTAACTACGTCTGGTGGATTCAGGGCTACGCAAGCGCGGCCCGACGTGGTCTCTCGGCGGCGGGTCCCGGTGGAGTAACTCCCAGGCCCGAAGTACTAATCCTGAAACCTAAAGCTAAGGGGAATTTTTACGATAACAGGAAGTTAGTATGTTCGTCAGTCTCTATGGCGAATAGCAACCTGAAGGTGGACGGTGTATCTCAGCAGTGTATCTCAGGTAGCAGTGTATCAGTGTATCTCAGCGGTGTATCTCAGGCAGTGAATCTCATACAGACGTCCCGTGCAAAAGGTCACCTAAATGCATCAACTGTTTAATATGCAACCAGGAATCGGGAACAAAACTGAGAATTGGTCATTCTTGTCTAGATGAGAAGTGCCCCACCTATCGGCGCCAGATCCATGTTCTAACGAGAACAATTGATTATGGTGTATAGATTCTTACAGATTAATACTAATCACTCCCCAGCAGCCTATAGTCAAGTTATGATTGCTGTTACTGATCTAGATATTGATATTTTATATGTCCTGGACCCCCCTCCCCATTTCTGGGGGCAGTATCCCTCCTCCTCCTCTTTTTGGGCTTCCCTTCTTTACTTCAAAATCCCTAGGTGCCGTCTTGATAATCTGTAATCTTTCATTGAAATACAATCTTAAATTTAATACTATTTCCCCGGTTTTTATAGATATAATTTATAAAGATATTCAAGTAATTGTAATTTCGGTTTCTTATTTTCACCCAAGTGGCTCAATTGATGATCAAATTGGTGAATTATTTATGATTGATTTTGATAGCTCAAATTTTGTAATGATGGGAGATTTTAATTTTAGATCAAGACATTGTGGATAAGACCTAGAGGATGATTGGTAAAATTGGTATGCGAAAAATTGGTAAAAATTTACAAATATTACCATCAAAGTAAGAAAGAAAAATCTGAATGTGACTGGTAAATAGTAAAAATTAAAGAATTTGAGATTAACTTTAATAACAAAGAGAATTTAATCTAGAACTTTCAGATTCGATTGAATCAAAAACTTTTTTTTTTCAGAACTTCTGTGTCATAGTGTGTTGGAATAAAAGCTTGATCTAAAAATGGTCTTTCATAATAGTATATCATACATTTATTGTAAATTTCTTTGACTTCATGAACTACATATTTTTTTTTACAAGCTATGGTTTAATTTGTATACATATTTTTGGTTATGCCTCTTTATATAAAAGATTTATTAGCACCAAAAACGTCTAAAGCAAGTTTTAAAATAGATAGAAATATTTACAAGGTCAAATTATAAGCAATAACATAAAAATGTAATATTTTAGAAACAGTGATCCTGCAATTTATATAAATTATTATAATTTAAGAAATTTTAAAATATATCACAAATCTTGTACAAAAACCCACTTTTAGCAAAAATCCAGAAGGGTTTTGTTGGTGGTCCCGCCAACAGAAAAACCCTGGTGGGTTTTTCTGGGCTGGGCCCAATCTGCCATCGCCGATACGCGAGGTGCGCTGCAGACACGTGCTTTTACAGTGTAGGCTCGCAGTAAATGCTGATTTCGTAATATTTTCTCCAGGGTGTTTTATTTGGGTGGCTGAACTATAGGCTTACTATATCTGTAGAAATATATCGATATATTCGTATACATGCAGTGGACCCTGTGCAAGTGATGGGGATAACGAAAATGAAGGCAAGGACACTCGTGACCAGACAACCCCTATTGGCCCTGGAAGCGAGGACGGCCCTCTAAACGACATCGACGAAATGGAGAAACAGGTCATGATGGAAGATGCAGTGGATGGTGGAGTGCGCCCCTCTACTGGACAGCTGGTTGGCGCAGAGGATCCACTACAGGCCAAATACATCCCCCTACTCAGTGTCCTCTTCCACGAGTACCGTGATGCGCGGCAAGATGAGTTTGAGGGGGTACCTGCCGAACTATCAACGACGTCAGGACTCTTGTGAAAATTCCCACCCATGTACACAAATCCGGTCTAGAAAAGAAAATTCAAGCCTCGGACCTGAAAACAATTCAAAACTTTACAGACGTAACAGGAAAAGGGCACATAGAATCATTGAAGGAAGAGAGGATAGCCATTGCAATATTGAATGTAAACCATCGAGGATCAATCACTTCTCCCTCCCGGAACGTACCGAGCCAGAACAGACTGGCTTCATGATCAATTCTAAATTAGCACCCTCCCCTGTGAAGGCAGACTATTTTAATAGGTTCGAGGTTCTGACCAAACTAAAAAAATGTGAAAGCACTGCACCTGGACCGGAGCGTTTAACTTATAATCACCGAAAGGTGTTGACCCAGAAGCAAGAATTCTCACCTACATATTTAACATTTGCAAGGAGAATACCAGCTGTCTGGAGAGAATAAAAAACAATTATGACTTACAAGAAAGGAGATAAAGTCGACCCCAGCAGCTGGAGACCTATTGCTCTGAGTCACATAATATATAAATTGTTCGCAGAATGTCTAACGAAGAGACTAACTAAATGGATTATGGAGAACAATGTACTATCTTTTAATCAGAAGGGCTTTCTCCCCAATGACGGTGTATTCGAAAACAACTATGTTATCGAGTATAGGGTGATAAATGACAAAACTAATCACAAAAATACATTCACTGCATCACTTGATGTATCCAATGCCTTCGGCTCGATCCCCCACTGGACCATTTATAAAGCTCTCGAATATGCCGGAGAGGGGGAGGGGTTCATCGACATTATCAAGACCTGCTACAGCGGAGTCACTACGACTTACTTAAATTCAGAATGACTTTCTTCTCCGAGACCAGTGGTGCTAGGAGTTCGTCATGGCTGTCCTCTGAGTGGCCTCCTCTTCAATGACAATTGACTTTATTCTGAAAGTGGTCCAGCGGAATAGTCCCAGCACAAAATCCTCGAGTACGCTACGACATGATTTTAATAAACAACGACCTAGTCAGCGTACAAAATGACCTTGACAAGGTGAACCGTCTGGCAGAAAAGATAAATATCTCATTCAACAGTAGAAAATGTTATACACTTCATCTGTCCGGTGCGCACCCCGTTGGGGCAAGAGAAACTATCTTTTATATAAACGGAGTGCCGATCCCTTATTTGATAGATGGAGAGCCGAGTGTTTTCCTGGGGAAGCCTATTGGTAGTTATCTCCCCAATAACACCACAGCACTGTCGAATATAAAACAAGCTGACATAATTATGAGCTCCAAATTCGCTCCTTGGCAGCGCATCAACTGCATGAAAATGTTCTTTTATCCTAAATTTCACTTTTCGATGAGCACGGCACAACACAAAAAGACTGACTGGGCCGAAATTGATAACTATGTGAAGCCGAAAATAAAAAAGACACTATATCTACCCAAAAATGCGTCAAATGAATAGATATATGGATCAACGGTCTCCTAGGAGTTCTTCTAGCTGCAGAAGACTCCGATATTGAAATGATCGATGAGGCTTTTAAACTACTAACATCAAGAGACCCAAGAATTAGAAATATGGCACGGAAGGAGCTGTTACACATTGCCAAAAACAGACTAAGATATGACAGTGATGATGACACTATATGCAAATACTTGTCCGGGGAACATGAACCCCGGACAAGCAACCATTACTTCTCCCAATGGACACGTGCCAGAGCAACATCGACAAGACTAAATGTAAAATGGCTGCTCCAAGAGAACGGGTCCCCGGCGATCGAATGCAATAATGAAGTAGTGACCAATCGGACACTGATTTTTAGGTCACTACGAAAAATTCTAAGAGGATTAAGGAGCATGGAGTTAGCAGGAAAAATATCACAAGGAAAAACGTTACTCTGTTACTCCAAGGACAATGCAAATACTTGTCCGGGGAACATGAACCCCGGACAAGTAACCATTACTTCTCCCAATGGACACATGCCAGAGCAGCCTTGACAAGACTAAATGTAAAATGGCTGCTCCAAGAGAACGGGTCCCCGGCGATCGAATGCAATAATGAAGTAGTGACCAATCGGACACTGATTTTTAGGTCACTACGAAAAATTCTAAGAGGATTAAGGAGCATGGAGTTAGCAGGAAAAATATCACAAAGAAAAACGTTACCCTGTTACTGTATGGACAAGAGCAGCTCACTCACTTTCATAGAGAAGGTGACAATGTTATGAAGAAAAAAAGAGCTTTATTTTTATTTATTCATATTTTTGTAAGTTAATAAATTCATAAATAAAGTTCCTTTTATTTTATTTTTAAATATATTAATAAGGTTTCGTTTGCATGCATTACTATTCTTTGTTTCCTTTTTACCATTTAATATTACATTGCTAATTACACTTCAATATTAGAGTTCTAACTTATTTTAATAATGTTACTTTTATTAATTGCTTTTCCTAATGTTTGGCCTGTGCATATTACTTCGTTGTTAACCTTTTATAATTATCATCAACAATCAACAAATTCTCTAAAACTTCACTTACCTTTAACCCAGAATTAAATAGAGCACAGCCAACAAATAAACTCAACTCATTTATATGTTAAACTAAAACTTGCTTTATTAACAACACTTTCAAAAACAAACAAAAGTAGTTACAAAAATTAAACACCTTCCAAACTGCTAAACTTAAAATATCGTATAGTGGCTAGATTTGTACATTGCATTTTATTTTATGATCAATTAAATTGAAATTCAGGACCCAGTTATCAAATTAAATCCCAGTTATTAATTTAATTCTCAGTTATTAATATAATTCCCAGGTTCAGATTCCACTCTGGTCTGAAGACCAGAGTTTGGTCTGCCTGAGCTGTCCACCACTAAAAATGTTAAATGAATAACTCCCAAAATAATAAAAACAAACACAAGTTGTGAATGATAAAATTACAAATGATTAAAATTCAGAATAATAAAAGCAAACACTAAATGGTAAAATGTTAACCCCCAATTGGTACATGTATCAAAATTATTATTCTCAAAGGTACAAAGAAAGGGAAAACGAAGCTGCCCGTATCAAAAAGAATTCACCACAGATAAAAAGATTAAAATGCCGAACAGGTTCACAGTCACAGCTCCTTCTATAACAATAATTATCATTTGAGCAGCGCAGATTCTAGTTGGTGAATATAGATGGCAGCACCAAACCCGATAACAGCGTGGAAACAAGATGCATTTGCACAACACACACATTTAAAACCAAAGAAGACTGGTTGCATGGAAAAGGCACCTATGAAGGAGGCAAGGAAACACCTAGGTTCCAATCCCTTCAGGAACCTGAAAGCTGTACGTAAACACACTGATGAATTGTAGTCTGGCACATAGACGGCAGTCGAATACCACTTTTGATCAATGCCGGCAGAACGGAATTTCACTTCTGAGCAAGAATTTTACTTGTGGTACAATATATATTTATTTTTGAAAATCGAACACCATCTTTAATACCGGCAATATAACAGAATCGCCAGTTTGACGAAGATCACGGTTGGGAGGAAAAGGCCTGCTTTGAACAAGGCTACACTCTGATGAAAAATGAAGATATTCAAACTCAAAGGTAGCTGAATCTGCATTGACTTGGGCTTGGATAGTCACAACGTCATCATTGGAAGCTCATTTTAAGATCTTAGTCATGGTTCATTCCCATCGAAGATTTCCGTTGCATCAGAATTTATTCAAGCCATCACTTCGTAGTTTCAAAGAAACTAAGCTTACGTGAGAATTTTCCGAGGTCTTCAAAACACCTTTCGGGCGAGCCCGGGCGCTCAGCATGAGCCCCGGCTCGGCACTCAATTTTTACCACCCCTCTGCTCTGCTGCTCAGAATCGAACTCAAAGCATCCTTACGGCGACCGCGGCCCCTCAGCGTGAGGTCCGGCCGCGGCCCCAAAATCTTTTCCCAACCTCTCTGCTCTAATCTCCGAATCGAACTCCCTTTCCAACCAAATTTTCGCTTCCCAGGAGACGCCAATCTTGGCGAGTGAAAAACTTGCGCCGCACACAAAGCGTCTCACATACCCCGGGGAATTAAAAAAAAGGAACACTTCGCAACGAACCACGCGGCACGAAAATGCCGCCAAGCTAGCTACCACGTTTTCCCGCCAAAGTTCATTGCTCCGTTGCGCCAACCCTACAGAATTTCTAGGCACCCCAAAACATCTGGAAAAGGCATCAACTCAGCCGATAAGCAATGAAATGGTCAAAAAGGAGCGTTATTTTTCGCTTTCAGAGGAATATAATTTCTGTTCGAAAGTGAAGGCGTAAAGCTGAAAAGGAAAATTACAGGGGAAAGGCGAATAAGTAAAGGATTCTATGAATACATTTAGCGTTTTTAGATACTTCGCGTGCGTAATTTGCAATATAAAAATGTATGAAAGGGATAATAAATAAACGTTAATACGAGATAAATCGCCGAAATATTCAATAACCGTAAATTAATTTTGAAGGGAAGGGGGAAAATTATGAATTTTGAACCTTAAACACCTTAGATAATGAAAATCTCTGAATCTAAGCACAACAACAATACCAGACTTGCTGAGTGGCAGTTTGTGCATCGTGCAAGGCTAGGCCTATTCCCCCTTAAAGACTATACCAGAACCAATAATTACGCCTTAAAAAAATGCATAAAATGTGAGAGAATTGAGACACTCCCACACCTCATCTGCCATTGTATGACATACAGTACCAAATACGTGCAGCGACATAACAACATAGTCGAAAGAATCAAAATTGCTGCACAAGGCAGATGGACGGTAGTGGGAGAAAACCAAAGAGTGGGGGGATCTCGTTCTGAAGAGAGACAACGAAGCAATAATTATCGATGATACAGTCTCCTTCGAGAACGGAATCAAAGCCTTTGGGGATGCGCGGAAAGAGAAGGAAGAAAAATATGCTCCACTTGCGGAAGCACTTAAACAAAACTACAACAAAGTCAGTGTCGAAGCAATTATTGTGGGAAGTCTGGGTTCATGGAACAAGAAGAATAACAAAATAACTAAGAGGCTGTGTAGCAAAAAGTATGCAAAACACATGCAGAAACACATTGTAAGCGATACGCTTAGAGCCTCTAGAGATATATACGTATTACATATAACTGGAAGGAATCAGGAAACATACGTATATAGACCCAGGACACCGCCACTCGAGGACCTAGTTCTAATAACTAAGTTTACTTTTGAGCTTTAATCATTGTTCTCTCTTTTAAAGTATACACATGTATTTTCTTACCTGCTTAAGATTTTAATGTACACATCTATATACAAATTTTATGATTTTATGCACTTTTTATTGTACTTTTATGTATTTGACTTAGCAAGTATAACTATACATATACCTGCTATTTTTATGTTTATATATTGAGACACCTTCCATATTCTGGAAAACGTCTTTTTATAAAGATAAAAAGAAGAGCGATACGAAGACGAAGTCACAGAATATTACTGACAAATAAACTCTTGTTTTTTATTCACTGACAAGGGAATACCTGGTATCATGCAAATCCTCTTAGAGACATTGCCTTTGGCAACTCATAAAAAATATCTGTAGAAGTATATCGATAAATTGGTATACAGCACCCCCAAATAAAAGAAATAAGGGATTATTAATAACGGCGCCCTCGTAAAAATAAATATCAGAAAAATCCGTAGCATTTTGAAGATTTCATGTCCGGGAAATGTTGTTCCACTGATGCATATCGCTCGGCTATTCTGTTCAACGTATCCCACTCATCTGAAGTCATATCAAATGTTTAAATAACGCCGCATATAAACTGGTGGTTTAATAATAAGCTTACAAAGTCTGTAGAAATATATCGACATATCCGTCACACATACACCCCCACACAACAAAAGTAATGTGGCATTATTAATGAAGACGCCATCGTGATAAGAAAATATTTAAAAAGATCCGTAGCATTTTGAGACTTTCATGTTCGAGAAATCTTAATCCACTGAGGCATATCGCTCAAGTATTCTGCTCAAAGTGTTACATTCATCTGAAGTCATATCGAATGTTTAAATAACGCCATATACACTCTGAGACAAAAAAAATTGATGCACCCCGCAAAATAATCCGATAGTAATGAAACTGTACATGCAAGCACCTGTCGACCGAATATGCAAATGATCAAAAATTCGCTGTCAATGAATGGTCAGAACTACAGCGCATTAAAACTGAGTACCATTGTGGTGTCCTCGCTTTCAGGAACAAAACGTACAGTGGATTTCGATTGCGTTCACGTACCTTGATTGTAAAAAATGCCTCGCCGGCGAATTCGCGGTCACTATAAGCATATATAGGAGTTTGAAAGAGGGAGTGCGATCGGGACTGGATGAGCACACCGACGGATCGCTCGGCATTTGGGTAGGAGCGATGCCGCAATTAGACGATGTTGGCAGGATTGGCAGATTTCAGCGGGCAGCGGACGGCCTAGAGCGACGACAGAACAGGTTGGTTGGTTGATTATGGTTTAATGGCACAAGATCCAAAGAGGATATGCTGCGCCAGACATATACGATAGAACAGGAAGATAGAGCAATTGTCAGAGCAGCTGTGACGGCACAAGATTCGTCGTTATCAACCATCCAACATGTGACAAACACAGAAGTGACCACCCGGACCATTAATAGAAGACTACGGTAGCGGAATCTATACTCGCGGCGCCCATTACGCCGTCTACCACTGATCAGTATGCACCGTCAACAGCGATTGCAATGGTGCGGGGCCCGATCAACATGGAATTGTTCGGATTGCGAACGAATTGTCTTCAGTGATGAGTCCCGTTTCGAACAAAGTCCTGACAACCAGTGCACACGTGTCTGGAGACAGGCCGGTCATCGCCAGGATCCTGCTCTTACTGTTACGAGCCGACAATAGGGAGTTATGATCTGGTGGTGCCATTTCGTTTGATAACCGGGCCCCTCCGATAGTCCTCCATGGCACCATCACAGCACAGGGGTACGGTGCCGACATTCTTCGGCACGTTGTATTGCCATTTCTTTCGCGATACCCCGGAATAACTTTTCAGCAAGATAATATCAGGCCACACACAGCACGCCTCTATTGATTGTCTGCGTGCTTACGACACACGTCCTTGGCCGGACGCGGTAGCCTAGTGGTTAGCGCACGGGAATTGCACTCGGTAGGCATGTGTTCCATTCCCTCAGCTTCAGAACTGCCGCCGTGCTCACGTGGATAACGATCACGTTAAACATGTGGCTCCATAAGTCCTTCCGAGAGGTTGGTGGAAGGGGAAGGGGAGTACGGTTCCTGTGGATGCCTCCCCCACTGGGTTCCAGTCTAAATAGGGTGGCTCATCCCGGTCATCCAAACAGTTACCTTACACCTTTCTGGTAAGTCGGACGGTCAGGGTCTCAACAACAACACTTCCTTGGCCAGCCAAATCCCCAGTTGGTTGATTAAAGTTTTATGGCACAAGATCCAAAGAGGATATGCTGCGCTAGACATATGGTACCAAGATACATAAATTAGTATGGATTAAAACACGTGTATAATTGAAAAGGGTAATAATCTGTGAAAAACCCATGGCTACGGAACATGTGTAACAATGCAAACGAGAAAAAATGGCTAAAAGGTTATAAAAGGGGAAGTTAAAAATAATGGTTGATTGGTTGATTATGGTTTAATGGCACAAGATCCAAAGAGGATATGCTGCGCCAGACATATTAAAAATAATGGAAAAAACCAATATCCAATAAGAATGGGAGAAGCTCCAAACGAGGATTTTCTCCAATCAATTCTGCCAAATGTTTAGTATAAGTGTTAAAATGCTTAAAACAAAACTGTTTATATTTCGAACACTCAATTAAAATATGTTTGATACTTGCTGAGGTCTGACAAATATTACAAAAGGGTTCAATTTCTCCTAAAAGTAAGTGTCTATGAGTAAAACGAGTATGACCAATGCGCAAACGAGTTAATATAAAATCAAGTTTCCTACACTGAAAACTAGTCCACTTTTGTATTAAAGGCTTTATCTCATACAATTTATTTTGAGTTTGCTGATTCCATGAATGTTGCCATTTATCATATAATATTTTACTAATAGTTTTTTTTTATATCTGATAAAGTAATGGGATGATTCAGAATATGATCAGCTGTTTTTGCAGCGGTATCAGCCAATTCAATTCCCTTTATACCAACATGACCCGGAACCCAACAAAATTGAATATAGTGTCCTCGTGCCTTCAGACGATGCACAAGTTGGAGGATATCTGAGGCAATGGGATGAAGCATAGCCATTCTGGATGAAAGTAATTGCAAAGAACTTAACGAATCTGTATATATGATGTCTTTTTTTACCCTTAGATGGGAGATGAAAATTAATGATTGGTGAATTGCTGTGATTTCAGCAGTAAAAATGGAACATGAGGTATGAAGCTTAAAAGACTTCACTATATCATTATTCATTACATACATAAGCAAATCCGACATAAGCTGCTGTTTTGGAACCATCTGTAAAAATAGGAATGAGCTCCTTAAATAAATCTCTATGTTCTGCAAAAAGTTGAACATAAATGGAATCAGGTGTACTACTCTTTAAAAAATTATCAAAAGAATTGAGAAAAATGAAATTTGGGACTTGCCATGGAGGTATTTCACAAGCCTTTCTCTTTCTAACATTGAGATTTTCTAGTGGAGTTGATGATACACTATTGCTCATTCGCATGCCACAGGAAGGAATACAGGAAGGTCGGGCTGAATACAGCCGATTGTACTGCACATCCAGGATGATCCGTTGCAAAGGATGGTAGTTCATGGACATGACTCTAAAGTGATAATTCAGTGAGAACTGTTCTCGCCTGAGTTCGAGTGATGTCTCATTACAGTCAACGTATATGCTTTGAATAGGAGAAGTTTTGAAGGCACCAGAACAAATACGAAGAGCATTATTATGAATTGGATCAAGCTTCTTAAGCACAGATGCTCGTGCTGATCCGTACACAGAACATCCAGAATCAAGCTTTGACCGAATAACAACTCTATAGATTCGAAGCATGGAAGTCCGATCTGCACCGCATTTTGTATTTGAAAGAACTTTTAAGATATTCAGAGCTTTCTCACATTTCGTTCGCAATCTTTGGATGTGGGGCAAGAAAGTGAGTTTCTTATCAAACCAGATCCCGAGAAATTTTACTTCATCTGCTACTGTGATCTTAACGTCTCCCATACAGATTTCTGGGGGTAAGTGAATGCCACGTTTTCTTGTGAAGTAAATACAACATGTCTTTTGAGTAGAAAAACTGAATCCATTTACGTTTGCCCATCGCAAGATACAATTAACAGCAGCTTGACATTGTCGCTCAACTGAACGCACATTATGTGCTTGATAGGAAACTTGCAGATCAACAACATACATGGTTTTATGAAATGACAATGGTAATTGGTTTAAAATACCGTTGACTTTGATATTAGAAAGTGTCACACTCAGTACACTTCCTTGGGGCACTCCTTCTTGTACATAGGTGTGAGAGAGAACTGGGCCAATGCGAACTTGGAATATCCTGTAATCTAAAGTTTTGGATAAAAATGGGAAGATTACCCTTTAAATTAAAATCAAATAGGTCCTTAATAATACCATAGCGCCATGTTCGAGTATAGGCTTTGTCTATATCAAAAAATATGGAAACTAAATGGTTTCGCCTAAGAAAGGCAGTCCTAATTTGTGATTCTAAGGAAATTAGATTGTCGGCGGTAGATCTACCTTGTCGAAAGCCACTTTGATGTGGCGATAATTTTTTATTGTCTTCTAAAAAATATACAAGCCTAGCGTTTACCATTTTTTCAAGCAGTTTACATACACAGCTTGTAAGTGTTATAGGTCGATAACTTAAAGGACTTAATGGGTCCTTACCTGGTTTCATGATGGGAATGGTGATGGCTCTTTACCATTATTTAGGAAATTTATGTTCGAACCAGATTCTGTTGAACAGATGCAGGAGGTTCAACAAGTAGTCATGAGAAAGGTATTTTAGCATGAGATAATTAATTTCGTCTGGTCCACTACAAGTTTTGTGTGTTTTTGATAAAGCTGTCATCAACTCATATATTGTCATATTTTGTAATGTTTTAAGTGATCGCGTTCATTCATCACAATGTATATTATTCAAAGTGCCCGCACATTCAAAGGCGCTTCAACTTTCTACCGGCTGATATTAACCACTCCTTCCCTTCTTTTTTTTTATTGCAGAGAGCTGCTGCAGATTCGCAAACGATCGAGCAACTGGGCAAATATTTATTCTGGAAGTGAACAGGTTTATGAAAATTGACACGTAAACAGTAGCGAAGCATCAGGAGATACAAAATGGTCAGTGTCTACCTAAATAATTTATAGTCAAGTAACTTTTACTTTAATTATATATAATTCAAAATAAAAGTATAAAATGTTTTGTGTAAATAAATGGAGATATCGACAAAATTTTGCTCCGCTTGGGGTCTGTTCACTTTTTTTTTCTGCTTATATAGATAAATAGAGCAGCGGTCGTTGATTGTTCAAAAGAGACATACATATTTCAAAGTGTCTCTCCACGCCAATGTTCTATCGAGAGCTGAAAGAGTACGTGAGCGCTGTTCAGCAACAGTTATTGGATAGACATATTTATCTGCTGTTTCCATTATACACATTTGAAGCGTTTCAAATCTTGGAGGCCCTAACAAACCAGGTTACACGATTCACTAACTTTAAATTTGGCATGTCGTTGTCTTTTGTGATATATTTTAATTCTTTGGATTATGAACTTTAATGAGCCCCATCATAAGAATGTACTGGTTTTTTAGAAATAACTTGAGACACGAACAACTAAAAAGTCCAAATTGCCACATTTTTTGTGATATATATATATATTAATTCTTTGGATTCTGAACCTTATCGATCCTGCCCATTTTTGGCCAGCCCGCAATAGTAAATTTCATGTCTTTTGAAAATGACTTGAGGACCGAAGCAGCTGAAAAGCTCAAATTAGGCACATCTTGTCTTTTATTACTTTCATTTTTTTAGATTTTGAAACTTAGTAGTCCGGCCCATTCTGGACCCGTAATAGGAAATTACGTGTTTTGGGGAATAACTTGAGAACCGAAGCAAGTAGAAAGCTCAAGTTTGGTACTTGTTGTTCTTTATGATATACACTCTTTTGCAAAACCAAAATGAAGCACCCCTAAAAAATAATCTGATCATCTCGAAATTTTGCATGCAAATTCTTTTATACCAAGTAAGCAAATGATTAAATTTGCAAAGCCAATGAGTGTTAACTGTGGTCATAGCACGCGTTTCTACAGCGCAACTAGCATTCTATAAAACAGGTTAAAAATGTGGACGGTTTACCTCTGCTGATTATCGGCGTTGCAGTTCTGTGACAATACAACCAATAATGCCATTAAGACATTGAGGACGACCTTATAAACAATTAGATGAGTTCGAATGTGATCGTATAGTTGAAATGCGTGAAGATGACTAGTCATACCGAGCAATAGACCGCCACCTACACCGAACAGGCACTGCTGTACAAAGGTACTGGCAGCAATAGTTGCTGCAAAGAACTCATCGGTGGAATAATGGCTCTGGAAGGCCAAGGTGCACGAATGCGAGGCAAGATCGGAAGATTGTGCGACAGGGTCGAACTGGCCCAATGGCATCATTGTTCGCCATACAACGTGCCACAGCGTCTTCCATACCACATGTGGTACCTCAAACCATCTAACGGCGCTTGGCTGAGATGAGGTTATGCTCACGGCAGACTTTAAGACGTCTGCCCATAACCCCACAACATCGACAGAGTTGTTTGGAGTGGTATCGTAGCCGAGCATCATGGTGCAAACAGACTGGCATCGAAAAGTGTTCAGCGATTAATCACGCTTCAGTCTTTCAGCAGATTACCATTAGGTATGTGTGTGGAGGCGCCAGGGCCAGCGGTCCCAATCAACCTTTGTTTTATTACCCCTGGTGTGATGGGATGGGTGCTATCTCTTATGACAGCAGGTCGTCCCTAGTCATGTTGCATACAACTTTAATAGCTCAACGATATGTTGATGAAATCCTGCGGCCATTTGCGTTACCTTTCATGGCACGTCATTCTGGGGTCATTTTTCAACAAGATAATGCCACGCCACATACGGCTCGCACCCGGCCGTCCAAACAGTTACCTTACACCTTTCTGGTAGGTCGGACGGTCTGGGTCTCAACATACGGCTCGCATATCTATGGACTGTCTCCGTGCTGGTGATACTGTTCCTTGGCTAGCAAGGTCACTAGACTTTTCGCCAATTGAGCATGTATGGGACATGTTAGGCTGCCAGATTCAGGTACCCCGAAATGTAGCAGATCTGGAGCAACAATTGATGAACGCCTGGCAGACCTCTAAAGGCTAATCTTTCAGACCTCTAAGGGCTACCTCTAAAGATTATCATCAGAGGCCTACCTGTCTCGACTAACACTAATCACATAAAAACTGAGATGGAGTATTCTAAATTCAAAATTAAGAGTATTACTCAACTGTCTTGAGGCCCAGAAACAAAAAGACTATGATGCCCCTGTTTTATATCCAGGTAAAAAAACAACCTACATATGACAATCTATGACCTTAAAGACCTAATGGGACTTAAAATTAGCGTAGAATGGTACAGGGGCAGGAAACAAGTGGCCCAGTGCCAAAAATGCCAGCAATGATTTCATAAAAACATCTGTTGCCACATACACTTCTACAGAAATTCTGTTTGTAACAATTTATGAAAATAAGATACCAGAGTATCTTAAAATATTTCTAATGATTGAAAGAATATTCACATTTATTACAATCCTAGAAGTAAACCACCGAGAGACAGATATTAAAGAAGCAATTATAAATCATCTTGGTTAGGAGCACTTTGGATGCTACGCACTACTGAATCTGATAGTTCATTATACACCGAGATGAAAGAAGCAACAGAAAAAATAAAGTGTCACACATTTTAAATATACTTCAAGAAAAGGCATGCTATTCCCTGTAAAAACTATTTATTGATAAACCAAAAAGCATTGATTCGGGAAAGGTTAACCAGACAGAATGACATATGAAATGTTAGTGTGTACATTTATTACAAAAAATATTATATTTTACAATCAAATTGATGCAACTTGCAATAAAAATATGCACAACATTTACACAACATACATATACAATGATAAAATCATTTCATCATCAGGAGACATTTACAAGAATATTTCTCTAAAAAGTACACATATTTACATCAATTTAATACATATACACAAATAATAAAGTAATTCTGTAAATTGTTAAAAATGAACACCTTGAATGTAGTAAAGAAAGCATTAAATAATGAGTTTATACTCAGATTTTCAAACTAAGTTAACAACTTTTTCAAAATGCATATTTTTCAATATTTATTATTGTAATGTTATCCTCAACGATAATTTTTCCTATCGATATGAATATATTCAATAAAACAAAAAAAAAACATGTTTTCATGGTGAAATTTAAAACCATGTTATTTTTAGTTTCTGGACCTTTCATTGGTCACACTGAAATTATAACACAAATTCTGTGCTACATATGGATGTTTTGACAGTTTTTATTTATTTATAAAGATAAACAACATTTTATTTAAACACTAAAATTAAGGAAAATTTTAAACCAGTGATTCCCAAACATTTAAACTCAAGGTTGATTAGGGTTTTTTGGAACAAGATCCTAAGAGGAAATGCTGCGCCAGACATATACTATCAATCTATAAATATAAGCAAGTAACAGCAACAAGTGTATAAACTACAAGTGTACAACATAAATGGGTGATAATGTGTAAGTAACACATAACAATGGAATATGCATAACAATGGAAACAAGATGAACTATGACTAAAAGTTTATAGAAGGTGAAGTTAAATATGATGGGAAATTCCGATGTCCAACAAGGAAAAACGTCCGGGATTTCCCCGGACAGTCCGGGTTTTGAAGGTGCGTATGGGTGTCCAGTTCGCAGTTAATAAAATGTCCGGGGAAAGCAATCAAGCAAGCAAAAAAAAAAATCAACTAAAAATATTTGTACCACTGAAAGTAAAAAACAATTCCATAGATTTATTAATTTTAAAGAAGGTTTTATCTTCCGAAAAATATGAATGGTCAAATTGCAATTTGCCTGAACTTCCAAATTTAGTATGTACTGGTGATACTGAGGTTGATGATCCACAGCCAGGACCCAGTTCAAAATGAAATAAATGAATTACAGAACAAATTTGATTTGTGTAGCTTCCTGTTTCAATAAAATTAACATTATGTTGGTAATGGCAGCAACTATCATCATCGCTGTTGTTGATTTGCAATACAAGTTCCCACTTCAAAATTCCTTTCCTGATCCACCTGAGACTAGGGTTTCACAATAGGGGAGGGGAGGTGCTGTATGCCTAGTTAGAATAAGGGGCAATTGCTAGAAAAAAGGAATGTTACAATGTAATATCCCTGTAGTGGATTGCTACCTGCTAATTTTAAACCTGCCTATTTCATGTCTTATTTTTTACCACGTTCCTTACCGGAGTTGGTTAGACTTAAACATGGTGCAAATAAATGTGAAACATCACTCGATAGATCTGCAGTTAAAGATAGATATCTTAAAGCAAACAGATTGTAAAGTCAAATCAAAAATGGAAATTGCAGCCAAGTTTGGAATACCAAAAAGTAAGCTGTCAACAATTTTGGAAAATAGACAAAAAAAAATTGAGACAACTGTGACAGATGCTATGAACAAAAATACAGCATGGAACAAAATGATGAAAATGTGTGGCACTACTGAAAGAAGCATTATTTGCATGGTTAAAAATGGTTCTGTCAAAAATGTGCCGATAAATGGACATTTGTTTAAAATTAAAGCAGAAGAGTTTTCACGTTTGATAGGTATTGAGAATGTGAAGTTTTTAGGCGGATGGATTCAAAACTATAAAATACGGCATAACGTGACATTGTGTAAGCTGCATTGAAAGCAGAGAAGCAAATGACGTTGCAGCTGCCTCTTGGAAAGATGATCATCTTCAATGTATTCTTCGGCAATCCAAACCCAAAGACATTTACATGGCAAACGATGCAGAATTATTTTTCAAGGTCCTTCCAATCTTAATGGAATGCCAAATTATATTCCATTTCAAGAACATGTACCTGATGTTATGAACAACTGAGTGACTCATAGTACTTACACGAGAGCCCTGACCTCCTAAAAATAAGCAATGAGAGAGGAAAGGGAAAGAAGTGAAAAAGAAATAGAAGAAAAAGATTGCTAAGGTACCTTGGGATTGCAACACCCGTATTCACTAAAGAAGTGAATCCCTGAGGGGTGAGAAGGTGAAAGAGGTGATAAGGATGAAGAGATTCTTGATATTGACTTTTTACACTAAACTTAGTTCACTTGATTTTCTGTTATTTACAATTTATATACACCTGTTTATTTTAAAATGTCCATATATGGCCAGAAAATAGAAGGGCAAATTACAATATATTTATTCAATATGCAAAAACGCATTACTGATTAAATGTAAAATTAAACTTTCTTTTGATATCAAAAGTGAAAAAGAGTATGTAATTTACATCTTGTACACTACAGAAATCTGACATCACAACATAGCATATTTTTCTTTCATGTATTTGCTAATATTGCTAGAACCCAAAAATTACATTTTATTTTTTTATACTGAAAAAAATTATTTTATCTATTATTGGGTGGGTTTTGGGATGTTTTTCATGACTGTTAAGGTAATGCAGGCAAACACCTGGTAATACTGGAAAGAATAAAAAATATGAATGTACACTTTCAATACACTTTCCTGTCTATTTTTCCCTTATAAAGTACTACATTGTATTACACAACAATTTATAACCATTGTATCCATTGAAAAAAAATGCAAATGTACTAATAGAAAAATAAGTTGGCAAAATGATCTTTCCATATAATATAGCTGACAGGAAGTAGATTTGCAGGTTATGATGTCACATACAAATAGCAAATAAAGAGCATTCCCCAAATTATGAGTGCTCCCATTGCAGATAACAGCATTGATAGACCAAAAACAGACTAGTGCATAAACATGAAACTAGTCCATGGATGCCATTATATACAATGGGGGCACATGTTAGTTTTCCGAATACCTCCTATATGCAGGTTCAGTAGGGTGCATAAGTGCAAAACCTGTCCATAGATTCTGTTAGCTACAATGTGATCTCGCAGTCCTATAAATTATATAATTCATAAAAAAATAGTATGTTTATAAATACAATTTTTCAATATGAATTTGGTGTTCAGTTTATGAAAGCTCTTTATGAAAGCATTTTTATAATGAACTGTTTTAAGGCACTCTTTTAAAAGTTATACTCAAATTTTTACTCAATTTTCTTTAACAAATTCTTTCAGATTTTCTTGATTCCCCAAGATAATTTTATAATAACTTTATAACTAATAGCAATATAAGATTATTAAGCAGACCTGTCATTGTTTCAGTCACTCACATTTTACCAGAATAATCTTCTAAAAATCAAATCATTCACTTAAAACTTCATATGACATAACAAACAACACTCTATAACTCCAAGGGCCGCATCCTCCAAGAAATTAGAGGTATATGTCATGACATTACATTACTATTGTGCTCCCCTCCCCCCCCATATTTCCAATGATAGAACCTGAATTGCAAATGTACAAAAATTTGAGTGAACTCACCAATATGTATTGCAGGAAAACTGCTAAAAACCATGATGATGAGGAAAGTAATTCGAGCAATAATATTAATGTAAATGATAATAACTCAAACATAACTATAATTGAAAACGTAAATGACTTGTATAACAATAATGCCACAACCTTATCTAATAAGAATCAATGAGCTTTGGAAAGCAATGTAACTGATAGGAAAAATTAAAATAGAAATAAAATTAACTTTGAACTGAATCCCAAACTGATTATCGATTTAATTGAAACAGCTAATGAGGCCGATCAATTGGACATTCAATCATTAAATGAAAATGATAAAGAAAAGGAATTTAAAACTGTAAAAAACACAACTAGAAACAGTAAAAGCAAGAAAAATTCCACTGGTGGAAATTCTCCCACCCAACCTGCAGCCTTTAAAAAAAGATACTCCAAAGTCTCAGAGAGTGATAATTCGGACAGCAAATATCAATACCAAGATGCTCAAGAGTCCCAGAATTCCCAAAGTCCACAGAAGTCTTTGTAAAAATTTCCTTCTGTGAAAATTTCCTAAGTCCTCAAAAACAAACAAAAACATCACCCAAATGCAAACCATAAATGGACTTACCCATTGTAATAGAAATGATAATTAGAAAACGAGTTAGACTTAAAGAAAGCTTTAATCAACTAGAATGATGCATGACAAAATGGCAAAGCAGTATCGCACGCTAGTAGTTCGAACATCAAACATAGTAGTGTTGCCATTCTTCAAGTTCCTAAAGTTAGTGTTGCCAAAACAAGAACATAATATCACATTCACCCCTCCCATAGTGTTAGTCAATCACATAGTCGGCTAAATAGGAAGGCAGGCGTTTCAGTCTGCTGGGACGAAGTGTAGTAGGATCCTGGGACCTCTCCCCAGTATTCTTACAGAAGTTCTCTGATGAGGAGGCTGGACTGCTAGGATATGGTGGTACACTGTCTTGAGCTTCATCTTCTGTCATATTTTTGAGACTCACCGGTGGGGTTTTTGTATGTGCGTTAGACAATTCAGAATTCAGAATATCAGAAGAAGGCAGATGGCTGCTACAGCTGTCTCCGTCGTCATTGATAGGTAAAGGAGTTTCCCCTCTTGGAGCCAAGTGCCGTATAGAGACACTGGTTTCACGTCCGTCTGGGAGTCTAACATAAGCATAGTCTGGGTTTGCTTCAATGAGTTCTACTTCCTGCACAATAGGCTCATACTTATTAGCTCGTGTGTTGTTCCTCATTAGCACTGGACCTGGATGGGAAAGCCAGGTAGGTATGGAGTAACCATTGTAGGATCTTCTAATGTGGGAGAACATTCGTTCATGAGGTGTAGCATTTGTGGAGGTGCATAGTAGGGAGCGAATCGAATGTAAGGCAGGTTGTAAAACATTTTCCCACTGTTCAATTGCCATGTTTTTTGATTTTAGTGCCAGCTGGATAGTTTTCCATACGATTCCATTGTATCTTTCGACTTGGCCGTTTCCTTGCGGATTGTAAGCAGTCGTCCTGCTAGTCGCTATCCCAAGTGGAGTGAGAAAAGATTTTAACTCACGGGACATAAAAGATGAACCTCTATCAGAATGTATATAAGCCGGCATTCCAAAAATTGAGAAGATGTTTTGCAAGTGAGTTATAATGGTAGACGCCGAGATATCAGAACAGGGAATTGCAAAGGGGAATCTCGAAAACTCATCTACTACAGTCAGGAGGAAGCGGTTCCTGGAAACTGTTGGTAAAGGTCCTTTGAAATCAACATTTAATCTTTCAAAAGCAGCAGTTGCTTTGATTAATTTTCCTTCATTTTTACAGAATCGTGGCTTGACTTCGTTGCAACAGGGGCAAGCGTTTATGACCCTCTTAATGTCGTCCAAAGAGAAGGCTAAATTTTTAGATCTGATCCAATGATACATTCGGGTGATTCCCGGATGACACAATGCCTCATGTAATTCTCTTATATTCACTCCTGGGCTGGTAGCCGCCGTTATTCTTGATAGAGTATCCGCAGTTGCATTTCTGTTTCCAGGTCGGTAGATAATATCAAATTTGAAGCAGGTAAGTTCCAATCTCCAACGCATGATTTTCTCATTTTTAATTTTACTGTTATGACACTGATCAAACATGAATGTGACTGATCTTTGGTAAGTAAAAACTTCAAAATGTCTACCAATTAAGTAATGTCGCCAATTCCGTAGGGATTCAACAATTGCATAGGCCTCCTTTTCAATCGAGGAATGCTTCTGCTCAGATGCGTTCAGAGTTCTTGAGAAGAATGCCACAGGACGTTCAGCTTGACTCAAGGAAGCCCCTATAGCAAACTCAGAGGCGTCTGTTTCCACTCTAAAGGGTATGTTGTCCTCAATAGCGAACAAGGAGGCATTAGCTATATCGGTCTTTAATGAGTCAAAAGCCTTCACGGCAACTTCTGGAAGAGGAAAGGGACCCTTAGCCAAGAGAGGGCGAATCTTCTCAGAGAATGTGGGAATCCAACGACAATAATGGGCAAACATGCCCAGCGCACGTTGTAGAGACGCTGTGTCTTTAGGAATAGGTAAGTTCAACAGTGGAGCCAGTCTGTCGGGGTCAGGTTTTATAGTTTTGTTCTCGATAAAGTATCCTAGTAGTTTGATCGATTTAGTAGAAAAAACACACTTCTCATCATTCAGTGTTAAGTTGTATTTCTTAGCAGTAATCATGAATTTTTCCAAGTTGCAGTCATGCTCTCTTTGATTTTTCCCACATACCGTTACATCATCAAGATATGGAAAAGTGCCTTCTAAACCTTCATCCTTAATTATTTTATCAATGATTCTCTGAAAGCATGCTACCCCATTAGTCACACCGAAAGGGACACGTAGAAAATGGTACAGTTTACCTTCAGCTTCAAAAGCTGTGTAATGTTTTTCAGATTCTAATATGGGTACCTGATGATAGGCACTTTTGAGATCAATAGTACTAAATATTTCATATTTAGACACTTGTGAAATTAATTCTTCAATTCTGGGAAGAGGATAAGCATCAAGCATCGTGAATCTATTAATTGTCTGTGAATAATCGACAACCATTCTGGGCTTGTGGTGTTCTCCTTTCACGACAAATGCTTGTGCACGCCAAGGTGAATTACTGGGTTCGATTACACCTTCTTCTAGTAGTCTGTTTACATCCGCAGCTATAAATAGTCTATCTTCTTCCATTTGACGCCTTGACTTCGTGATCACTGGTCTACAGTCAGGGGTTAAGTTAGCAAACAGTGAGACAGAGGGGACTTGAGCAATTGCCAATGAGCAGATTTTCAGAGGTGGTCTGTCACCGTTGAAATCAATCTCAACTGAAGAATGATTTTTTAGTAAGTCATGGCCGATCAGAAAATCTGCACAGAGGTTTTTCATGATTAACACCTCTACGTTTGTATATGAATGAGTTTGTAATTTTACCGTTATCATGGAACAGCCAGTAATGTCCGAGCTTAAGGAAGAGTTAGCCATAGTTATTCTACCGAAGTATGGCTTCACTAGTATTCGACACTTTTTTACCAGAGATTGGTTTAGAAAACTGAGTGAGCTGCCAGTATCGATCAGAGCATTTAGCTCTATTCCATTTATATCCACTTTAGTAATAGATTTTTGGAGACAACTGGGGACAATTGATGCTGATGCTAAAGTATGAACTGATGCCGTAGAATTGTTCGGGGGCGCGACAGTCTAGACTTGCAAACTCTCTGGTAATGACCTTTCTTTCCACACCCTCTACATAGTGCATCCTTGGCCGGGCAGACGTTTCGAACATGGCGGTCATTCCCACAAAAAAAGCATTTTCCGGTGCGGGCTGGTATAGCTGCAGTTGTGTGAGTCTCCTCGGGTTTTTCGTCTTTCTGCTCCATAGCAGCCACAGGTACCGAATTCGAATTTGCAGAATATGAAGCGGAGTGATGTTCTGCCAGTTCTAATGCCCTAGCCTGGTCGAATGCATTATCCAACGTAATTGTAGTGTTCTCCAACAGGCGTTCTCGAATTCGAGTGCTCCTTAAACCCCGGATGAATGCGTCTCTAATATACTCATTTTTGTACTGTTCAGCCGTAACAGATTTGAAATTACAATCTTTGCTCATTTGTTTAAGTATCTGTAGATATTCACTCACAGACTCTCCCGATTGTTGAGTTCTCGAAGCCACGCAGTGTCTGGCGAATATTTCGTTTCGTTTAGTAACGTAAATAGAATCCAGGGCAGTAATAGCCGTATTGTAGTTTTCTGCTTCGTTGATATGCTGATAAACACCCGCCGACACGTAATTACACAAGAGATGAAGCTTATTTTCCTCAGTCAAATGCTGAACTTCGCCCAGGAAATTTGAAAATGTCCGTTTCCAATGTTTCCATTTTGCTTCAGCTCCTACGCACGTTGGATCCACGTCGAATCTCTCTGGCTTGAGAAGTCGTTCCATCTCATGTGAATTTAGATCCAAGAAATCTAGTTGATTAAATTGTAATAGAAATGATCATTAGAAAACGAGTTAGACTTAAAGAAAGCTTTAATCAACTAGAATGATGCATGACAAAATGGCAAAGCAGTATCGCACGCTAGTAGTTGGAACATCAAACATAGTAGTGTTGCCATTCTTCAAGTACCTAAAGTTAGTGTTGCCAAAACAAGAACATAATATCACACCCATAACAACAATGAAATCACGAATGCCCTAGAAGACAATTATGAATCACAATTCACCATAAATAAAGACTTAAATTGCATTGATGCAGAAAACAAAATTTTAAATGAAATCCAAAAATTTTTGGCCACGCCCCCACCCACCCCCACACACACACAACACCACCCATACAACCAACCCGACCTCCCCTCTGAAATCCTTGAAGAAATCAAATATTTCAAAGCCAGAAAGTCTCCTGGAATCAATAGCATCAATAATAATGAACTAAAATCCCTCCCCATAAATATTATCTACTACTTAACATTACTCATAAACGCCATTTTAAAATTTAATTACTTCCCGAACAAATGGAAAATCAGTATTATTGTTCCAATTCTGAAACCAGGAGAAAATCCAACTCTTCCACAAAGTTACAGGCCCATCACTCTGCTCATCTCGATTAGTAAACTTACAGAGCATATCATTCACTCGCGACTCAAACACTACATTACCCAGCAAAACATCATTACTCCCGAACAATTTGGCTTTCGTCCCCAGCATGCTACAACATGCCAATTGTTGTGTGTAACTGAATTCATCTCAGAAGGAATGATATTGAACTAACAACTGCAGCTATACTACTGGACATAGCGAAGGCCTTTGATTGCATCTGGTATAATGCTTTAATATACAATAATTAATTAAGCTTAATTTCCCAGATGCACTCATCCATCTTATACACTCATACCTTCACTGCAGATTCTTCACTGTCCGTTTTAACAACGCATACTCAACACACAGACCTACTAGTGCCGGGGTCCCACAGGGCTCTCAATTGTCCCCGACACTCTTCAATATTTACATCAATGACATACCCAAATCCCCAAAAACACACATTGCCCTCTTCGCGGACGACTGCCATCTACACCCGATCTTCAAATGCAAACTCCGTGGGCTCTCGCCTGCAGAAACACATAACATCATTAACCTCCTGGTTTCAGGAGTTGAAAATAAAAATAAATCCAAAGAAAACCAACTGTATTATGTTTACAAGAAAAAAGAAAAACTCCCCCCCCCCCCCCATTCTGATTAACGACATGCCTATCCCTTATACAAACACCTGTAAATACCTCGGTATCACTTTTGACAAGAAACTTAATTTTCTACATCACATCGATAATTCAATCAGAAAATATATCGCCAGAGCTAAATTATACCCTATACTACATACTCCCCATGTTAACTATAAAAATAAAGTCACACTATATAAAACTGTGCTAAGACCTGTTATGCTTTACGGAGCCGCCATCTGGGGTTTCATGGCAAAATCCAATCTGAACAAACTACAAAACGTACCACTGAGATCAATTAGGAAAGCTCCAAGATATCTACGGAATGATGTAATACACAGAGACTTTGGAGTCAGACCCATTAAAGATGAAATTAAAGAACTAGCATTAAAATTTTACAATAACATCCCCTTAATTCCCAACCAAGAGCTGCTGAACTTAAACATATATGACCCCCCACCAGTGGAATTTTAAAAGACACCCTAGGACAACTACCATTCTCACGTAACTGATTCTCATTTCATCATCATTACAAAAAAAAAAAATTATTTTTCCAACTTGTTCCAAATCCATGAATTCAAATTCAACTCTGTGGTATTAATGGAAACAACCAGATAAAACCGTAAGTGACAACCAATAGAAAATAGACTGACTGAGAACCAATAGAAAATGGTTTCTCCATGCCTGTAATGCTCTCCCAGCACTTTGCTGCTTTTAACTTGACCTTTATTATCAAACTTCCTTAGGGAGCACAAAGTAATGTTTTTCATGCTCATATGCTCCAGGAGATGCAACCCATAGAGGCTACGTGCTCCATAACTGTGTTCACACACGAGAGAGTTGATGCATGATACAAAATCAACTACAGAATATATTTTAAACTCTTAATATTTTTGTCTTTAATTTCTTGTAAACAGTATTAAAAATAAATAACAAAAGGGAGGACTGACTGAGAGCCAATAGAAAATGGTTTCTCCACGCCTGTAATGCTCTCCCAGCACTTTGCTGCTTTTAACTTGACCTTTATTATCAAACTTCCTTAGGGAGCACAAAGTAATGTTTTTCATGCTCATATCCTCTAGGAGATGCAACCCATAGAGGCTAGTGCTCCATAACTGTGTTCACAGACGAGAGAGTTGATGCATGATACAAAATCAACTACAGAATACATTTTAAACTCTTAATATTTTTGTCTTAAATTTCTTGTAAACAGTATTAAAAATAAATAACAAAAGGGAGGGGGACGTCATTGCTCTAAATTTGGTATCTCTTTGTAATTTTTAATTTGGCACTAAATAAAATGCAAGTAGCACTTTAAAATAATGCGATGTTAAAATATCAAGACCCCTAATAAAGCTGATTTTTTTATTTTAATTCTTGTGACACATTTTTAAAATTCAATACCTTTAATTTCTATTTATCTCATGAAAATATGAGTATTACAAATTTTTAAACATAAGTATAAAAATATAGCATAAATTAAAGCAATTAGAGCAAAAATCATAAATTAAAGCAATCAGTGACAATACAGAAAGAAAACAAAACCTTTGAATAATTAAACATAAAATCTTAAATACATCTACCAATAGAAGGAAAGAATCAATACTGGGCATGAGCACAAATACAATAAATGTATAACTTGTGTCAGGTCTATTAAACAGCACTTTAAACTGATTTTGTTAACCAAAACAAAATGCAAAAATCAGTCAGGTTTTTTTAATACCTTAAATTAGGAGAACTAATAAATTTAACCTCAAATGGAAAACAAAAGGTGAGAGTGGAGATTAGAAGGGGTTGGATATACATATACATCACACACAGTTGATAAACATTGCAGCAATTGCAAAGAATACATATTCACATATCCATCGCATTGCAATCATGATAATTTTGTGACTATGCTGCTCACACTCATTCGGAATTTTGTTACTATCTTTTATGCAACATTTGTGATGTTACAGCTCTTCATTCACAGTCACTTTTATAACTGTTCAATGTCACATATCCATGACTACATAGTGTCATCACATCATTACTATATATATGTTATGGAGAACAATTCGCAATATGTCATCATAAAAAAACTGGCATGTTTTCATTGCCACAACATCATAGTGACATTACTGTCATGTAATGAAATAAAAACAAATATAGCAAATCACAGTGTTAACTTCTAGCAGTGTTGGTGAAACATAGAGGTGCTATGTGAAATGCAAGTTTTAAAAAAAAAAATTGTTCAGTATGGCTACAGAAAGAAAAACAGGTGTGAATCATAAAAGGGTCATTCCACAGTATTCATGTGTTATGTACGGGACATTTCACAGCAAAATTTTGAGATATGTGTACATTTTTCAATGTCAAAATATAAAGTTTGCAATTATTTTTAATGTATTACATACCACTTCATCTAGATTTCTGTTAAGTTTCTTTTTGCTGGAGCCAATAGTTTTTTTTTTTAATTAATAAAGTTTTGTTACGTATGGGACATCACAAAAAATTGTTGTAAAAGTACCTCCAGCAATTTGGATTTTGCTCTGAATTTATTAAATATTTTCACAAATAAATTTAATGAGTAGAAGCAGAAATATACATTTTATTAATTAACTTTAAAATTATTTTTTAAAATTGTGTCATTAATTAATGAAAGCTAATTACTTCTGTTACGTACGGGACAAGCCTGTTTGTTACGTACAGGACCTATGATTTGAAGTAACAGTACTATAAGGAATTGTGAACTAAAATGTATACAAATGTTAATTTAATGAATTTACTAGCTCTATTAATGTATTCAAACTTATGTTTAACTATGGAAATAAAAATAATTAATGATTTCTGAAATATTTTAATTGCTATTATATAAATTAGGATTTTCCATGCATAGCTCCATTTGAAAAGATGGTAAACATTTAAAAATAAAATACATGTTTTATACAAATCCCAGAACATCAATAATGTCTTCAATTTTTTTCACTTTCTCCATTGGCAAAGAAAAATGTCCCCGGCTATTAATTGAACTTGGTGCTTTTTCGAGCTTAGTCAAAATATTTTTTTTTTTGAGGATTTTATCCTTTTCTGGGATGTGTGGTGGCCAGGAAAACTTATTTTTGCCTAAAGGTTTCATAAAGGATAGATACAGATATTAACTCCTGGCTACCAATAATCATTGTACATCACCGATACCCAGTCTGATTTTTTCAGTAACTCAGTACATGCATCTGAGCTAGGCTCTTTATCTTCTACAGGGCATAAAATCTTTATCTCTTCATCAGGATCCTTTTTATCAGAAAAACAAGAATGCTTCCAAAGGCCCAGACTGTCCAAGTCTATTGGTTGCGCAAAATGCATGCTATGCATACCTGATATCGAAGTAGCACCTTCCCATTTTTCAATTAATGCAAACTTAGTTATGCATATCTGAATGTCCGCTCCACTTATGTATTTAACATTTATACAGGGTGCCTCTTTTTCCGCAACTTTAGAAACCTCCATTGCTGTATTTATTACGTACTGCTTGCACAATATACTTAACCAAAAGTTTCTCTTAACTACAGCTCCTAAACCATCCACTGCACCTTTTCCGTATCCAGTTCCAAAAAAGTTCCAGTCTGCACTAACCCCATGGTAATGCATGTGAAGCATTAAATTTTGCATGTTGTACCGATTCTTAAACTGAGCACCACATCCATCCGACCAGAAATGGATGTGACTAAATGCCACTGTTTGTTTCAAATCTTCAATTATTGCAGAATTGAATGCAAATACTGCATATTTTGTATGATTAAGGTCGTCAGAAACGACAACATAGTTTTTATGTCCTAGTTCGAGAGTTTCATTATTTCTATAATATACAATACAGGTAAATAATGTTACTTGGGTTGAGTTCCAGTGAGCAGCCATAATTTCCCCTTGCTGTTTTAGCTTAAAATTTTCCGCAAAATCTTCATAAATAATTATATGCCCAACCTGTAGGGTTTTTTTGAGGTATTTAAACTCTGTAAGTTGTTTTTGTGCAGTATAAACATGCAAAGCAAAAGGGTTCAAAAGTCTGATTAATTCTTCCTTTGCCTGAAGTAAATAGTAAACAATTAGTTCTTTCTTCATTTTTCCTTCAATTCATTTCCATTGATAAAAGTTATAGTCTAAAAATTAAATTTTTGATAAGTTTTAAATCAAAATTCTGCATTTTGTCCCGTACGTAACAGATTTGTCCTGTACGTAACATATTTTTATTTATCATACCCAGCTTCTAAATGAAAAGATACAATATTTTAATTGAATAATTCAGGAAGCTAGTTCACCAGTTGAAGAGGAAAAAAAACACTGTTCAGTTGTCATCAGTATTATTAGTTAAAAAATTAAAAATAAGCTCAAGATTGTTTCGTACGGGACAAAAAGAAAGTAATCATTGAAAGTTTATGATAAAATATTTTTTTAACTTTTTTCTTTTTATTTCATATAATGCTACTATTAAAAGGGTTTAATGAAACATAGGAACTTTGAAATAAAATAAAATATTTTTTGAGTTATAGTTAAAAATATAATGTCCCGTACGTAACAAATTTTTCTATATGGCTGCAAACAAAATGCTCTAATTTTTGTTTGGTTAAAAATATAGATTTTCTGTTGATAAACTTTAATAGAAGGGATTTCAAGCTTTAAAATGATGTATTACACTTAATTTTTTATACATTTTTTTTTTCAAACTTGTGAAGCCAAATACTGTGGAATGACACAAAAGCAGACCTAGTTTTCATAAAAATCAGTTATGAATGAAATTTGAAAAGAAAAATCTTTGCCCTTGGCATAAGGCTGCTGATGCTGACAGAAATCCATTTTGGTTTCAATTTTTAATAAGAAAACAATAAATTAGATTCTCACAGTGCTAGTTTAAAAGATATAGCGTGAACAAAAGAATGCAGAGTAAGAAGCATTTTCATCAGAAAATCTTAGACTTGGGCTCCAAGCTATCAGACTATTTCTGAACAGTCATCTTCTCCAAGCCTTGCAAACGACTGAGGCCAAGAAATTGAAATTTGGGTTTTCCCTGGTGCTGGTATCATATCTTAAGCAAAATTTGTGAAATAGTTTGATAGTATGCAACTAACCATGGTTAAATTGAAATAAATAATTTCAATGAAGAAACTATTTCCTACATGAGTCACCAGCTATGATATCATCAGAGTAATGTGTCCTAAAACTTAACCAACCAAAATCCCATTTAATGTTTTTTTGCACAAAAATATTTTGGAATTTTGTAGCAGAAAAATTCTGGTATAAAATTCTAAAATAGGATATGCTGTGCCAAATACACTTTGTTTAATAAATATACTTTGATTTATCTGCTTCATTTATAAAAATTATAAAATAAATAAAGAAAAAATTCAATGACAATGAATAAGTGTAATTTGATGATAAAACATGTTGAAAATATGATACAAATTAAAAGAAAAAACAATCCTTATTCATTTAAATCTTCTAAATATTTTGAACTAATAAATATTGATTAGACTTAAATTACAATAACATAAAAAGATTGAATAATTAGTCATAAGGTTTTACAGAAAATTAAATAATTAGTTGAGCATTTCCTACAAAGTGGCCAGCCCATTTACCTAATCTCACCCCCCCTCCCCTCCCCCTATCACTCTTGGTTGTGGGGTCATATAAAACATTTGGCATACCAAAGAAACATGGATAATTTAACCACTTTGAAGGACCAAATAACACTGCATGTTGAGCAAATCAATGGAGACCTGCGGCATTCTGCACTAGAAATTGCTATTCAGAGAATGCATACAAGATAAACACACAGAACTATATTGTAAGTAATGCTAAAATAAAAATTACTGCAAAATGTTAACTTTCTTTACGTGGCTAATTTATTCTGAAAATAAAGCTTACAGTGTCATTTTTAATTTGGTGGCAAATATCTTAAAACTTTTATTTTGTTTGTTTTTAGAATTCAAAACTATATGGTCTAAATAGTACTTACACCATGTTTGATTGAGTTTGGCCCAAAAGACTTTTGAATATCAGTCTCTAAACATCCTGTTTAATTATGGCCATCCTATATATATCATGTTAATATGGCAAATTTTAATAAAAAAGGATTCATAAGCTGCAGAATTTCAACAATCACATTTTCAAATAAAAGACAAACCAATTGCACAACATTCAAATTCTCTTAAAATCCAGTGTAAAATTCTAAAACAGTTGATAATTATGAATTCAATAGATATTCCTCTTTGATCCTGTTTATATATGATATTAACTTTAAAGCTGGCCCCAGTTTCATATGCATGGCAGTAATAAGATGATCTTCTTTCAATAGCATTAGTGCTTGACCATCAATTTCTTGTGATCTGAAGATATCTGCATATATGGAACAATCAGGAAAGTTTCTGATGAATTCAAATACCTCTTGAACCTAAGAAAAATTTGAAAATATTTAGCCAATACATTGGGCACAACATTTCGATTCTTATAAGTAATGAATCTCATAAACAGAACTTTTTTAAAGAATGAATCCCATAATGCTTATAGATATGCTGGATGTTCACTTTCTCTCTTTGATGTTTCAATGTTCAAACATTGTGTCCTCCCTCTTATTCCTTCCTCCTTGTTTTTTTTTTTACCTCTTATTCTTCTCACACTGTGGCAACCATCAAGATGGGATTAATTAAATAAATGCAGCATGATGTCATAAAGTTGGGTGTAAGATCAGAAAACAAGAAATTATGTGACTATATCCAGTTCGCTCTTTGCTTACAATAAAGCACATACACTGGCAGAAAATAAAATCCCAACACCAAGAAGGAGTTGTGCTAGATAAACAAAATTTGGGAGGAGCGTCATTGCACATGAAAGATGCTATTGCCTATTTAAATTTCGCGCTAGACGAATAAGAGCGGCGCTAGTAGCACCACTATGGTCATGCAAATCACGGTTGCTTTAAATAAGCGATGTAAACTTCGTGAGTGTTATTTATCTCCCGAATTGGTCATTGTGAGCTAGGTTTGAGTCAAGAATGCCTTTAAGGAGACGAAGAAGGCAGTATCAGCAGTTTAGTGAGTTTGAACGAGGCTGTATAATAGGGCTATTTTTTAAACATATTATTAATGAAATGAAGGGCTATTTTCTGAATAACAGTATTAAAATAATAATTATAGTACTTAAGAAATGCAACCATTTCAAAAGCACAAATTAGAATTTGATGCATTTGCATTTAAATTTACATATCTTAAGAAATTTATTTGAAAATTAATAAAAGCTGCTACTGATGTCATACATATTTGTTGGATAACAATCCGTTACAACTGTTAAAGCAACGAAACAGCTAGATTCTCTAGCTGTTTCGTGCTAGTTCTAAGCTAAATTCTGCTAGTTCTAAGCTAAGAACGAAAAAGTTACAAACAGCTAAAAAGATCAGATTTGTTAAACATTTTATTTAATGAAACTACTCATACATGCAACTTGTGATGTTTTTGGAGACATGAACAAGCATATCTATGATAATGAACTTTTAAAAAAATCACAGAAATATTTTAATAATGGCAATTATTAACCAATACATTAAAGTGAGTTGGTTGATTAGGGATTTTTGGCACAAGAATGCTCTTCGAAAGAGAAATAAATTTTACATTTGACATGTACAGATAACACCATGGTACAGTATCACACACTCAGTTTTTATTTAGTCTTTAGAGAAGATGCCACGGGCACGTGGATTCACTCAGGAAGAAACTTTGAAAGAATTACAAAGATTAGATGAAATTGATTCAGGCGATAGTGAAATTAGTGATTTGGACGAAGACGAACAATATGTTCCCACAAAAAGCAACAATTCTGATAATGAATTTGAAATTAGTTCGCAGCATGACAGTGAATGCCATACAAGTAATAATTCGGACAATGAATGTCCTGCAACTAACCCCCAAGCTTCTATAAATAGTAGAAAAAAGCGTGGACGTGGGAGTACCAGGGGTGCGTTTAGCATTATTAGTCGAAACGTCATTGTAAATGTTCCATTCATAATATTCTACCCTCAGTTGGAAAGGAAGAAATTTCTGCAGATGGAACAGTATGGAAAGTAATTTCACCTTCTGTGACAGTAGGAAGATGTGCAGCCCAAAACGTAGTGAAGGAAACAAAAGGTCCAACATCGTATGCTAAAAGAAACATTTGCATAGACAGTGTGCTTAGTGCATGGCGACTGATTTTCAGCAATCAAATGATATGGCATATAAAAGAATGCACAGAAGAAGAAGCTCGCCAGTCTAAGTAAAAACACTTGGACTGTATCTTTTGATGAACTCTGTTTTTTCAATGTACGCAAGAGGCCTGTATGGAGCAAAGAACTCTCCTTTGAATACTTTATGGTCGACCGTTTGGGGTCCACCATTTTTCTCACAGACTATGGCTAGAGATCGTTTCAAAGAAATCATACATTTCCTTCGCTTTGATCACAAAGCAGAAAGATCAGAGCGACTGAAGTCAGACAAATTCACTCTGGCCCCTGCTTTATGGTACCCTTTCATTGAAAACAGTGCATCTTGTTATAAACCTGGAGTGAAACTCACTGTAGATGAACAACTTCTTCCATCTAAGGCTAGATGCCCTTTCACCCAATATATTCCAAGTAAGCCGGACAAGTTTGGGATAAAATTTTGGCTGCTGGTTTGAGTAGATTCAAAATATGTGCTGAATGGTTTTCCTTATACTGGTACAGATAGCGAGCGGCCAACTTTCCAAGCTGTTCATGAACATGTTATGAAGTTGACTCAGCCATACTTGGGGAAAGGAAGAAATGTAACAACAGACAGCTATTTTACTACTGTAAAATTATGTGAAAAATTGAAGTCCCAACCAACAAGTCTGGTTGGAACACTTAGAAGAGATCGTAGAGAGGTGCCACCAACAGTGAAATTAGGAAAGCAAAATCTTTATTCCACTATTTTGTACAGAGAGGATAAAGATATAACATTAACTGCCTACCAAGAGAAGAAAAATAAAAATGTATTTTTGCTAAGTTATCTTCACAACACCGTAATCATCGATGACAATAAGAAGAAGAAGCCAGAAACTGTAACATATTATAATCGAACAAAGTACGGCGTGGACATTGTAGACTAAATGATATGCCTTTATAGTACTAAATCAGGAACTCATCATTGGCCAATGCATGTATTTTTTAATGTTTTAGATATATCTGCTATAAATGCATAGATTTTATATAAAGAGGTGACCGGAAAGAAGGAACTTAGTCGCAGAAATTTTATCCTGCAGTTATGTGAAGAGCTCCGTGCTCCATAAGTGTTATCAAGAAATACAGCTAATGCAAGGAAACCGACGGAGCAATGTGTAAACAGAGAAGACAGCATTATCAAAAAAAGAACCAAATGTAGGGTAAAAATATCTTGTAAAGGAAATCATACATGGAACACATGTCCAGATTTCAAAAAACAGTTTGCGGCAAATGTGCTTCGAGAGAAGTGAGGTGCATTGATTGCTATGAAAACCATACAAAATGAAAATAAATCAGGTATATAAATTTTCAGTTTCATTAATTGAACAAGAGTATTTTAGTTTATTATTATTATTATCTATAATTATTATTTATCTAGAGTGGAAACTCAATTATCTGAACAAAGAAAATATAAATATGATTGAAAAAGTCCTTATGTTCTGTTTAATCAGACATTTTGATTATCCAAATAGACTAAAACCCTATGGAATTCTGATGATCAAGTCTCTACTATATTCTTATTAAATTAATTTTTCTCATACTTCTAGATTTTAGATATCTAATTGGTCTACACTTAAAAAAATCTAAGAAAGGTCACACTGGCCCCTTCCGACTTCCTAGGTATACGGCAATTTTCAGACTTTCTAGTGTTAAACATATTATTAATGAAATGAAGGGCTATTTTCTGAATAACACTATTAAAATAATAATTATAGTACTTAAGATATGCAACCATTTCAAAAGCACAAATTAGAATTTGATGCATTTGCATTTAAATTTACATATCTTAAGAAATTTAATTGAAAATTAATATTTGTTTCATAATTTAGTTTAAATAAAAATAGAAATCATTAGGTTCAGAATTATTACATAAAGCATGCTGAAAAAAGCTAATTCAACTACAATTCTAGCACTTTATAAAAATAATTAAATAAATTAGTCCGTCTCCTTGTTGTTGTTCCATTTCATTTGTTCCATGCAATGTGTTCCTAATTTTTTTTTTTATGTTAGGCAATAAATAACATGGCTGCCAACCTATGTCAAACCAAAAGGCACTGGACAAAAAAAATCCGATTGATAGAAATGCAGACATCACAGCGATTTTAGCTATAGAAAACAATGAGATAGCTGCTGAATGTTATAATCATCACATATTTCAGTTTTATCTATTGGAAAGTGTGCTTATTATGTTTAAATTAAGTATAATAGTTAACATTGCATTGTCGTGCAAAAGTCTTACATTTTTTTCATATTTTAGCACAAAAATCACTTGGTTTTTCATATTTGGAGCAGCTATGAAATTCTAAGGATCCCAAGATATCTGAAAAACTCAGACAGTCGAGATTTCAAGATTAGAACTATCTATCCGCTGTGAAGCCAGGAAGTTGACAAAATCTACAAAAACCATTACAAAATCCCTAATGAACTTATATTTATTTAACTTACTGAATTATGACTACAGAGAATACAGGAAAAAGCCCAGGACCATATCACACCATGTCACTTTTCGTTCTTTGCATTGTTTGTTCTTTTGTCTACTTATATTTTTGTTCTTGATTTTAGGTTCAGCTTCTCTTGCAATGGGCATTTCTCACTGGAATTAACACTCTGATAAAAGTTACCAACACTACTCATTTAATTGCCTTATAGGTAGTCTTCACATTAAAAATAAATACTGTCTTGCATTTTGTTAGGCAACACCTTCTTACTTTGGAATCATTCATGTCAAGAATTATGCCCATATTCTGCCAAACGGCCTTAATAGAGGTATGGAGCATATGCTCCAGGTACTCTGGCCCTCCTCATATTAAATCAGAGGAGTACTATGCTGCATTAAAAGATGAATTTGAAAGAAATGGAAAATCTTTTTGAAACTGAAACAAGAAATGGAAAAAGTGGAGATACATCTAAGATGTTTCACCATTAATCATGTAAATATTGTTGGTGAAACTAAATCACAAACTGAAATATTTAAAAATAAGCAAATCGCAAATCCTGTTAAGCTTCCAGAAATACCTTTATCTAACTTTGTGCATTCCTATGAGGATTGGTATCTATAACACATATTTCTACTTTAATTGGATCAAATGAGCAGCTCTGATTCACAAAAATGATACTATTTTCATTTACCTTAATGGGAAATGCAAAGCATATTCAAACAGAAAATTCATACCTCTCATTATTCAAGGCATTATTCCCCTTATTTAGAAAATAGGTATAATAATAAGTATTTAATTGTAGACAGTCACATTAATGAGTTATTATCACAAGAGAAAATAACTCACAAATCGTAGTTTACTAAATAAATTACTTAAACATTAAGAGCTCTAAAATTAATAAACTAGACTTCACTAAATTATCATATGTATTGCTGATAAATATCATACTCCAAAAAATAAGACTGAGTCTAGATGGCAGTATGAAATGTCATTATGAGTCAAATGTTGGAAAATTTTCAGTATAATTCATTTTTTCAAGTGAAACCTAAATTTGCTATTTTGTGTATACATTGTATGAGTTCTTCACACAAGGTTAACAAATGTTTTTTAAAATACAGAAGCAGTTTTTGCTAAAAAAACATCATTCTATGATTCATATTTGGCCTAATGAGTCTTGCATTCCGCAAGATGAAGCGACTCAAAAGTACACTACGTGGCAATAAAAATGAGACACCAAGACGGAATGGGCAAAAAAATATGCAAATTGCAATAGACACAGCTCACAGAGTTACATAAATTATGTAAAATATGCAGCTGTCCTGCATACATTAACTGAGAAAGTAGGAAACCTGCAGAATCGGCAATAGTAAAGCCACACTGTCTACCAGGGAAATTATTTTGGAATTGTTTTTGCCTCAGAGGAAATGTGCAGAAGCAGAAAATGCCAGGCTGCCGCCAACCGAGGCAGTTCCAGCAGACAGACGATTTCACAAAGGGTATGGTGATCGGACTCAGAAGGGCAGTTTGGTCCATACGTCAAATCTCAGCAGACACCCACCTACACACGTCCAATGGTTGGAACAAGGAAATGTGGCATATTTGAGGGGTGCCGGTATGGCCAGAGTGACATCAGCATGAGTGGGCCGACGTATCCACCACCAACCATTGGCGGCCCAGCAAGCTACTTTTGTCACCCTTTTGCCGCATGTGCAGAACGCCTTTGATGCTCCCATATCGACCAGAACCATTTTTCGTCAATTGGTCACCAGCAACCAGCACTCATAGTGCCCATTAAGAAGACTGACATTGATCCATCGACACAGATCCCTATCATGGCATCCACCATCAGGAGAAAAGCACCACAAAACTAAGAGTCATATATGGTACGTCGACAACTACTTCAACTGGCCATTTATTAAACTCTCAATTACTTAATGAAAGTGTTTCCAAGAAGAAATATTTGCTATACTAATTAGATTTCGAAAGCTTGGTATGCATTCACTGCTAATATTCTAAAAATGTATAGGCAAATCTGAATTAATACAAGCAGAGAGACAATCTTAGAATTATTTGGAAACCGAATGTCTATGATCCTATCATGTTGTTGTTGAGACCCAGACCGTCCGACCTACCAGAAAGGTGTAAGGTAACTGTTTGGACGGCCGGGATGATCCTATCATGTGTATAAACTTTGAACAGTTATATATGGGACAGCTTGTACCCCATTCCTGTCCTAAACGCAGAAGTTGGTTGGTTGGTTGATTGGGTTTTATGGCACAAAATCCAAAAAGGATACCTAGATGCAGAGGAATATAGACATCTTTTTGTCCAGCTCCTGCCTCTCATTTTCATGACAATAAATGGTCCCCCACCTTAAGGCTGGTTTTCAGCTCCGGAGGTCATTTTCAATGTTCAACCAAGTCAGATGGCTGGTATGGACTACACAGTTTACTTAAACTCTCCAGCAAATTTTGACCAATAATACTGAGTACACTGTTGACCAGATAGCAGATTTGAAATAACATTTTGCCAGACTACAGATGAGCAGATGAGATTAAATTTCATGTCTGACAATAAGCCTCCGGAGACTGCTTAAACAGAAGTAACTAACCAGATAAATGCAATAATGGATCAGCCACTCCGGGCCAGCCGAGCAACAGGGACGCTTTTATTTGGCGAGTCCTGCAAAAAACCTTCTCCTACAGATTCTATACTTTTATGCCCCCCATTGGTACCCTCCCCCTAAATCCTAATCTGCATCAAGCTGAAACTAGAAAAATCTTGCCTTCTACTGAAACCCTAAAGTTAAATTTACTTAAAAACCTTACAAATCAGCTAAAATTCCCTTAACACCAGAATGATGGAAGCGGTCATTTTAACAACATTTTGAGAAATGATTCCTCTAAATGGCTTACTTTGAGAAACGATTCCTTTCTAAAACAGCTAATAATCCCACCTGTGGAAAATGCCAAGAACGGTGCATCAAGAACACTTATTACAAAAAATGTGTTGAAGAAACATCCTAAATGGTGTAACTATGATATTTTTGTTTTGAATTAAAGGTATGTTGTATTTTTTCTATGGCAGTCAAATTAACTGCTGCCAGTCGTTTTAGGTAGTTCAAAATATCCACCATTCTAGTGTTAATACATAAATCAAATCTAAATAAGAAAAGAATGTCAAATAAACCAGATACTGAAGGGTTTTACCCCGTCCAAAAATGAACAAACTGGCAAAGTAAATTTCAATAATAATTCCCAGAACAAACAGATTAAGAAACAAACGTATCCCAAATGCAGATATTTCTGCTCCTGAAGCTGAGACTGTCAAAGAAAATGGTCCAAGCTGCAGTCCCCATCCCAAGCCAAAAGAACCCCCTTCAGTCTTCATCATCTCAGCAAGGGGCTGGAATACTCTGATAACCATGCTAAAATCTATCGCTCCCAAATCTTGCATCAGAGTACAAACGTGACTTCTTTAAAATCACTGTAAAAACTGAAAAGAAGTATAGAAATATCCAGTTATTCCTAAACACTCAGTGGGAAAATAGAATAATTTTATTAAATCATGAAAGATCCCTAAAAAGTGCACAAGCCTGGCATTAACCATTTTTTCAAGCAGTTTACAAACACAACTTGTGAGTGCTATAGGCTAATAACTCAAAGGGGCTATGAGGGTCCTTACCTGGTTTTAAAATGGGAATTGTGATGGCTCTTTGCCATGACCTAGGGAATTTATGTTCAAGCTAAATTCTGTTAAACAGATATAAGAGGTTCAATAAGTAGTAATGGGAGAGATGTTTAAGCATGAGATAGTTAATTTTATCAGGTCCACTGCAAGTTCTGTGTGTTTGGCATAAAACAGTCACCAACTCTGACATAGTAAAGTGCATGTTATATGGTATGTTTCTAGCTTCTGGGAAAACAATGGGTTTATTTTCAGATTTAAGTTTGTGATTTAAAAACAGTTCAGAGTAATTTGATACATTTGAAATATTTGCAAATTCTTTGACAATTGCATTTACAATGTCCTTGTGCCATTATGATTAAAAGAATGGCTATAGAGTGATCACTAAAATTACCTGAACACTTTTTGACTTTCTCCCATACAATTTAACTAGAAGTAGAAGATGTTACCTTACTAACATATTTCTCGCGTGACTCTTTCTGCCTTCTTCTGAGTATCCTGCGAGCAACTGCTTTTGCATGTTTAAATGCAGTTGGGTTTTGAGTGGTAGGATACCTCCTGAAAATTGACCAAGCTTTCCTTTGCTTTTCATAAGCCTCACGGCATTTGGCATTCCACAAAGTAAAATGATGCTTAGATATACTACCTGTACGTTTGGGAATTGCAGCATCGGCAGCCTCTATAAGGACACCTGTAACAATGTCAATGCTTTGAACAGCTTCATCAGTGATCAGAGCTACGGAATTAAACTTCACCCAATGAGCTTTTGAAAATATGTATTGAGATGGTCTTATAGTCGATCTGAATTGACTGTTAGAGAGAATGATAGGGTAGTGGTCACTATTGTGAAGATCTTTATCAACTGTAATGTTCCAGTAAGGAAAGTTGGTTGGTTGGTTGGTTGATTTAGGATTTTTGGCACAAGATCCAAAGAGGATATGCTGCGCCGGACATATGGTACTAAAATACAGATAAAGGTAAAGAATAAAAACAAGTGTATAATCGAAAAAGTTGTATGACTAAAACAAGACAATGCAAGAGGGATAAAGATGGAAACAAGATGAAAAAAGTTTAAAAGGTGATAGGAAGTGAATTTAAATATGATGGTACAACCCAATGTCTAATAAGAATGGAAAAATCCCTGAATGAGGGTTTTCTCCAATCAATTCCGTCAAAGTTAGAGTATACGTTTTAAAATGTTTAAAACGAAACTGTTTATATTTAGGACAAGTAATTAGAATATGTTTTACACTTGCTGCGGTTTGACAAACATTACAAAGGGGTTCAATTTCTCCTAAAAGTAAATGCCTGTGAGTAAAACGAGTGTGACCAATGCGCAAACGAGTTAAAATTACATCCAGTTTCCTACATTGGAAACTAGTCCATTTTTGTACTAAGGGCTTTATCTCGAGCAACTTATTATCAGCTTGCTGATTCCAGGAATACTGCCATTTGTCATGAATATTTTTTAGAACAAATTGTTTGATGTCGGTCAAAGGGATAGTCAGACTCAAAGTTTGAGTAGCTGATTTAGCAGCAATGTCTGCTAAATCATTTCCTTTGATGCCAACATGTCCTGGGACCCAACAGAATTTAGTATGGTATCCTTGCTCCTTCAGACGATGCTCATACTTAAGGATATCAGAGGCAATGTGGTAATTCATAGCTCTCTTCGATGACAAAAGCTGTAATGAACTCAATGAGTCAGTATATATAATGTGCTTTTTGGACTTTTGATAAGAGATGAAGATTAGGGACTGGTAAATAGCCATAATCTCAGCTGTAAAAATAGAGCAAGATGCATGTAGTTTATAAGACTTTATAGTATTGTTGCAAACATAAGCTAGACCAACGTAATCTCCTGCTTTGGAACCATCTGTAAAAACAGGAGTAAACTCCTTATACAGATTCCTATGTTCAGCAAACAATTGCACATAAATAGACGGAATGGTGTTAGTCTTCGTAAAATTACAAAAAGGGTTGAGAAAGGTGAAATTGTTAACATACCATGGAGGTGTTTCAAAAAACTTTGTTTTTCGAACATAAAGCTCTACTAAAGGGGTAGTTTCTACTATATTGCGTATCCGCTTGCCAAAAATAGGAATGCATGAAGGTCTGTGGTCATACAGTCGATCATAATGATCATCAAGGAATGCACGTTGTAACGGATGGTTATGTACGGACATGATACGAAAATAATAATTCAGTGCCAGCTGTTCACGCCTTAATTGTAAACATGGCTCATTAGAGACAGCATATATGCTTTGAACTGGAGATGTCCTAAAGGCTCCTGAGCATATACGTAATGCCTTATGGTGAATTGGATCAAGCTTTTTTAGCACTGATGTTCGTGCTGATCCATACACAGAACAACCATAATCTAGTTTTGACCGAATAACAGCTCTGTAGATGCGAAGCATGGAAGTAAGATCTGCACCCCATTTAGTATTTGAGAGGACTTTTAAGATGTTAAGAGCTTTCTCGCATTTATTTCGCAGTTTCTGGATGTGGGGCAAGAAAGTAAGCTTTTTATCGAACCAAACCCCTAGAAATTTTATTTCCTCTACTACAGCAATCTTTACACCTCCCATAAAGATTTCTGGGGGTGAGTGGATACCACGTTTTCTGGTGAAATGAACACAACAAGTCTTTTGAGTGGAAAACCCGTACCCATTCACATTTGCCCATCGTAAGATGTTATTTACGGCGGCTTGACATTGTCTTTCCACAGTACGCATATCGTGAGCTTGGTAGGCAACTTGCAGATCATCCACATACAGACTTTTATGGACAGACACTGGCAAACTGTTTAAAAGACTATTTATTTTTATATTAAAGAGTGTCACACTCAAGACACTTCCTTGTGGCACACCCTCCTCTTGCACGTGTGTGCGTGAGAGTGTTGAACCAATGCGCACTTGGAATGTCCTGTGTGATAAAAAGTTTTGAATAAAAATAGGAAGATTACCTTTTAGATTAAAATCATAAATGTCCTTAATAATACCGTAGCGCCATGTTCGATCATAGGCTTTGTCAATATCAAAAAAAATTGAGACTAAATGATTTCTCCTAAGAAAGGCAGTCCTAATTTGTGATTCTAATGAGGTAAGATTATCAATGGTAGATCTACCTCGACGAAAGCCACTTTGGTGGGGTGATAATAACTTGTTACTCTCTAAAAAGTGTACAAGCCTGGCATTAACCATTTTTTCTAGAAGTTTACATACACAGCTTGTGAGAGCTATAGGCCGATAACTTAAAGGGCTTTGAGGGTCCTTACCTGGTTTTAAAATGGGAATTGTGATGGCTCTTTGCCATGACCTAGGGAATTTATGTTCATGCCAAATTCTGTTAAACAGGTATAAGAGGTTCAATAAGGAGTAATGGGAGAGGTGTTTAAGCATGAGGTAGCTAATTTTATCAGGTCCACTGCAAGTTCTGTGTGTTTGGGACAAAACAGTCACCAACTCTGACATTGTAAAGTGCATATTATAAGGTAAGTTTCTAGCTTCTGGGAAAACAATAGGTTTATTTTCAGACTGAAGTTTGTGTTTTAAAAACGGTTCAGAGTAATTTGATGCATTTGAAATATTTGCAAATTCTTTGGCAATTTCATTTGCAATGTCATATGGCGAACTTATAGTCGTGCTATTATGATTTAGAATGGCTATGGAGGGATTACTATAATTCCCTGTACACTTTTTGACTTTCTCCCATAGAATTTTACTAGAAGTGGAAGATGTTATTTCACTAACATATTTTTCCCATGACTCTTTCTGCCTTCTTCTGCGTATCCTGCGAGCAAAAGCTTTTGCATATTTAAATGCAGTTAGGTTTTCAGTGGTAGGAGACTTCCTGAAAATTGACCAAGCTTTCTTTTGCTTTTTGTAAGCCTCACGACATTCTTCATTCCACCAAGGGAAGCGATGCTTAGATATATTACCTGTACTTTTTGGAATTGCAGCATCAGCAGCCTCTATAAGAACACCTGTCACATTTTCTACAGCTGTATCAATGTCAGTGCTTTGAACAGCTTCATCAGTGATCAGGGCTAGGGAAGTAAACTTCGCCCAATCAGCTTTTGAAAATATGTATTGAGATTGTTTGATAGTCGATCTGAATTGACTGTTAGAGAGAATGATAGGGTAGTGGTCACTATTGTGAAGATCTTTATCAACTGTAAAGTTCCAGTAAGGAAAGAGAGAGGGTGAACAGATGGCAAGGTCAATACTGTGAAAAGTCTTACTAGGTTGGTGAAAATAGGTGAATTCATTATTGTTAAAAATGCATAAGCTGTGATCACTGATACATTGCTCAATTTGTTGTCCTCTGCAATTTGTGTCTAGACTTCCCCAAAGGGGATTGTGGCCATTAAAGTCACCGAGTATCACAAATGGTGCAGGAAGTTGGCGAATCAAATTATCAAGTTCTCTAGAACTTATGTGATCATTTGGTGGTAAGTAAATACAGCATACTGTAATCAATCTATTTACATGGATCCGAACAGCAACAGTTTGTAGATTTGTGGCGAGTTGTAATACAGAAGAAGGGTAGTCTTGTGAGACTAACAAAGCAACTCCCCCAGATACTCTACTGTTCATATTAAAATCTTTACGGATACAATTAAAATTTTTAATATTAAAATTACTGCTAGATTTTAGCATAGTCTCTTGAAGGCAAATACAAATAGGATGGAAAGTATTAATTAAATTCTTGATCTCCACCGACTTGTTCTGCAACCCTCGGCAATTCCAAGATAGTAAAAAAGCCATATTCAGGTTTTTTTCTTGGACCGATGGGAGGTGGTCTCTTTTTTCCCAGTAGACGAAGAGGAAGAGGATGACACATCTGTTATCATCCCTTCATCCTCGGAAGCACACAGTTGTACTTCGTCATCATTTTGGCTATGATTTTCTTGTATGTTTGTTTTTTTGAATGATATTTTTTCCAAAGGACTGTCTTTGGTATTCTTTAATTTATGTTTTTTGTTTGACTTTGTTTTCTCTTCTAAAGTATTGACTCCTTTTTTCCCACTGGTACTTACTACTGCAGTTTTTTGTTGTGTGAAAGCAGGTCTGAAATTGGCTAATGGGATTGAAGTTTTTTGCTTTTGTTTAGTACTTGAAACAGCAGTGTTTACAGAAGGGATAGGTTTTGTTTCGTTAGTTTGTTGGTTATGGATTATTTGCATAAAGTTTAAGTCAGGTTCGGTTTGTGTGCCTACTGATGAAATTTCAGTTTGTATGCTAGCAGATTTTGTTTGTCTGTTTCTGACAACAGATGAGTATGATATTCCTATTTTTGGTGTTCTTGCTTCAATCAATTTACGTGCTTCCGGGTAAGTAATATTACTGGATGTTTTTAAAGTTTGGATTTCTTTCTCAAAAACCCATTTTGGACATGAGCGGGCATAAGATGGATGATCAGCCTCGCAATTGACACATTTTGGAGTAGATGTACATCCCTCACTGTCATGTCCGTGTTCTGCACAGCGTGCACACACCACTTTAGGAGCACGACAGGAAGTTTTTGGATGTCCAAATCTCTGACAGTTGAAGCATCTTAATGGGTTTGGCACATATGGACGTACTTGGCATCTGAGGTAAGCTACTTTTAAATGTTTAGGTAAGACTGGAGTGTCAAAAGTCAGTATAATATGTTTTGTTGGAAACATTGTTCCATCTCGTCTAACAGTGATTCGTCGCACAGAGCTAACTTTTTGGTCTTTAAGATTGTCAAGGATTTCAGTTTCTGGTACATATATAAGGTCTGGTTCGGATATAACCCCACGAGAGGAGTTCAATGTACTATGAGCAGTCACAGACACAGGAATATTTGCGAGGATTTTCATTAATAGTATATTTTTAGCTTGAGCGGTAGAGAAAACTTTAACTAACAAGTCACCAGATCTGAGCTTTTTTATTGTTTCGACTTCCCCAACAGTACCGAGTATTCCTTTTTGAATCAAAAAGGGTGAAATGTTATTAAATGATCCGTCTATTCTTTTCATAATGAAAAACTTTGCTTCAGTTGTAGTCATTTTATGATTATCCAGTTCATTAATTCTTTGTAAAGCATCTGTATTTACGTTCATATTCCTATCAGTTTTATGTCCCAAGGATACGGAAACGCTAGAGGCATCTACTCTATCCGCCCAATTAAGATCTCCTGCCTTGGAAGGCAAGGAAGCATTAGAAATTTCACTTGAAAAGCATGAAGAACCCGAGGCCAAAAGCATTCTCGAATTCTCCATGCTTGTAACCACTAATAAAAAACCACGGTTTACTTCCAGATCGATCGGAGCCCCCGCCAGACTCCGTCTCCCCACACTTTTCTAACGTGCCAAGTGTAACCGCCGGAGTCATTCGCAAAGCCAGATGATGGAGAGCGGGCCATAACGTGCACCTGGTGCACAGGGCCCATGGACCAGCAAGGATCCAAGGGGGATTTCTCGATATGAAACACTCTCCACCATCCAACCAACGCAACCAAGGGACTCACCTCTGGAACCGTTTACTGCAAACGTTTCTCGAAAGCAAAACTACTGATGCACGCAGCTCTACCCCTTTCGCATCACACCCACATGAACCCATTCCCGAGCCCAAACGGTGTACCTTACGGCAGAGGCCGAAGAGTGGTACTAGGGCCCATAGAGCAGATGTGATGTTTACTAAGGGCTCGGCATTGATGACACCAGCAGCTGAGAGGGACTAGAAACACAAAACACAAAAGGGGAACAAAAGAAAAAAGAAGGTGAAAGGAGAATAGACAAATAAAAAGAGGAGGGAAATGAAAGAGAGAGACAGAAAAAAGGAAAGAAAAAGGATTGCTAAGGTACCTCGGGATTGCAACACCCGTATTCACTAAAGAAGTGAACCCCTGAGGGGTCCAGTAAGGAAAGAGGGAGGGTGAACAGATGGGAAGGTCAATATTGTGAAAAGTTTTACTAGGCTGGTGAAAATAGGCATATTCATTAGTGTTAAAAATGCATAAACTGTGATCACTGACGCATTGCTCAATTTGTTGTCCTCTGCAATTTGTGTCAAGACTTCCCCAAAGAGGATTATAACTATTAAAGTCACAGAGTATCACAAAAGGTGCAGGAAGTTGGCTAATCAAATTATCAAGCTCTCTAGAATTTATATGGTCATTTGGTGATAAGTAAATACAGCATACTGTAATCAATCTATTTACATGTACCCGAACAGCAACCGTTTGTAGATTTGTGGTGAGTTGTAATACGAAAGAAGGGTAGTTTAGAGAGACTAACAAAGCAACTCCCCCAGATACTCTACTGTTCATATTAAAATCTTTACGGATACAATTAACATTTTTAATATTAAAATTACTGATAGATTTTAGCATAGTCTCTTCAAGGCAAACACAAATATGATGGAAAGTATTCATTAAAGTCTTGATCTCCACCGACTTGTGCTGCAACCCGTGGCAATTGCAAGAAAGTAAAAAAGCCATATTCAGGTTTTTTTCTTGGGCCTATGCGAGGTGGTCTCTTTTTTCCCAGTAGATGAAGACGAAGAGGATGACACATCCATCATCATCCCTTTAACCTCAGAAGCACACAATTGTATTTCGTCATCATCTTTGCTATGCTTTTCATGGATGTCTGTTTTTTTTTACTGATTTCTTTTCCAATGGACTGTCCTTGGTATTCTTTAATTCATGTTTTTTGTTTGTCTTTGTTTTCTCTTCTAAAGTATTAATTCCTTTTTTCCCACTGGTACTTACTACTGCAGATTTTTGTTGTGTGGAAGCAAGTCTTAAAGTGGCTAATGGTATAGAGGTTTTTTCTTTTGATTAGTACTTGTAACAGCAGTGTTTACAGAAGGAACAGGTTTTGTTTGGTTAGTTTGTTGATTAGGGATTAACTGCATAAAATTCAAGTCAGGTTCGGTTTGTGTGCCTACTGATGTAACTTCAGTTTGTATGCTAGCAGATTTTGTTTGTCTGTTCCTGACAACAGTTGAGTATGATATGCCTATTTTTGGTGTTCTTGCTTCAATCAGTTTACGTGCTTCTGGGTAAGTAATATTACTGGTTGTTTTTAAAGTTTGGATTTCTTTCTCAAAAACCCATTTTGGACATGAGAGAGCATAACATGGATGTTTAGCCTCGCAATTTACACATTTTGGAGGGGCTATATATCCCTCACTGTCATGTCCATGTTCTGCACAGTGTGCACACACTACTTTAGGAGCACGACAGGAAGTTTTGGGATGTCCAGATCTCTGGCAGTGGAAGGATCTTAATGGGTTTGGCATATATGGCTGTACTTGGCGTCTGAGGTAGGCTATTTTTAAATTTTATGGTAACATTGGAGTGTCAAAAGTCAGTATAAGATGTTTCGTTAGGAACATTGTACCATCTCGACAACTTTTTGGTCTTTCAGGTTGTCAAGGATTTCAGTTTCAGGTACATATATAAGGTCTGGTTCTGATATAACCCCGAGAGAGAAGTTCAATATAGTATGAGCAGTCACGGACACTGGAATATTTGCGAGGGTTTTCATTGAAAGTATATTTTTTGCTTGTGCAGTAGAGAAAACTTTTATTAACAAGTCTTCAGATCTGAGCTTCTTTATAGTTTCGACTTCCCCAACAGTACCCAGTATTCCTTTTTGAATCAAAAAAGGTGAAACATTATTGAATAATCCATTCATTCTATTCATAATGAAAAACTTTGCTTCAGTTGTAGTCATTTTATGATTATCCAGTTCATGAATTCATTGTCCAATAACTGTATTTCTGTTCGTAGTACTTTGATTAGTTGTATGTCCTAAGGTCACAGAAACACTAGCTGCATCTACTCTATCTGCCCAATTTAGAGATCCTGCCTTGGAAGGCAAGAGAGCACTAGGATTTTCATTTGGAAGGCATGAAGAGCCCGAGGTTAAAAGCATTCTCGAATTCTCCATGCTTGTAATCACTAATTGAAAAAACCATGGATTACTTCTAGCTCAATCGGAGCCCCCGCCAGGCTGCGTCTCCCCACACTTTTCTGACATGCCAATTAAGTGTAACTGCTGGAGTCATTCACAAAGCTGGATGATGGAGAGCGGGCCATAACGTGCACCTGGTGCACAGGGCGCAAGGACCAGCAAGGATCCATAGGGGATTTCTCGATATGAAACACTCTCCACAATGCAACCAAGGGACTCACCTCTGGAACCGTTTACTGCAAACGTCTCTCAAAACCAAAACTACTGAAGCACGCAGCTCTACCCCTTTCATTTCACACCCACATGAACCCATTCCCAAGCCCAAATGGTGCACCTTACGGCAGGGGCCGAAGTGTGGTACTAAGGTCCATAGAGCAGATGTGATGTTTACTAAGGGCTCGGCATTGATGACACCAGCAACTGAGAGGGACTAGACACACAAAACACAAAAGGAGAACAACAGAAAAAAAGGAAGGGAAAAGGAGGATAGACAAAAAAAGGAGGAGGAAAAAGAAAGAGTGAGAGAGAAAGAAAAAAGGAACGGAAAGGATTGCTAAGGTACCTCGGGATTGCAACACCCATATTCACTAAAGAAGTGAACCCCTAAGGGACATTAAAGTGAGATTAAATCATCTAGGAAAGTGTTTAAATGATGATATTCAGAGAATTAAAATTAGAAACAAAAATTCTAAATTAATTTTATTTAATAAATTAAATTAGTTTTGTTATTGTTGTTGTTTGTAAAAATAAATATATTTTGTTTTATTTGTGTGTATTTTGATTTCACAGAGAAAAAGCAATTTTTGTGTGCAGTGAATCAAAACAATCTTAATAAGATTCTTAATGAGATAAATTTTAGTCATGTAATCATTCACAATGAGGAAAATTGAAAATCTCAACCTCCTCATCTATTACCTAGTATGTAAATCTTGTTGTATATGTGTGCGTATAGAATAAAGATGGTCTACCTAATGACGGTTTCTATTCCTTGTTATTCAATTTAAGTAGGAAGTGAAACACAAACATGGTCTGTCGAGCCGGATTAAGAATTCAAGAGTTGAATTATCTAAAGGATTTCGGTAACGAAATGGGAATTACAAGGCTTCAGAAGTCGCAAAGCTTCAGATCAGTATAGTTAAAAACTATATTCGTTGAATTTATAGTGCATTTGTGATACACATATTTTGAATTTAACAAAGTTGAAATAACTATGTCTGAACTAATTACAACACAACATGAAATCTATGATTCTATGGTAAGATTCATTAGAAATTATAAGAAAGATTCAAAAGATAGGAAAACCGAATCGTACGTTAATTTAAGGTTAAACAACTTTTCCGAATACTGGATCGAGTTCAAAACTACGCACCGCAAAATAATTTTATCCAAAGAAATTGGAAATGACGATCCTTATTTTACGGACGATTTTTACTCAACGGTAGAAGATGTCTTTATCAACCATAAGTCAGAAATCCAAGAATTTCTTGTTTCTAAATTTAGTTTAGCTTCAAACAATGAAGCAGTGCAGGATATGCGAACTCCAAGTCAAAACTTTAATAATGATGTAAGATTACCAAGAATAGAAAGGTCTAAATTTTCTGGTAAATACGAATATTGGACTTCAATCCATGATATGTTTGTATCCATAATTCATAGTAATGAGTCGATATTTAAGGTGCAAAAACTCCACTATTTGAAAATCCATTTAGTTGGAGAAGCAGAGAAATTGCTTAAGCATTTTGCAATTACCGAAGATAACTATGAAATAGCATGGAAATCGCTAATTGAACGGTACGAAAACAAAAGAGTGTTAGTTAATTCGCAATTGAAAGCACTTTTTGCCCAACCAAAGATAACCAGGGAAAGTGCTTATTGTATTAAAAGTTTATTGTATACCACCCAAGAATGTCTGTCAACGTTAAAAAATTTGGGAGTTCTGGTAGAACAGTGGGATGATATTGTGGTCTATATAACAACACAGAAACTTAGTATAGAATCGCTTCAGTTATGGGAACAAAGTTGAAGCTCAAAAACAGATTTACCTAAATTTTAAGAGTTGAAATCATTTCTTGAATCCCGTTTCAGAACACTTGAAGCTATTTCAAATTATAATCAAACTACTTCAAAGAAAGTAAGCGCTCAGGAAAAAGAAATTTCGGGAGCGAAAGAAAGCCGAACAAGAACATATCTTGTAACTAACAAAGTGATATGTATAATCTGCTCGGGAAAACATGCTTTAGGACAATGTGAAATGTTTACGAAAATGAACAATCTGAAAAAGTTAGAAACGGTGAGGCATAAAGGTTTATGTTTTAATTGCTTATCTCCGAAACATGTTGCACGCCAATGCCTTAGCAAAATAAATTGCCGATTCTGCGATCGACGACATCACAGTATTTTACACAGAGCAATTGTTAATAATAATCAGGACAATGGGGTCAAAGCCAGAGATCATAGAGATCCAGAATCTGCTTCAAAGGAAATGTTTAGAAGTGAAAATTCCAATGAAACTACTACTCAAACTTTCACTCATTCTTTTCGTGACATTCCAAAATTCAGTGAAATTTTATTAGCTACCGCACTTATTCGAATCGCATCACCTTCAGGAATGGAAATAACAGTGAAGGCATTATTAGATCAAGGATCGCAATCGACCTTCATAACAGAATCTACTGTACAAAAACTTAGAGTTAAGAAAAAACCGGTCGTTGCTCAAATTCTTGGAATGGGAAAATCTAAAGTTGGAATATCTCGCCATCAAGTTAGATTTAGAATAAAATCCCGATTTAAGCAAGAATTATTGATGACTACTAATGCTTTAGTGCTTAAAAATCTCACAGATTATACACCACCACGATGTTCAATATCTGATTCTTGGGAACATTTAAGAAACATTAACCTTGCTGATCCAAACTTTAGCAAAGCAGGAAAAATTGATATCATACTTGACGCAGATGTATATTCGCAAATATTATTGGATGGTATCATAAAAGGACCAAAAGGTACTCCGATTGCTCAAAATACAGTGACCGCCGGTTATAAGATTCAGTGGTTATAAGAAACAGCCGTTTATAAGACCCAAAACGACAGAAACAAATACAAACTTCATTTTAACATTAAAATTGTGTCGCTTATAAGAAACAGTTTTCTACAGAAAATTTGTTGATTTCCTTGCGACGCGGGTGTAAAAAAGAAAAAAATCCATTTGTTTAAGGTTAACTGAAGGACGAGTTGTTATCTCTTGTCTCTGGGCGTACGGGGAGGGGGTGGGAGTTTGCTATGTAACAAAGGATGACAGAGAATTTCTCCGTAGAAAGGCTTAGGGGGAACAACCCCAAACCAGTAAGAAACGAGTTTTAATCTTTTGGCAGTTAAGGAAACATTACTGATAAGGAAAGGCATCTCTGCTTATGCACTCAAATAAGATTCGTACAGCTTTAGTTAGTCATTTTATGTTTTGCTAGTGGAAGCATGTCGCAAAAGAGAAAAACCCTTACTTTGCTTGAAAAGCAAAGTTTACTTAAAAAGTATGATTCTCTACCTCTGTGTAGTCAAAGAGAAGCTGCTTCTGCATTAGAAATTCCGCACTCAACATTATGTAAAATCCTGAAAGGCAGAAATGAAATTTTGACGCCAAATTGTAATCTTCAAAGAAAACGGAAACGAGAAGGAAAGGCAGCTGCTATAGAGGAAGCACTCTTACAATGGTTTTCTAACGCCAGATTAAAGAACGCTCCTATCAGTAGGGCAATTTTACTGAAAAAAGCAGAAAATTTTGCAGAAAAATTAGGAGAAAAAGAGTTCCGTGCGACTGATGGTTGGTTAAGCCGCTGGAAAGAACGAAATAACATTGTGTACAAAAAAAATTATGGAGAGAAGCAGGACGCGGACTCCGAGTCGGCATCTTCATGGATTACGCAAAGCTTACCACCTCTATTAGAAAAATACGCTCCTCATCAAATTTTTAACACTGACGAGACTGGGCTCTATTTTAGAGCGATGCCCGAGTATACAATGATGTTCAAAAATGATCTATCCTCCGTTGGAAAAAAACAAAAAGATCGAGTTACAGTTCTGTTAACAACAAATATGACGGGAACTGTAAAAAAGAGCCCTTTAGTTATTGGCAAAAGCAAACGTCCGCGCTGTTTAAGTGGAATAAAAAAATTGCCAGTGATCTACGAAAATTCAAAGAATGCCTGGATGACAAGTAGAATTTTTGAAGACTTTTTGTTAAAGTGGGACAGGGAACTGATGGGAAGAGAAAAAATTCTTTTAATCCTTGACAACTGTTCGGCTCATCCTGTAGTACAGCTGACAAACATTGAACTTTGTTTTTTGCCACCCAATACAACTTCCATCATACAGCCTCTTGACCAAGGAATTATTAAAGCATTTAAAACCCTGTATCGGTCAAATTTGCGACAGAAAATAGTAGATGCAATTGATGAAGAGAAAGGATCGGCTTGCGAAATAAGCAAGAAAATAACCTTGCTTGATGCTATCCATATGATCGCAGGCGCATGGAAAAATGTTTCTGACATATGCATTTTTAATTGCTTCCGTAAAGCAGGATTTTTGAAAAATAATGTTGACATACCAGCAGAAGATGTAGAAGAATTAGAAGCACATTTCGAAGAATGGATTCACATCGATGAAAATTTACAAACATCTGAAGAAAAAAGTGATGATGACATAGTGGCGGAAATTCAGAATGTTTGCAATGAAGAAGAAAATGAAGACGACGTTCCACAAGAAGAAAATTTTCCTACAGCCAAACAGTCGCGAGAAGCCCTAACTATAATTAGAAAAACTCTTGAACATAGAGGGGCATCAGAAAAAGTTTATGGACTATTTTATGATTTAGAAATGGATGTACGTAAACTAATCACAGACTCATTAGCACAAACACTGGATAAATTTTTTGCTGTTCCTCAGTAATAGATTACGGTATGTATGAAAATGTACTATGCTCTTATACATAAATGAACGGCCTATGAGTTTTACTTTTTATTCTTATTTAATTACATACTAGTATATGCATACATATAGATAATATTTTAAGTTGTAAGGCTTAATTCGTAAAATAAGAAATATTTTTTAATGCAAAACTCAATTTACAAATGTATTATGTATGTACTAATATTTTACTTATATACATTTATCTTTTAAATTCTGTAAAATTGCGTTCAATAGTTAGTATTTACAATGGAAGAACGATATTTAAAAAATTTCCGGATTTAAGAAACAACTGCTTATAAGAAACAAAACGAGCGAAACGAACGTGTTTCTTATAAGCGGCGGTCACTGTACTTCATTAGGTTGGATTTTGACTGGATCAATCTTTAATAATTCTCAGGATAGCTATTCCAAATAACAAACAACTAAAATTCTGAATCTTCTCAGCATGTCGGAAATACACGATCAGCTGCGAAAATTCTGGGAAATTGAAGAAACTTCACTAACTCGAACACTCACTGCTGAAGAACAAATGAGTGAAGATATTTTTGAGAAAACGCACAGAAGGGAAAATGGACGTTATGTAGTAAATTTGCCATTTAAAGACACTTTAACAACACTCGGTGAATCAAGAGATATAGCAATTTCGCGATTTGAGCAAAACAAAAGAAAACTATCAAGAAATCCTAAAGTTAGTGCGGAATAATCAACATGTATAAATGAATATATCAAACTAAACCATATGGAAGAAATCCAAACCACCCCAAAGGATCTCAAAGTTCACGGAAATGGTTACAAACCGAATTATCTTCAGTGATCAAAGAAAGTAGTTCATCTACGAAACTTCGAGTGGTATTTGATGCATCTCAAAAAACTTCGACAGGTGTATCATTAAACGATAAATTATTAGTAGGACCGAATCTTCAAGAGGATATGACAGCTATATTACAGAGATGGAGATTTTATCGGATCGTATACACAGCTGATATAAAAAAAATGTACAGACAAATCCGTGTTGTAGATAAACATACAGACTATCAAAGAATAGTTTGGAGGAATTCTATATCGCGGAAGCAATAAAAGATTACCGATTGCTACCAGTAACGTTTGGATTGGTTGGTTGGTTGATTTAAGATTTTTGGCACAAGATCCAAAGAGGATATGCTGCGCCGGACATATGGTACTAAAATACAGATAAAGGTAAAGAATAAAACCAAGTGTATAATCTAAAAAGTTGCATGACTAAAACAAGACAATGCAAGAGGGATAATGATGGAAACAAGATGAAAAAAGTTTAAAAGGTGATAGGAAGTGAATTTAAATATGATGGTAAAAACCAATGTCTAATAAGAATGGAAAAATCCCTGAATGAGGATTTTCTGCAATCAATTCCGTCAAAGTTATAGTATACGTTTTAAAATGTTTAAAACGAAACTGTTTATATTTAGGACAAGTAATTAGAATATGTTTTACACTCGCTGCTGTTTGACAAACATTACAAAGAGGTTCAATTTCTCCTAAAAGTAAATGTCTGTGAGTAAAACGAGTGTGACCAATCCGCAAACGAGTTAAAATTACATCCAGTTTCCTACATTGGAAACTAGTCCATTTTTGTACTAGGGCTTTATCTCGAGCAACTTATTATCAGCTTGCTGATTCCAGGAATACTGCCATTTGTCATGAATATTTTTTAGAACAAATAGTTTGATGTCAGTCAAAGGGATAGTCAGATTCAAAGTTTGAGTAGCTGATTTAGCAGCAATGTCTGCTAAATCATTTCCTTTGATGCCAACATGTCCTGGGACCCAACAGAATTTAGTATGGTACCCTTGCTCCTTCAGACGATGATCATACTTAAGGACATCAGAGGCAATGTGGTAATTCAGAGCTCTCTTCGATGATAAAAGCTGTAATGAACTCAATGAGTCAGTATATATAATGTGCTTTTTGGACTTTTGATAAGAGATGAAGATTAGGGACTGGTAAATAGCCAAAATCTGGGCTGTAAAAATAGAGCAAGATGCATGTAATTTATAAGACTTTATAGTATTGTTGCAAACATAAGCTAGACCAACGTAATCTCCTGCTTTGGAACCATCTGTAAAAACAGGAGTAAACTCCTTATACAGATTCCTATGTTCTACAAACAATTGCACATAAATAGCCGGAGTGGTGTTAGTCTTCGTAAAATTACAAAAAGGGTTGAGAAAGGCGAAATTGTTAACATACCATGGAGGTGTTTCAAAAAACTTTGTTTTTCGAACATAAAGCTCTACTAAAGGAGTAGATTCTACTGTATTGCGTATCCGCTTGCCAAAAGAAGGAATGCATGAAGGTCTGTGGTCATACAGTCGATCATAATGATCATCAAGGAATGAACGTTGTAACGGATGGTTATGTAAGGACATGATACGGAAATAATAATTCAGTGCCAGCTGTTCACGCCTTAATTGTAAACATGACTCATTAGAGACAGCATATAAGCTTTGAACAGGAGATGTCCTAAAGGCTCCCGAGCATATAAGTAATGCCTTATGGTGAATTGGATCAAGCTTTTTTAGCAGTGATGTTCGTGCTGATCCATACGCAGAACAACCACAATCTAGTTTTGACGAATAACAGATCTGTAGATACAAAGCATGGAGGTAAGATCTGCACCCCATTTGGTATTTGAGAGGACTTTTAAGATGTTAAGAGCTTTCTCACATTTATTTCGCAGTTTTTGAATGTAGGGCAAGAAAGTAAGCTTTTTGTCGAGACAAATCCCGAGAAATTTTATTTCCTCTACTACAGCAATCTTTACACCTCCCATAAAGATTTCTGGGGGTGAGTGGATACCACGTTTTCTGGTGAAATGAACACAACAAGTCTTTTGAGTGGAAAATCCGTACCCATTCACATTTGCCCATCGTAAGATGTTATTTACGGCGGCTTGGCATTGCCTTTCCACAGTACGCATATCGTGAGCTTGGTAGGCAACTTGTAGATCATCCGCATACAAACTTTTATGGACAGACACTGGCAAACTGTTTAAAAGACTATTTATTTTTATATTAAAGAGTATCACACTCAAGACACTTCCTTGTGGCACACCCTCCTCTTGTACGTGTGTGCGTGAGAGAGTTGAACCAATGCGCACTTGGAATGTCCTGTGTGATAAAAAGTTTTGAATAAAAATAGGAAGATTACCTTTTAGATTAAAATCGTAAATGTCCTTAATAATACCATAGCGCCATGTTCGATCATAGGCTTTGTCAATATCAAAAAAAATTGAGACTAAATGATTTCTCCTAAGAAAGGCGGTCCTAATTTGTGATTCTAATGAGATAAGATTATCAATGGTAGATCTACCTCGACGAAAGCCACTTTGGTGTGGTGAGAATAACTTGTTACTCTCTAAAAAGTGTACAAGCCAGGCATTAACCATTTTTTCAAGAAGTTTACATACACAGTTTGTGAGAGCTATAGGCCGATAACTTAAAGGGCTTTGAGGGTCCTTACCCGGTTTTAAAATGGGAATTGTGATGGCTCTTTGCCATGACCAAGGGAATTTATGCTCATGCCAAATTCTGTTAAACAGGTATAAGAGGTTCAATAAGGAGTAATGGGAGAGGTGTTTAAGCATGAGATAGTTAATTTTATCAGGTCCACTGCAAGTTCTGCGTGTTTGGGACAAAACAGTCACCAACTCTGACATTGTAAAGTGCATGTTATAAGGTAAGTTTCTAGCTTCTGGGAAAACAATAGGTTTATTTTCAGACTGAAGTTTGTGTTTTAAAAACGGTTCAGAGTAATTTGATGCATTTGAAATATTTGCAAATTCTTTGGCAATTTCATTTGCAATGTCATATGAGGAACTTATAGTTGTGCCATTATGATTTAGAATGGCTATGGAGTGATCACTATAATTCCCTGTACACTTTTTGACTTTCTCCCATACAGTTTTACTAGAAGTGGAAGATGTTATTTCACTAACATATTTTTCCCATGACTCTTTCTGCCTTCTTCTGCGTATCCTGCGAGCAAAAGCTTTTGCATGTTTAAATGCAGTTAGGTTTTCAGTGGTAGGAGACCTCCTGAAAATTGACCAAGCTTTCTTTTGCTTTTTATAAGCCTCACGACATTCGTCACTCCACCAAGGGAAGCGATGCTTAGATATATTACCTGCACGTTTTGGAATTGCAGCATCAGCAGCCTCTATAAGGATATCTGTAACAGTTTCTACAGCTGTATCAATGTCACTGCTTTGAATAGCTTCATCAGTGATCAGAGCTAGGGAAGTAAACTTCGCCCAATTAGCTTTTGAAAATATGTACTGAGATGGTTTTATAGTCGATCTGAATTGACTGTTAGAGAGCATGATAGGGAAGTGATCACTATTGTGAAGATCTTTATCAACTGTAAAATTCCAGTAAGGAAGGAGAGAGGGTGAACAGATGGCAAGGTCAATACTGTGAAAAGTCCTACTAAGTTGGTGAAAATAGGTGAATTCATTATTGTTAAAAATGCATAAATTGTGATAACTGACACATTGCTCAATTTGTTGTCCTTTGCAATTTGTGTCTACACTTCCCCAAAGGGGATTGTGGCCATTAAAGTCACCGAGTATCACAAATGCAGGAAGTTGGCGAATCAAATTATCAAGTTCTCTAGAATTTATGTGATCATTTGGTGGTAAGCAAATACAGCATACTGTAATCAATCTATTTACACGGATCCGAACAGCAACAGTTTGTAGATTTGTGGTGAGTTGTAATACGGAAGAAGGGTAGTCTTGTGAGACTAACAAAGCAACTCCCCCAGATACTCTACTGTTCATATTAAAATCTTTACGGATACAATTAAAATTTTTAATACTAAAATTACTGCTAGATTTTAGCATAGTCTCTTGAAGGCAAACACAAATAGGTTGGAAAGTATTAATTAAATTCTTGATCTCCACCGACTTGTTCTGCAACCCACGGCAATTCCAAGATAGCAAAAAAAAAATATTCAGGTTTTTTTCTTGGGCCGATGGGAGGTGGTCTCTTTTTCCCGAGTAGACGAAGAGGAAGAGGATGACACATCTGTTATCATCCCTTCATCCTCGGAAGCACACAGTTGTACTTCGTCATCATCTTGGCTGTGATTTTCGTGAATGTTTGTTTTTTTGACGGATTTTTTCTCCAAAGGACTGTCTCTGGTATTCTTTAATTTATGTTTTTTGTTTGTCTTTGTTTTCTCTTCTAAAGTATTAACTCCTTTTTTTCCACTGGTACTTACTACTGCAGCTTTTTGTTGTGTGAAAGCAGGTCTGAAAGTGGCTAATGGGATTGAAGTTTTTTGCTTTTGTTTAGTACTTGAAACAGCAGTGTTTACAGAAAGGATAGGCTTTGTTTCGTTAGTTTGTTGATTAGGGATTAATTGCATAAAGTTTAAGTCAGGTTTGGTTTGTGTGCCTACTGATGTAACTTCAGTTTGTATGCTAGCAGATTTTGTTTGTCTGTTTCTGACAACAGATGAATATGATATGCCCATTTTTGGTGTTCTTGCTTCAATCAGTTTACGTGCTTCTGGGTAAGTAATATTACTGGATGATTTTAAAGTTTGGATTTCTTTCTCAAAAACCCATTTTGGATATGAGCGGGCATAAGATGGATGTTCAGCCTCGCAATTAATACATTTTGGGGTAGATGTACATCCCTCACTGTCATGTCCGTGTTCTGCACAGCGTGCACAGGACAAGTTTGGGATAAAATTTTGGCTGCTGGTTTGATTAGATTCAAAATATGTGCTGAATGGTTTTCCTTACACTGGTGCAGATAGCGAGCGGCCAACTTTCCAAGCTGTTCATGAACATCTTATGAAGTTGACTCAGCCATACTTGGGGAAAGGAAGAAATGTAACAACCGACAGCTATTTTACTACTGTAAAATTATGTGAAAAATTGAAGTCCCAGCCAATAAGTCTGGTTGGAACACTTAGAAGAGATCGTAGAGATGTGCCACCAGCAGCGAAATTAGGAAAGCAAAATCTTTATTCCACTATTTTGTACAGAAAGGATAAAGATATAACATTAACTGCCTACGAAGGGAAGAAAAATAAAAATGTATTTTTGCTAAGTTCTCTTCACAAAACCGTAATCATCGACGACAATAAGAAGAAGCCAGAAACTGTAACATATTATAATTGAACAAAGTATGGCGTGGACATTGTAGTCTAAATGATACGCCTTTATAGTACTAAATCAGGAACTTGTTGTTGGTCAATGCACATATTTTTTAATGTTTTAGATATATCTGGTATAAATGCATGGATTTCATATAAAGAGGTGACCGAAAAGAAGGAACTTAATGCAGAAATTTTATCCTGCAGTTATGTGAAGAGCTCCGTGCTCCATACGTGTTATCAAGAAATACAGCTAATGCAAGGAAACCGATGGAGCAATGTGTAAACAGAGAAGACAGCACTATCAAAAAAAGAACCAAATGTAGAGTAAAAATACCTTGTAAAGGAAATCATACATTGAACACATGTCCGGATTTCAAAAAAACAGTTTGAGGCAAATGTGCTTTGAGAGAAGTGTGGTGCATTGATTGCTATGAAAACCATACGAAATGAAAATAAATCAGGTATATAAATTTTCAGTTTCATTAATTGAACAAGAGTATATTAGTTTATTATAATTATTATCTATAATTATTATTTATCTAGAGTGGAAACTCAATTATCTGAACAACGAAAATATAAATATGATTGAAAAAGTCCTTATGTTCCGTTTAATCAGACATTTTGATTATCCAAATAGACTAAAACCCCATGGAATTCTGATGATCGAGGAGTCTCTACTATATTCTTATTAAATTAATTTTTCTCATACTTCTAGATTTTAGATATCTAATCGGTCTACACTTAAAAAAATCTAAGAAAGGCCACACTGGCCCCTTCCAAATTCCTAGGTATACGGCAATTTTTAGACTTTCTAGTGTTAAACATATTAAAGAAATGAAAGGCTATTTTCTGAATAACAGTATTAAAATAATAATTATAGTACTTAAGAAATGCAACCATTTCAAAAGCACAAATTATAATTTGATGCATTTGCATTTAAATTTACATATCTTAAGAAATTTAATTGAAAATTAATATTTATTTCATAATTTAGTTTAAATAAAAATAGAAATTATTAGGTTCAGAATTATTAGATAAAGCATGCTGAAAAAAGCTAATTTAGCTACAATTCTAGCACTTTATAAGAATAATTAAATAAATTATTCCGTCTCATTGTTGTTGTTCCATTTCATTTGTTCCATGCAATGTGTTCCTAATTTTTTTTTTTTTATGTTAGGTTGGCAGCCATGTTATTTATTGCCTATGTCAAACCAAAAGGCACTGGACAAAAAAATTCAGATTGATAGAAATGCAGACATCACAGCGATTTTTGCTATAGAAAACAATGAGATACCTGCTGAATGTTATAAACATCACATATTTCAGTTTTATCTATTGGAAAGTGTGCTTATTATGTTTAAATTAAGTATAATAGTTAACATTGCATTGTCGTGCGAAAGTCTCACATTTTTTTCATATTTTAGCACAAAAATCAATTTGTTTTTCATACTTGGAGCAGCTATGAAATTCTAAGGATCCCAAGATATCTGAAAAACTCAGACAGTCGAGATTTCAAGATTAGAACTATCTATCCGCTGTGAAGCCAGGAAGTTGACAAAATCTACAAAAACCATTACAAAATCCCTAATGAACTTATATTTATTTAACTTACTGAATTATGACTACAGAGAATACAGGAAAAAGCCCAGGACCATATTACACCATGTCACTTTTCGTTCTTTGCATTGTTTGTTCTTTTGTCTACTTATATTTTTGTTCTTGATTTTAGGTTCAGCTTCTCTTGCAATGGGCATCTCTCACTGGAATTAACACTCTGATAAAAGTTACCAACACTACTCATTTAATTGCCGTATAGGTAGTCTTCACATTAAAAATAAATACTGTCTTGCATTTTGTTAGGCAACACCTTCTTACTTTGGAATCATTCATGTCAAGAATTATGCCCATATTCTGCCAAACGGCCTTAATAGAGGTATGGAGCATATGCTCCAGGTACTCTGGCCCTCCTCATATTAAATCAGAGGAGTACTATGCTGCATTAAAAGATGAATTTGAAAGAAATGAGAAAATCTTTTTGAAACTGAAACAAGAAATGGAAAAAGTGGAGATACATCTAAGATGTTTCACCATTAATCATGTAAATAATGTTGGTGAAACTAAATCACAAACTGAAATATTTAAAAATAAGCAAATCGCAAATCCTGTTAAGCTTCCAGAAATACCTTTATCTAACTTTGTGCATTCCTATGAGGATTGGTATCTATAACACATATTTCTACTTTAATTGGATCAAATGTGCAGCTCTGATTCACAAAAATGATACTATTTTCATTTACCTTAATGGGAAATGCAAAGCAGATTCAAACAACAGAAAATTCATACCTCTCATTATTCAAGGCATCATTCCCCTTATTTAGAAAATAGGTATAATAATAAGTATTTAATTGTAGACAGTCACATTAATGAGTTATTATCACAAGAGAAAATAACTCACAAATCGTACTTTACTAAATAAATTACTTAAACATTAAGAGCTCTAAAATTAATAAACTAGACTTCACTAAATTATCATATGTATTGCTGATAAATATCATACTCCAAAAAATAAGACTGAGTCTAGATGGCAGTATGAAATGTCATTATGAGTCAAATGTAGGAAAATTTTCAGTGTAATTCATTTTTTCAAGTGAAACCTAAATTTGCTATTTTGTGTATACATTGTATGAGTTCTTCACACAAGGTTAACAAATGTTTTTTGAAATACAGAGGCAGTTTTTGCTAAAAAAAAATCATTCTATGATTCATATATGGCCTAATGAGTCTTGCATTCCGCAAGATGAAGCGACTCAAAAGTACACTACGTGGCAATAAAAATGAGACACCAAGACGGAATGGGCAAAAAAATATGCAAATTGCAATAGACACAGCTCACAGAGTTATGTAAATTATGCAGTTGTCCTGCATACATTAACTGAGAAAGTAGGAAACCTGCAGAATCGGCAATAGTAAAGCCACACTGTCTCCCAGGGAAATTATTTTGCAATTGTTTTTTGCCTCAGAGGAAATGTGTAGAAGCAGAAAATGCCAGGCTGCCACCAACCGAGGCAGTTCTAGCAGACAGACGATTTCACAAAGGGTATGGTGATCGGACTCAGAAGGGCACATTGGTCCATACGTCAAATCTCAGCAGACACCCACCTACACACGTCCACGGTGACCAACTGTGTCGAAAAAATGGTTGGAACAAAGAAATGTGGCATATTTGAGGGGTGCCGGTATGGCCAGAGTGACATCAGCATGAGTGGGCCGACGTATCCACAAGCAACCATTGGCGGCCCAGCAAGCTACTTTTGTCACCCTTTTGCCGCATGTGCAGAACACCCTTGATGCTCCTATATCGACCAGAACCATTTTTCGTCAATTGGTCACCAGCAACCAGCACTCATAGTGCCCATTAAGAAGACTGACATTGATCCATCGACACAGATCTCTATCATGGCATCCACCATCAGGAGAAAAGCACCACAAAACTAAAAGCCATATATGGTACGTCGACAACTACTTCAACTGGCCATTTATTAAACTCTCAATTACTTAATGAAAGTGTTTCCAAGAAGAAATATTTGCTATACTAATTAGATTTCGAAAGCTTGGTATGCATTCACTTCTAATATTCTAAAAATGTATAGGCAAATCTGAATTAATACAAGCAGAGAGACAATCTTAGAATTATTTGGAAACAGAATGTCAATGATCCTATCATGTGTATAAACTTTGAACAGTTATATATGGGACATTTTGTACCCCATTCCTGTCCTAAACGCAGAAGTTGGTTGGTTGGTTGATTGGGTTTTATGGCACAAAATCCAAAAAGGATACCTAGATGCAGAGGAATATAGACATCTTTTTGTCCAGCTCCTGCCTCTCATTTTCATGACAATAAATGGTCCCCCACCTTAAGGCTGGTTTTCAGCTCCGGAGGTCATTTTCAATGTTCAACAGAGTCAGATGGCTGGTATGGACTACACAGTTTACTTAAACTCTCCAGCAAATTTTGACCAATAATACTGAGTACACTGTTGACCAGATAGCAGATTTGAAATAACATTTTGCCAGACTACAGATGAGCAGATGAGATTAAATTTCATGTCTGACAATAAGCCTCCGGAGACTTCTTAAACAGAAGTAACTAACCAGATAAATGCAATAATGGATCAGCCACTCCGGGCCAGCCGAGCAACAGGGACGCTTTTATTTGGCGAGTCCTACAAAAAACCTTCTCCTACAGATTCTATACTTTTATGCCCCCCATTGGTACCCTCCCCCTAAATCGTAATCTGCATCAAGCTGAAACTAGAAAAATCTTGCCTTCTACTGAAACCCTAAAGTTAAATTTACTTAAAAACCTTACAAATCAGCTAAAATTTCCCTTAACACCAGAATGATGGAAGCGGTCATTTTAACAACATTTTGAGAAATGATTCCTCTAAATGGCTTACTTTGAGAAACGATTCCTTTCTAAAACAGCTAATAATCCCACCTGTGGAAAATGCCAAGAACGGTGCATCAAGAACACTTATTACAAAAAATGTGTCGAAGAAACATCCTAAATGGTGTAACTATGATATTTTTGTTTTGAATTAAAGGTATGTTGTATTTTTTCAATGGCAGTCAAATTAACTGCTGCCAGTCGTTTTAGGTAGTTCAAAATATCCACCATTCTAGTGTTAATACATAAATCAAATCTAAATAAGAAAAGAATGTCAAATAAACCAGATACTGAAGGGTTTTACCCCGTCCAAAAATGAACAAACTGGCAAAGTAAATTTCAATAATAATTCCCAGAACAAACAGATTAAGAAACAAACGTATCCCAAATCCAGATATTTCTGCTCCAGAAGCTGAGACTGTCAAAGAAAATGGTCCAAGCTGCAGTCCCCATCCCATGCCAAAAGAACCCCCTTCATTCTTCATCATCTCAGCAAGGGGCTGGACTACTCTGATAACCATGCTAAAATCTATCGCTCCCAAATCTTGCATCAGAGTACAAACGTGACTTCTTCAAAATCACTGTAAAAACTGAACAGAAGTATAGAAATATCCAGTTATTCCTAAACACTCAGTGGGAAAATAGAATAATTTTATTAAATCATGAAAGATCCCTAAAAATTGCACAAGCCTGGCATTAACCATTTTTTCAAGCAGTTTACAAACACAACTTGTGAGTGCTATAGGCTAATAACTCAAAGGGTTTTGAGGGTCCTTACCTGGTTATAAAATGGGAATTGTGATGGCTCTTTGCCATGACCTAGGGAATTTATGTTCAAGCTAAATTCTGTTAAACAGATATAAGAGGTTCAATAAGTAGTAATGGGAGAGATGTTTAAGCATGAGATAGTTAATTTTATCAGGTCCACTGCAAGTTCTGTGTGTTTGGCATAAAACAGTCACCAACTCTGACATAGTAAAGTGCATGTTATATGGTATGTTTCTAGCTTCTGGGAAAACAATGGGTTAATTTTCAGATTTAAGTTTGTGATTTAAAAACAGTTCAGAGTAATTTGATACATTTGAAATATTTGCAAATTCTTTGACAATTGCATTTACAATGTCCTTGTGCCATTATGATTAAAAGAATGGCTATAGAGCAACGGCAGATCCAAGGGGGGGGGGGGGGGTCATGGGGGTCATGATCCCCCCTGAGCTGGTTCCAGGACTTAGGTGGACCACTAATTGAACATAATGATTTTATTTATATATTTTGTCACCATACAGATTTTATGTAACTACATACCTTCAATATTTAATTAATTTAATATAATATAATAACTTTGTATGATGGCAAACGTTTGGGAACGAACGCATCGAAAATTTGAATTTTACCGCACCACACTTGCGCGCGCTTGTCGACTACGTAACGTCTAGCTAGACCTAACCTCAATCGGAATCGGAACGACTAAACTTCAACATATCATAACATAGTTCTAAGTTAAAAAACTAAAATTTCTTTCTACCTATAATGTGTTTATAAGTGTACCTTTATAAGTATTCTTAAAAATTGTTACTTCAAATTCATTAATTACAAGAAATGGTAAGTAATCAGTTTCTCATTATTCCAGTGCGTGTGTTTTAACTTAAATGTTATTGTTGTTAATGCTCATAAAGTACCTCATAGGTAGATATGTAGGTACCTACTTACTGAAAGAGTGCTGCGTGACTTATGTACCTACTTATATTTTTTTTTGGACGAGGGAGATTGAAGAGCATTAAGCTTACTGACCTAACCTAAAATCTTAGATAAATTCACACAATGAAATCAAGTGTATCGTCGTGACCACACTGATTTTAATGCTCTTTAAAAATAAAATAAGAGAGCAACCAACAGAATGAATATAGCATGATGCATAAACTTAAAAATAATCTTGGTTAAAGTTTTTAAAAGCACCTGGCGAAAACTTCGATGCAAACTATTGCGCGACACAAAAACATTGCGCTTCATTAACAGGCATGCATTTACAACAAGTAAATAGTAATCTACCTACCTACTACTTTTTACTTTATTTGTATATTACAGATTTTTAAAAACTATAAAATATTAGAGAACCTGAAATTGTTTTGCTTGTTTAACACTATACTTACCTAAAGTAAGTAGGTATTACCTATTTGATGTAAGTACCTACCTAATAAAAATTCGTGTAGGGGCCTAAACTTAAGTAAGGTCTTTATGGAAAATGCAGTGGACTGTAAAACTACCTATATTATTATGTTTTTATGTACTTATAACTCATATGTTTACAAAAGTTTGTTGTCTGATGTGGGGTGTGAAATTTGCATGGTTTTGCTTTGTTTGTGAGGTAATGTGCCTGCGCCACCAGCCTGTACTATAGCGAATGTGGGTGTTTTTATGTATATATATTTAATATGTATTTTCAACAGTCTGTTGTCTGTTGTGGGGTGTGAAATTTGCATGGTTTTGCTTTGTTCGTGAGGTAATGTGCCTGCGCCACCAGCCTGTACTATAGCGAATGTGGGTGTTTTTATGTATATATATTTAATATGTATTTTCAACAGTCTGTTGTCTGTTGTGGGGTGTGAAATTTGCATGGTTTTGCTTGCAGGGTAATTCTAAGGGAAAGGGAGATGGTAGTGGTGGAAAGAAAAACGGAAAGAAAAGGATTGCTAAGGTATCTCGGAATTGAAACACCCGTATTCACTAAAGAAGTGAACCCCTGAGGGGACATTAAAGTGAGATTAAATCATCTAGGAAAGTGTTTAAATGACGATATTCAGAGAATTAAAATTAGAAACAAAAATTCTAAATTAATTTTATTTAATAAATTAAATTAGTTTTGTTATTGTTTGTAAAAATAAATATATTTTGTTTTATTTGTGTGTATTTTGATTTCACAGAGAAAAAGCAATTTTTGTGTGCAGTGAATCAAAACTGGGGGGCCGGTACGGCCAGAGTGACATCAGCATGAGTGGGCCGACGTATCCACCAGCAACCATTGGCAAGCTACTTTTGTCACCCTTTTGCCGAATGTGCAGAACGCCCTTGATGCTCCCATATCAACCAGAACCATTTTTCGTCAATTGGTCACCAGCAAACAGCACTCATAGTGCCCATTAAGAAGACTGACATTGATCCATCGACACAGATCCCTATCATGGCATCCACCATCTGGAAAAAAACACCACAAAACTAAGAGTTATTTATGATACGTCGACAACTACTTCAACTGGCCATTTATTAAACTCTCAATTACTTAATGAAAGTGTTTCCAAGAAGAAATATTTGCTATACTAATTAGATTTCGAAAGCTTGGTATGCATTCACTGCTAATATTCTAAAAATGTATAGGCAAATCTGAATGAATACAAGCAGAGATACAATCTTAGAATTATTTGGAAACAGAATGTTAATAATCCTATCATGTGTATTGTAATAGAAATGATCATTAGAAAAACGAGTTAGACTTAAAGAAAGCTTTAATCAACTAGAATGATGCATGACAAAATGGCAAAGCAGTATCGCACGCTAGTAGTTGGAACATCAAACATAGTAGTGTTGCCATTCTTCAAGTATCTAAAGTTAGTGTTGCCAAAACAAGAACATAATATCACATTCACCCCTCCCATAGAGTTAGTCAATCACATAGTCGGCTAAATAGGAAGGCAGGCGTTTCAGTCTGCTGGGACGAAGTGTAGTAGGATCCTGGGACCTCTCCCCAGTATTCTTACAGAAGTTCTCTGATGAGGAGGCTGGACTGCTAGGATATGGTGGTACACTGTCTTGAGCTTCATCTTCTGTCATATTTTTGAGACTCACCGGTGGGGTTTTTGTATGTGCGTTAGACAGTTCAGAATTCAGAATATCAGAAGAAGGCAGATGGCTGCTACAGCTGTCTCCGTTGTCATTGATAGGTAAAGGAGTTTCCCCTCTTGGAGCCAAGTGCCATATAGAGACACTGGTTTCACGTCCGTCTGAAAGTCTAACATAAGCATAGTCTGGGTTTGCTTCAATGAGTTCTACTTCCTGCACAATAGGCTCATACTTATTAGCTCGTGTGTTGTTCCTCATTAGCACTGGACCTGGATGGGAAAGCCAGGTAGGTATGGAGTAACCATTGTAGGATCTTCTAATGTGGGAGAACATTCGTTCATGAGGTGTAGCATTTGTGGAGGTGCATAGTAGGGAGCGAATCGAATGTAAGGCAGGTTGTAAAACATTTTCCCACTGTTCAATTGCCATGTTTTTTGATTTTAGTGCCAGCTGGATAGTTTTCCATACGATTCCATTGTATCTTTCGACTTGGCCGTTTCCTTGCGGATTGTAAGCAGTCGTCCTGCTAGTCGCTATCCCAAGTGGAGTGAGAAAAGATTTTAACTCACGGGACATAAAAGATGAACCTCTATCAGAATGTATATAAGCCGGCATTCCAAAAATTGAGAAGATGTTTTGCAAGTGAGTTATAATGGTAGACGCCGAGATATCAGAACAGGGAATTGCAAAGGGGAATCTCGAAAACTCATCTACTACAGTCAGGAGGAAGCGGTTCCTGGTTGGTTGGTTGGTTGATTTAGGATTTTTGGCACAAGATCCAAAGAGGATATGCTGCGCCGGACATATAAGCGGTTCCTGGAAACTGTTGGTAAAGGTCCTTTGAAATCAACATTTAATCTTTCAAAAGCAGCAGTTGCTTTGATTAATTTTCCTTCATTTTTACAGAATCGTGGCTTGACTTCGTTGCAACAGGGGCAAGCGTTTATGACCCTCTTAATGTCGTCCAAAGAGAAGGCTAAATTTTTAGATCTGATCCAATGATACATTCGGGTGATTCCCGGATGACACAATGCCTCATGTAATTCTCTTATATTCACTCCTGGGCTGGTAGCCTCCGTTATTCTTGATAGAGTATCCGCAGTTGCATTTCTGTTTCCAGGTCGGTAGATAATATCAAATTTGAAGCAGGTAAGTTCCAATCTCCAACGCATGATTTTCTCATTTTTAATTTTACTGTTATGACACTGATCAAACATGAATGTGACTGATCTTTGGTCAGTAAAAACTTCAAAATGTCTACCAATTAAGTAATGTCGCCAATTCCGTAGGGATTCAACAATTGCATAGGCCTCCTTTTCAATCGAGGAATGCTTCTGCTCAGATGCGTTCAGAGTTCTTGAGAAGAATGCCACAGGACGTTCAGCTTGACTCAAGGAAGCCCCTATAGCAAACTCAGAGGCGTCTGTTTCCACTCTAAAGGGTATGTTGTCCTCAATAGCAAACAAGGAGGCATTAGCTATATCGGTCTTTAATGAGTCAAAAGCCTTCACGGCAACTTCTGGAAGAGGAAAGGGACCCTTAGCCAAGAGAGGGCGAATCTTCTCAGAGAATGTGGGAATCCAACGACAATAATGGGCAAACATGCCCAGCGCACGTTGTAGAGACGCTGTGTCTTTAGGAATAGGTAAGTTCAACAGTGGAGCCAGTCTGTCGGGGTCAGGTTTTATAGTTTTGTTCTCGATAAAGTATCCTAGTAGTTTGATCGATTTAGTAGAAAAAACACACTTCTCATCATTCAGTGTTAAGTTGTATTTCTTAGCAGTAATCATGAATTTTTCCAAGTTGCAGTCATGCTCTCTTTGATTTTTCCCACATACCGTTACATCATCAAGATATGGAAAAGTGCCTTCTAAACCTTCATCCTTAATTATTTTATCAATGATTCTCTGGAAGCATGCTACCCCATTAGTCACACCGAAAGGGACACGTAGAAAATGGTACAGTTTACCTTCAGCTTCAAAAGCTGTGTAATGTTTTTCAGATTCTAATATGGGTACCTGATGATAGGCACTTTTGAGATCAATAGTACTAAATATTTCATATTTAGACACTTGTGAAATTAATTCTTCAATTCTGGGAAGAGGATAAGCATCAAGCATCGTGAATCTATTAATTGTCTGTGAATAATCGACAACCATTCTGGGCTTGTGGTGTTCTCCTTTCACGACAAATGCTTGTGCACGCCAAGGTGAATTACTGGGTTCGATTACACCTTCTTCTAGTAGTCTGTTTACGTCCGCAGCTATAAATAGTCTATCTTCTTCCGTTTGACGCCTTGACTTCGTGATCACTGGTCTACAGTCAGGGGTTAAGTTAGCAAACAGTGAGACAGAGGGGACTTGAGCAATTGCCAATGAGCAGATTTTCAGAGGTGGTCTGTCACCGTTGAAATCAATCTCAACTGAAGAATGATTTTTTAGTAAGTCATGGCCGATCAGAAAATCTGCACAGAGGTTTTTCATGATTAACACCTCTACGTTTGTATATGAATGAGTTTGTAATTTTACCGTTATCATGGAACAGCCAGTAATGTCCGAGCTTAAGGAAGAGTTAGCCATAGTTATTCTACCGAAGTATGGCTTCACTAGTATTCGACACTTTTTTACCAGAGATTGGTTTAGAAAACTGAGTTACCTGCCAGTATAGATCAGAGCATTTAGCTCTATTCCATTTATATCCACTTTAGTAATAGATTTTTGGAGACAACTGGGGACAATTGATGCTGATGCTAAAGTATGAACTGATGCCGTAGAATTGTTCGGGGCGCGCGACAGTCTAGACTTGCAAACTCTCTGGTAATGACCTTTCTTTCCACACCCTCTACATAGTGCATCCTTGGCCGGGCAGACGTTTCGAACATGGCGGTCATTCCCACAAAAAAAGCATTTTCCGGTGCGGGCTGGTATAGCTGCAGTTGCGTGAGTCTCCTCGGGTTTTTCGTCTTTCTGCTCCATAGCAGCCACAGGTACCGAATTCGAATTTGCAGAATATGAAGCGGAGTGATGTTCTGCCAGTTCAAATGCCCTAGCCTGGTCGAATGCATTATCCAACGTAATTGTAGTGTTCTCCAACAGGCGTTCTCGAATTCGAGTGCTCCTTAAACCCCGGATGAATGCGTCTCTAATATACTCATTTTTGTACTGTTCAGCCGTAACAGATTTGAAATTACAATCTTTGCTCATTTGTTTAAGTATCTGTAGATATTCACTCACAGACTCTCCCGATTGTTGAGTTCTCGAAGCCACGCAGTGTCTGGCGAATATTTCGTTTCGTTTAGTAACGTAAATAGAATCCAGTGCAGTAATAGCCGTATTGTAGTTTTCTGCTTCATTGATATGATGATAAACACCCGCCGACACGTAATTACACAAGAGATGAAGCTTATTTTCCTCAGTCAAATGCTGAACTTCGCCCAGGAAATTTGAAAATGTCCGTTTCCAATGTTTCCATTTTGCTTCAGCTCCTACACACGTTGGATCCACGTCGAATCTCTCTGGCTTGAGAAGTCGTTCCATCTCCTGTGAATTTAGATCCAAGAAATCTAGTTGATTAAATTGTAATAGAAATGATCATTAGAAAAACGAGTTAGACTTAAAGAAAGCTTTAATCAACTAGAATGATGCATGACAAAATGGCAAAGCAGTATCGCACGCTAGTAGTTGGAACATCAAACATAGTAGTGTTGCCATTCTTCAAGTACCTAAAGTTAGTGTTGCCAAAACAAGAACATAATATCACATGTATATATTTTGGAACAGTTATATATGGGACAGTTTGTACCCCATTCCTGTCCTAGACGCAGAAGTTGGTTGGTTGGTTGATTGGGTTTTGTGGCACAAAATTCAAAAAGGATACCTAGATGCAGAGGAAAGTAGACATCTTTTTGTCCAGCTCCTGCCTCTCATTTCCATGACAATAAATGGTCCCCCACCTTAAAGCTGGTTTTCAGCTCCGGAGGTCATTTTCAATGTTCAACCGAATCAGATGGCTGGTATGGACTACACAGTTTACTTAAACTATCCAGTAAATTTTGACCAATAATACTGAGTACACTGTTGACCAGATAGCAGATTTGAAATAACATTTTGCCAGACTACAGATGAGCAGATGAGATTAAATTTTATGTCTGACAATAAGCCTCCGGAGACTGTTTAAACAGAAGTAACTAACCAGATAAATACAATAATGGATCAGCCACTCCGGGCCAGCCAAGCAACAAGGACGCTTCTATTTGGCGAGTCCTGCAAGAAACCTTCTCCTGCAGATTCTATACTTTTATGCCCCCCATTGGTACCCCTCCCCCTAAATCCTAATCTGCATCAAGCTGAAACTAGAAAAATCTTGCCTTCTACTGAAACCCTAAAGTTAAATTTACTTAAAAACCTTGCAAATCAGCTAAAATTTCCCTTAACACTAGAATGATGGAAGCGGTCATTTTAACAACATTTTGAGAAATGATTCCTCTAAATGGCTTACTTTGAGAAACGATTCCTGTAAAACGGCTAATAAGCCCACCTGTGAAAAATGCCAAGAACGGTGCATCAAGAACACTTATTGCAAAAAATGTGTTGAAGAAACATCCTAAATGGTGTAACTATGATATTTTGCTTTTGCATGAAAGGTATGTTGTATTTTTTCTATGGCAGTCAAATTGACTGCTACCAGTCTTTTAGGTAGTTTAAAATATCCACCATCCTAGTGTTAATACATAAATCAAATCTAAATAACTTAAGAAAAGAATGTCAAATAAACCAGATACTGAAGGGTTTTACCCCATCCAAAAATGAACAAACTGGCAAAGTAAATTTCAATAATAATTCCCAGAACAAACAGATTAAGAAACAAACATATCCCAAATGCAGATATTTCTGCTCCTGAAGCTGAGACTGTCAAAGAAAATGGTCCAAGCTGCAGTCCCCATCTCAAGCCAAAAGAACCCCCCCTTCATTCTTCATCATCTCAGCAAGGGGCTGGACTACTCTGATAACCATGCTAAAATCTATCGCTCCCAAATCTTGCATCAGAGTACAAACTTGACTTCTTCAAAATCACTGTAAAAACTGAACAGAAGTATAGAAATATCCAGTTATTCCTAAACACTCAGTGGGAAAATAGAATAATTTTATTAAATCATGAAAGATCCCTCAAAATTGTTATTGAGGGCCTTCTGCAAGTTCACAATATCAACATGTTTCAGATTTTGTCTCTCTGTGATTGGTTGTTGGGTTAATACACTTTTATGAATACTTGGTGCAAAAATTCTTCGGCTTGGTCCTATTTTTACTCTTACCTCGTATTCGTACGCAAAAAATCACCTGATGTTAGTGCTTTATTCATGCTACTATAATTTATTTTCAATCTTACCTGCATTCTTAAGTTTTGCTATATTTTTACTTTTGTGTTTTAATAAAATTCTTCCATGCTTGTAATGGAAACTTTATCTGATAGATATCAATATAAATCCATAAAGTTTGATGATTGTACATTTTCTTTTAGTTGGTTGGTTGGTTGATTATGGTTTAATGGCACAAGATCCAAAGAGGATATGCTGCGCCAGATATATGGTACCAAGATACATAAATTAGCATGGATTAAAACATGTGTATAATTTAAAAGAGTTATAGTGTGTGAAAAAACCATGACTATGGAACATGTACAACAATGAAAACGAGATGAAAAATGACTAAAAGGTTATAAAAAGTGAAGTTAAAAATGACGGAAAAAACCAATGTCCAGAAGGAATGGGAAAAGCTCTAAATGAGGATTTTCTCCAATCAATTCTGCCAAATGTAAAGTATACGTCTTGAAATGCTTAAAACAGAACTGTTTATATTTCGAACACTCAATTAAAATATGTTTGATATTTGCTGACGTCTGACAACTATTACAAAAGGGTTCAATTTCTCCTAACAGTAAGTGTCTGTGGGTAAAACGAGTATGACCAATGCGCAAACGAGTTAATATAACATCAAGTTTCTTACACTGAAAACTAGTCCACTTCTGTATTAAAGGCTTTATCTCATACAATTTATTTTGAGTTTGCTGATTCCATGAATGTTGCCATTTATCATATAATATTTTACTAATAGTTTTTTTAATATCTGTCAAAGGAATGGGATGATTCATAATACGATTAGCTGTTTTTGCAGCGGTGTCAGCCAATTCATTTCCCTTTATACCAACATGCCCTGGAACCCAACAAAATTGAATATGGTGTCCTCGTGCCTTCAGACGATGCACAAGTTGGAGGATATCTGAGGCAATGGGATGAAGCATGGCCATTCTGGATGAAAGCAATTGCAAAGAACTTAATGAATCTGAATATATGATGTATTTATTTACCCTTTGATGGGTGATGAAAATTAATGACTGGTGAATTGCTGTGATTTCTGCAGGAAAAATGGAACATGAGGTATGAAGTTTAAAAGACTTAACTATATCATTACATACATAAGCAAATCCGACATGTGCTGCTGTTTTGGAGCCATCTGTAAAAATAGGAGTGAACTCTTTAAATAAATCACTATGTTCTGCAAAAAGTTGAACATAAATGGAATCAGGTGTACTACTCTTTAAAAAATTAACAAAAGGATTGAGAAAAATGAAATTTGGGACTTGCCAAGGAGGTATTTCACAAGCCTTTCTCTTTCTAACATTGAGATTTTCTAGTGGAGTTGATGATACACTATTGCGCATTCGCATGCCAAAGGAAGGAATACAGGAGGGTCGGGCTGAATACAGCCGATCGTACTGCACATCCAGGATGATTCGTTGCAAAGGATGGTAGTTCATGGACATGACTCTAAAGTGATAATTCAGTGAGAGCTGTTCTCGCCTGAGTTCGAGTGATGTCTCATTACAGTCAACGTATATGCTTTGAATAGGAGAAGTTTTGAAGGCACCAGAACAAATACGAAGAGCATTATTATGAATTGGATCGAGCTTCTTAAGCACAGATGTTCGTGCTGATCCATACACAGAACATCCATAGTCAAGCTTTGACCGAATAACAGCTCTATAGATTCGAAGCATGGAAATCCGATCTGCACCCCACTTTGTATTTGAAAGAACTTTCAAGATATTTAGAGCTTTCTCACATTTCGTTCGCAGTCTTTGGATGTGGGGCAAGAAAGTGAGTTTCTTATCAAACCAGATTCCGAGAAATTTGACTTCGTTTGCTACTGTGATCTTAACGTCTCCCATAAAGATTTCTGGGGGTAAGTGAATACCACGTTTTCTTGTGAAGTGAACACAACATGTCTTTTGAGTAGAAAAACTGAATCCATTCAAGTTTGCACATCGCAAGATACAATTAACAGCAGCTTGACATTGTCGCTCTACTGAACGCATATCATGTGCCTGAAAGGAAACTTGCAGATCATCAACATACATGGTTTTATGAACTGACAATGGTAATTGGTTTAAAATACTGTTGACTTTGATATTAAAAAGTGTCACACTCAGTACACTTCCTTGTGGCACTCCTTCTTCTTGTACATATGTGTGAGAGAGAACTGAGCCAATGCGAACTTGGAATGTCCTAAAGTCTAAAAAGTTTTGAATAAAAATGGGAAGATTACCCTTTAAATTAGAATCAAAGAGGTCCTTAATAATACCATAGTGCCATGTTCGATCATAGACTTTGTCTATATCAAAAAATATGGAAACTAAATGGTTTCGCCTAAGAAAGGCAGTCCTAATTTGTGATTCTAAGGAAATTAGATTGTCGGTGGTAGATCTACCTTGTCGAAAGCCACTTTGATGTGGGGATAATTTTTTATTGTCTTCTAAAAAATATACAAGCCTAGCGTTTACCATTTTTTCAAGCAGTTTACATACACAGCTTGTAAGTGCTATAGGTCGATAACTTAAAGGACTTAGTGGGTCCTTACCTGGTTTCATAATGGGAATGGTGATAGCTCTTTGCCATGATTTAGGAAATTTATGTTCGAACCAGATTCTGTTGAACAGCTGCAGGAGGTTCAGCAAGGAGTCATGAGAAAGGTGTTTTAGCATGAGATAATTAATTTCGTCTGGTCCACTACAAGTTTTGTGTGTATTTGATAAAGCTGTCATTAACTCTGTCATGGTAAACTCTGAATTGTACTGTTGATTATTTGCTTCTAGGAAAACAATAGGTTTACTTTCCGACCTGAGTTTATGAGTTAGAAATGGTTCAGGGTAGTTTGTTGCATTAGAGACATTTGCAAACTGTTTGGCAATTTCATTAGCAATGTCTAACGAGGAACAAATAGTTGAACCGTTGCAATTTAGAATGGAAATGGGATGTTCTCTATATAATCCAGAACACTTTTTCATCCTTTCCCATACGATTTTGCTTGGAGTAGAGAAAGTTATTTCGGATACATACTTTTGCCATGACTCCCTTTGACACTTTCGACGAACTCTTCTAGCAATTGCTTTTGCTTGCTTAAAAGCTATGTAATTGGTCATTGTAGGATAACGCCGAAAAATACCCCAAGCCTTACGTTGTTGCTTAATGGTCACCATACATTCAGAGGTCCACCAAGGAAAGTGAAATTTGGTAGTTTTTGAAGAGCTTTTTGGAATAGCATCATCTGCGGCCTTGATCAGCAGTTGAGTAACTCTATCCACCACAGTGTCAATATCTCCGTTTTGGATAATACCAGTAGTAATCTCAGCAAGGTGAGTATATTGTGTCCAATTGGCTTTTGGAAAAATGTATCGAGATGGTTTTTTAACAGATGACCTGACATGACTGCCAGACAGGATGATAGGAAAATGATCGCTATTATGGAGATCATTATCAACTGTGAAGTTCCAGAATGGAAATATGGCTGGTGTACATATAGCAAGGTCGATACTGTGATAGGTCCTGCTAGGTTCATGAAAGTAAGTGTATTCCTTATTATTAAAAAGGCACAGACTGTAAGCACTAAGACACTGCTCAATTTGCTGTCCACTGCTATTTATGTCTTTGCTTCCCCACAGAGGATTGTGACCATTGAAGTCACCCAAGATCAGATATGGAGTAGGAAGTTGGCTAATCAAGCTATTGAGTTCATTTTGATTAATGTGGTTATTAGGTGGAAGGTATATACTGCAAACTGTAATCAATATGGTAAGATGAATTCGGACAGCCACAGCTTGTAGCTGAGTATTTAAGCGAAGAATGGTGGATGGGTAGTTATGAGACACAAGCAAGACAACACCACCAGAAACCTTGTCTCCTCCATGATCATAGTCTTTCCTAATTGTGCTAAAACGGCGAATTTTAACTGTGTCTGCAGATTTTAAGAATGTTTCTTGGAGCACTATACAAGCAGGATTGTATGTATTCAAAAGGGTTTTAATATCATACAGTTTATTGCGAAGACCTCAACAATTCCAAGAAAGAATAGTAGCCATAAAAAAATTTAATCCGATGGCACAGAAGCAAGCTGCTCTTGGAAGGCCTCATCTGTCGCCATGTCTTCATCTTCAGAAACATATCCATGTACAGCATCATCCTCCTCATCATCATCATCATCATCAGATACCTGATTTTTAGATTTTTTCTTTAGAAAGTCTGTTCTTTCAGGGGGTCTTTTGGTGGTAGGACCCTCTTTTGATATTTTCAACTTTAAAGATTTATGCTTTGCTTTTACATTTTTAGTATTAGTGTCTTTAATTTTGCTTGTCTTGTCATGTATTGTTTTGTTTTCAGTAGTTCCATGGAAGTTAGGTTTAGTATTAGTTAAAGGTTTTGCAGGTTTTATTGTGCAGGGTTAGGTTTTGCAGGTGTTAGACGGTGCTGATTTTTTAAGTGCGGTAGATGTTTCTGTTACAGGAAATGTTAATGGTTGATCTTCTGATTCTGTTTGAATGCCAATAGAAATCATTTGCTTAATATTTCTCATGGAAGCAGCATATGAGATACCTGCTTTAGGTGTACGGGAACATACTATTTTCCTTGCTTCTGGATATGAGGAGTTACTGTTTACTTTAAGGGTCAATATTTCCTTTTCAAGCTTAAACATAGGACATGATCGTGAGTAAGATGGGTGTTCACCCTCACAATTTTTGCATTTTGCTGTTTCAGAACAAGAGCTACTATCATGTCCAACCACTGCACAATTAGCACAAGTCACTTTTCCTCGACATGCCAACTTTGAGTGTCCAAATCTTTGACAAGTGAAACATCTTAGGGGGTTTGGAATGTATGGTCTAATTGAACATTTTAGATATGCTACTTTTAATGTTTGGTGCAGAATTGGTGTCTCGAAAGTTAATATGAGATGTTTGGTTGGTATAAGTTTTCCCTCTCTTCGTATATTTATGCGGCGGATGCCACAAACTTTTTGTTGTCTTAGGTTTGTCAAAATTTCTTCTTCGGAGTCAAAAATGAGGTCTGGTTCTGAGATTACTCCCCGTGAGAAATTTAAAGATCTGTGGATGGTAGCATTTACTTCAAAGTTTCCCATTGTTTTCATACTCATGATGTTTTTTGCTTGTGCACTGGATGACACCTGCATCATTAAATCTCCTGATCTTAGTTTTTTTATAGAAATGACATCACCAACAATTGCTTGTATGCCTTTTTGTATCAGAAATGGTGAAACATTACTGAAAGAACCATCTACTTTTTTCAGGATGAAATATCTTGCCTCTGATGGTAAAGATGTTTGATTTTCATAGGAAGATTGTCTCATAGATCTTGAAGCTTCCTCCTTCTCTACTTGGTCTGCCCAATTGGAACGCCCCACCCTGGAGGGTAAGGGGATAGTTGGAGTCGAACTTGAAGAGCATGAAGAACCCGAGACAAAAGGCATTCTCGAATTCTCCATGCTTGTAACCACTAATAAAGAACCACGGTTTACTTCCAGATCGATCGGAGCCCCCGCCAGGCTCCGTCTCCCCACACTTTTCTAACGTGCCAAGTGTAACCGCCGGAGTCATTCGCAAAACCAGATGATGGAGAGCGGGCCATAACGTGCACCTGGTGCACAGGGCCCATGGACCAGCAAGGATCCATGGGGGATTTCTCGATATGAAACACTCTCCACCATCCAACCAACGCAACCAAGGGACTCACCTCTGGAACCGTTTACTGCAAACGTTTCTCGAAAGCAAAACTACTGATGCACGCAGCTCTACCCCTTTCGCATCACACCCACATGAACCCATTCCCGAGCCCAAACGGTGTACCTTACGGCAGAGGCCGAAGAGTGGTACTAGGGCCCATAGAGCAGATGTGATGTTTACTAAAGGCTCGGCATTGATGACACCAGCAGCTGAGAAGGACTAGAAACACAAAACACAAAAGGAGAACAAAACAAAAAAGAAGGGGAATGGAGGATAGACAAAAAAAAAAGGAGTAAGAAAAAGAAAGAGAGAGAAAGAAAAAAGGAAAGAAAAGGATTGCTAAGGTACCTCGAGATTGCAACACCCGTATTCACTAAAGAAGTGAACCCCTGAGGGGCATTTTCTTTTAGAATTAAAGAGATAAAGATGAAGATTCTGCTAACATAAGTTATATTTTGTTCAAATACTAGACTTTTTAAATAATTTAAACTTCTGTGTTTTATAATCTCTCTGTGATTAAAAAATTTTGAAAAGTAAAATATAAAGTAAAAAGTTTTGAAAGCTAATTAAAATGTTATTAAATCTATTTTGATTTACATTAATTAAGAAATTCAATCTAAGCAGGAAGAAAATCTTAAATTTATTAACAGATTCTTTTATGTAAAATTAATTTTAATCCACTTCATATGATCTGTTTTTTATCTTAAGCTTCTATTAAAAAAAATGATTTTAGGCTTAGCTTCAATCATATGGAGAAGAATCTAAAATAACAATGAGACAGAAAAGAACCTACCCAAAGGCTGGAAAGATTAACAATTTCCGCGCTGATTACATATGTCAACACAAGACAGATGAAGATTTGGGACTCAGAATAAGAGGATTTAAAAAAATACTGGATATGAAGCAACAAAAAAGTTGTGGTGAAAAGATAAAATGTTTTCTCTTTATGTAAGGTAACATTTCCGTCAGTGATGAGGAATTGGCAGAAAACTATCAACTCCCAACTCTTATTTAGGACAAATTTTGTCTGATAAAATAGCTCAAAAAAACTATTTATAATAGAATAGTATTCAGTATTTTGCCCTTAAAATCTCAGTTTTTTTTCCATTATATTTATACAGATTTTGATATTTTACATATACATTTATTGTGTGTGTAACTGATTTTAATGAACACTGATGATATGATATTGTATTTTGTACATATAATTAGGCTGTGGTGAAGCATCTGGGAAGACAGCACCTATCTAAATTTATAATCAAGTAGCTTTTAATTATATTATCTGAAATAAATGTATAAAATATTTTATGCAAATAAGCAAAGTTTTATTTTCCGTCTTCCCATGCTAAAATATATTACATCGGAAATGGAACCAAGGAAAAATCTGTGCATTAACTACTACCTGAGCAAGGACAGTTGTTTAGTAGTCATGTCTAAATTAAAAGGAAGGGGTTTTTTTCTCACAAATAAGGTGTTTATTGTCTTGAGTCATGTGGAGAGCAATTTGAAAAGTTTATGGGAATTAGAAAATTCATAAATTATAGGGTTTTATTATTTTTTCAAAAACTCAACGTACAAAATTGATATTTTTCAAAAATGAGATATTCTTTTCAAATATCCAGATGTTTTAATTTAACAGATTTCGCCTTACATTCTTTCATTTTCATTTACTATTTGCTTCAATTTTTAATTTTATATAAAAAAAAAATTTTATATAATTTTTAATTTTATAAATTAAACGTGGCACAGCTATAGCACAAAAATTTGAGTCTGTATATTAATGGCTAGAAAAGTTTTCTTATTAAAACCGAATCAATTGTAAATATAATATGCAAATAGAAAAATTCCAAACGCATTTTTAATACTCTTTGAAATTTTTCTATGTGAATCAGAAATTAAATTTTTAACAAGTGAAAATGTTAAGCTTGATGAATAGTTTCTTACATGTGTTCCTTGATTTTTGTATTCTAATTAAAATGGAGCTTCCTGAGATTTTGCATTTCCCCATAAAACATTTTTTAATCAGTTCCACAGAGAAACACAAAACTGTGGTTCTGCTATTATAAAATAGAAAAATGTCAATATTTATTCATTGTAATTCAGCTATTGCAGTAATTATATCAAATAAACAGCCATTTATCTGGTATCTAATGTTCCAGAGCACCCGATAATCAGACATGCTTCATGAACAGCATTCATGCCCAAAGCCGCTGACAGCTTGGGGCACAAGGATGCTTAGCATTGGGACCTCTTGTTGCATACACAGTTTACGATAAAAGGTCAATACTAGGGGGTAGTGGGAACATGTATATGTTGCATAGCAAAAATAATTTTAATTTCAGCACTGTTTGATCCATTCAGTTGTACTGATATGTACTGTAATAGACAATGCTTTTATACAGATTTATGTAAATTAAAGTTTATCTTGTAATTTAAAAATTAATTTAAATGATTCTTACATACCCTACAGCACAATTCAGTCCATATAGTGCTTTAGGCAAAAGTATCACATTTACTCTCCATTATTTTGTATTAAATTAATTTTTCTCATTTTTTACCTAATGTTAATTTGACATCCAATAATCCAGCATATTTATTAATCCAAGACTATTTTTTGATCAAAGATTTCGTTCGCTTATATACAGAGGAAATATCTTGACGACTATCTTAGGCAGCTGGCCCTAGAAGTTAGTTGCATTCCTAAAGATGCAGTGCAGGTCTATTCTGATGGTAGTCGTACAGAAAACCGTACTGGCAGCGGAATCTATATTAGAACCCCACATCTTGAGACTTCACTAAAACAACGCAACCCGAACACTTTTTCTGTCTTCAGGAGTGAGTTAATTATGATCAATGTAGGGCTTGACGCCATCATATCTCTTGATTATAATTTTGGTGAACTTTGGATATTGTCGGACAGTCGCAATGCACTTCAACATCTTAGTGGCTGGTCCTCTGCAGGCGATGAAACCAGTATATCTATTCTGCTCAAGCTAAAGAAGATTTCTCAGAACCACAATGTCCATCTCCAATGGATTCCATCACATGTAAACATTAGTGGTAATGAGGTTGCGGATAGATTGGCCAAAGAGGGCAGTGAGGACGAAACGGCCACTGGTTCTTCGCTTACTTATCAAGAACTGTACTCAAATGCAAGATCTAAATTAAATTTAATTTGGCGTACTCCACCTGCGCAATGGTACACCGGAACATCCCCTGGCGCTCTTCTGGAAATTAAATGTGATCGTGGCTCCCAGACTGCACTTGCTAGACTTAAAAGTGGCCACCTTAAGTGTCTTTCTTTTGAACGCGGTGGAAAAATCCATCCCACTTGTAATAAATGCTGTGACCATCCGGCCTCCCCGGAGCACATACTGAGTTGCGTCGGACTTTCCAAGGAGGACTTGACACTGCCCCCCTTTTAGTTATTGATTTTCTGGCGGTCAACAACCTACTGGAGTTGATCTGACTTATGTCAGATCTGTTAAAGAGGATAAGCAACAACAACAACAGAGGAAATTTTGTATCAAAAGATGGTAGTTCTGTAATCTAATTCACTTCTAAGTGGTAATAAAATGCAGAAATATATTTGTGGAATATAGGATAAACATGAGTTGTGGGCAGACTGTTACAGAGTGGGATTACTTATTCAGGGAAATAATACAAACAATTAGATTGAAGCAATTTTTAGAGTACTAAAAGAATGTGTACTTGATAGGATGATAATAATGAATGTTGTCCAGTTGGCAGATTTGATACTTACAGCTTTTGATAATTATTTCAAAAATCACCTACTGGACTTCAGTTTTGATCTATACTCAAAAAGAATGCTTAAAAAATTTTCAGTTCAATATCCAAATGACATTGTTGACTATATTATCTATGACAACAAAAAGATGCATACATTATGCCAGGTGAAAACAATATTTGGTGTGTGGATCTGGGGCCATTCATTTATACCTGTCCAACAGGACATACTGGACAGTTGTGCAAACATATGTCTGTGCAGTAATTGAAAAATATTTAATCGCACAACCAGCATATGTACATTCATATGAAAGCAGATGCTTGATATATGAAGTTGCAATGGGGAAGAAACCTGAAAATGAAGAGTTCTTGCCAGAACTTATACGGTCTCAATATATCCCAAGTCCAAGATACACAGTACAGTACAGGATCTATTATCCGGAATGCTTGGGACTTCAGACATTCTGGATAAGGGGATTTTTCGTAATTCGGAACACTTTTTCTAAAACTTACTAGAATGGTCTCAAATGTCGTTATAGAAAATTATAATTCATTTTAAAAACATAAATGTGTTAAATAAAGCTTTTTTACAATCTATATGAAAAATATACTTTGTTAACTAAAATACAAATTACATGTATTAGTGTTTAAGAAAATTTTTGAAAGGAAACACAATGTCTGAAAAAAGTTGATTATTCAGATTTTAAACCCCTGTATCCTAGGAAAACAATTAAGCAATATGTTGTAAATCGGAAACACTTGTTTAACACCTGCTGTTGTTGTTGAGACCCAGACCGTCCGAACTACCAGAAAGGTGTAAGGTAAATGTTTGGACGGCCGGGAAGTGCCACCCAATTTGGACTGGAACCCAGTGGGGGAGGTATCCACAGGGACAGTACCCTCCTTCCCCCTCTCGTACTCCACGTGAACACGGCAGCAGTTTTGGCAGTGGTGGTAATCGAACCCGAGCCTACCGAGTGCAATTCCCGCGCCCTCTGCGACAATCTCCATAACTTTCTTTTCATTCACCCAATTTAGACCGGAACCCAGTGGGGGAGGCATCCACAGGGACCGTACCCTCCTTCCCCTACCACCAACCTCTCGGAAGGACTTACGGACCCACATGTTTAACGTGATCGTACTCCGCGTGAACACGGCGGCAGTTTTGGCAGTGGCTGGAATCGAACCCGGGCCTACTGAGTGCAATTCCAGCGCGCTAACCAATGGGCTACCGCGCTTCAGCATTATCATAGCAGACCACCTTGAAAAAAATCAAAACAAGCTGTTTTACTGTGGTTACAGTTTACTCATAATCAGTGCATACAGTTAACAAAACGGTTAACTGGAAATGCCAAAAGTTAATTTTTATAATAAGAATTTCAAAACTATGTGAAAATGAAATCCATAAATTGAAAATTATAAACTTACTAGTACACGAGAAAAAAATTAAAAATCTCTGCAAATTTCTTTAGATTCCGTAGCTTTTTCAAAAAGCCCCAGTCACTTTGCAGTGAAAAACATTATAACGTCACTTTACCACTACGAAGTCATCGAGGCATCAAACGAACTCGCACCCATTCTAAAACAGAAAATATTTTTTTTTTCTAAAAATATAAATTTTTATATCGTTTCACAAACAAACTGTTTTGTCATTCGTAGAAAGTATGTTTATCTGACATGGAATAAATATATCCACCATGGAGGTAGAGTTCACATTTACCTCCATGATACTTGTAGTTTTCCTTTTCTTCCGGAAATATTTTTAAAAGCATTTCCGATGTGGTAAGTTGTGGATTCAGCAAGACCTTTGTTTATGTCAGGATCGCAAACAGTTGAAGTGAGAAAAATGTAGATTTCAATGCATTATTTTATAATATTAATATTGCTAATTAAGGCAAAAAATCATCTGGTGGGATTTTAAACAAAAAACCACTATTTGGCGCAATTTTTGGCAACTAATGGAGTGTTGGCGCAGAATTTGGCATTATTTTGTCGCATTCCTGTTTTGGGAGAGTCCGGATATTGGAACGCCAGATAAGAGGTTGGTTATTGTACCACAAATTCCCTATACCACAGCCAATAACATAAAGTGTATATATAAATAATTTGAAACAAGGGACTTTAAAAGATGTTAAGATAATAAATACTGATGACTTGTTCATGCCTATCAATCCTGAATTACAAACTGACATGACCCTAAATCGAAAAGAAGATTGCACAACATCTGATATACTCATTGAACTGAATGCTGAAACTGCTAAACAAAAATTAAAGCAGTTTTGTGAAAAAATTATTACATTTATATATAGAAATCCTGGGTCATACACTCCAGATGTAAGAAAAATGATGACGAATGCTGAAAAATATGCAATGACAAAAATAGGAATTCTTTCTACTTTGCACACTTTCGCTAAGTCAATAAGATTACATTAAAATGCTGGTATAAAAAGGAAAAGATCTGGTGTGCAGATTTCTGCATTCCCTCCCTGTCTCCCAACTTGTGAGGAGCTCTGTCCCGCCACCGGAAGAATCAGATTTTACTACGACGTGGAACCAAGTGTTCCCGTTTTCCTGAAATCGCAATACATCTGCCCAATGGACCACAACGAGGACCGATTGGTGATTGATATCCCTGAAACACCAGATGAGCAGGCTACTCCATATATTATGTCAGACCTATACTTACTCAAAAGGAACTTTGACCTGACTCCCAAACTTGTACCTGACCAGATGAGGTCGATTGAATACGCTAAGACCCTGCAGATGATTGCCAACAAGGCCATGGAGCAACACAATGACAGTCCTATCCTGTCTGAAGTCAGAGGTATGTGCAGAGATTTATCTTTAATTCATTGCTCTCACCCCCCCCCCCATGTTCAAAGATATCGTTAATGAACTCGACATATATCATGCACTTATTGCAACCTATCTCAAAGTCAATTCTAACTCTAATCTTAAACAACTCTCAAGCTGCACTTTAAACAGTGTTAACTTAAAACCTAAAAATAACTCTAATGGTAATCTAACCTCGGACACAGAACTAATGGATGGTAACAACTTTACCCTAGTAACCAGCAAAAGAACACCGACCTAACCGAGCTTTACAAAATATCCCACATTAATTATATCTATGCAAAAATAGTCCCGTTCAAGCCCAAGGGCTTTAAACAGTGTTATAGATGTCAGCTCTGGCGACATTCAAGTGATGAGTGTACAAGGGACCATAAATGTGTGGTGACGTCATGACTGTGGAACGTCACAGACTCTCTGCAGAACTTCACAGACTCTGCTGTCCTGTGAAGGCTTACAGCGCATCTCTACGAATTGGTAGTTAAGACTGTGCGATGTGCATATCTTCGGTCTCTTAAAGCCTGGAGTCTCGAAGTCTTGAGCCTCGGCGTAACGTTAGTTACGTGTCAGGCATTTTCTAGCGCAATAATACGCATGTATGGATTGGGTAACTTGACGGTGTAATGTTTGAAGTACAGCATGTACCTGTATCATTGTGTTAAGTTTTAGTTATTAAATGTTAAGTTTCTGCCATGTCGAGTGTTCTTATATGATAGCTGTAGTCCACAACCAACGCAACCTTATAACAACTGGTTAAGTTTAAACTTATACCAGAGTGGTGACCTTAAACCCTATTCCCGGGCACTTCACTAAAGTGGTATTAAATACCCAAAGTGGTGACCCGGACATGAGTGGACAGCTCGTTCTGATATAACTCGCCCCCACACCCTCTGTTCGGGGTACCTGCTTAACTAAAGTGGGAACCTGGACATGAGTGGTCAGCTCGTTCTGATGTAACTCGATGTTTTTGAACAGTAAATAAGGTAACGACACCAGATAGGTACCCGCTTCCTCTCATTCATGATTTTGTGATGGGAGTAAAACTGTTTTTCCAAAAATTGATTTGGATCGAGAGTAAGAGCAAATCCCGGTGGAGGCCAGTGATGTTTGTAAAACCGCGGTAACTACTCCGACTGGTCTGTTTGAATTCCTAAAAATGTCGTACAGTTTCCGTAATGTGGGCAGTATGTTTCAATGCGTGTTGGATAGTATCCTCCGCGAGTTTGATTTTTGTCTGTCGTACTTAGATGATGTGTTTGTTTTTTCTCAAAATGAGAAAATGAATGAGGATCATTTATGCAGATTATTTAGGAAATTGAGTGATCATGGTTTGATAGTGAATTTGCCAAAATGTGAATTTGGAGTACCGGAGATATCTTTTTAGGGTTTTTGATATCCGATAAGAGAATTGCTCCATTGCCGGATAAGATTGGGAAATTAGCTGAATACTCTGTTCCTACTGCGGCGAAGGAGTTGAGAACTTTCTTGGCAATGCTAAATTTTTATAATCGGTTTTTAAAAGGCGCTGCTGAAAAACAATCGCAGTTGAACGAACTCGTCAAAAATAAATGTAAAAATTATAAAACGCTTATCCTGTGGACGAATAGGGTTAGGGAGGCATTTGATTGTTGCAAGAAGGTTATTGCCGATGCAATGCTTCTCTCATTTCCTGCTCCGAATGTACCATTGATTTTAATGGTTGATGCTTCTCAGATCGCAACAGGTGCGGTATTGCAGCAGCAGGTTGAAGAAGGTCAGGAGCCTTTAGCTTTTTTTCGAAAAAGCTTACCCCTGCGCAAATGAAATACAGCATGTTTGATCGAGAGTTATTGGGAGTTTATGTGGCGGTGAAACACTTTAGGCATATGTTAGAAGGTCGTCAGGTGGTTATTTATACTGATCATAAACCGTTGACGTATGCATTCAATCAAAAGCTGAATAACTCTTCCGCTCGACAGATTCGACATTTGGAATTAATCAGTCAGTATTCAACCGATATCAGGTATATTTTGGGGGATGAGAATGTAGTCGCTGATACCTTATCTAGAATAAATTCTATAAGTTTAGCTGCTTCAATTGATTTTGATGGCATTGCGCTGGATCAGTTACAGGATCAGGAGTTGAAGGATTTATTAGAAACGCATACAGGTCTCGATTTGCGACTCATGTCTTTCCCTGCCTGTAATAATTCTATATATTGTGATATGTCTAAAGATGTGCCTAGACCTTTTCCACCACAGATCTGGAGGTTGGTTGGTTGATTATGGCTTTATGGCACAAGATCCAAAGAGGATATGCTGCGTCAGACATATCACAGATCTGGAGGAAGAAGGTGTTTGATAAGACACACAATCTGTCACATTCTGGTTCAAAGGCGACATTGAGGTTGATGCAACAATGTTTCGTGTGGCGTTTCATGAGAAAAGATTGTGCTGAATGGTGTTGACAATGCCTTGAATGTCAAAGAACCCAGATATTTAAGCATACTAGTACACCGTTGGCGGAATTTCCTCATGCAACAAATCATAACGTGGTGGTTCCTGATGTGATTGAGCACACAAGTTTTTCGGAGACTCCCACTGCTAGCGCCCAGAGTGTTTCTAGTTCTAGCCGGAGAACTAAACCTGTGGTTCGTTTTCAGGCCGGAGTTTAACCTGGAGGTCTTTCCTAGGGGGGAGTACTGTGGTGGCATCACGACTGCGGAACTTCACAGACTCTCTGCTGGATTTACAGACTCTGCTGTCCTGTGAAGGCGTACAGTGCATGTCAACGAATTGGTAATTAAGACTGTGCGACGTGCATATCTTCAGTCTCTTGAAGCCTGGAGTCTCGAAGTCTTGAGCCTCGGCATAACCATCGAGGTGAAATACAGGTAGAGAGACTTATGGCAACCTTTCCGTGACCACTGAACTAAGTCACATGACTTAGGCACTCCCCTACGCGCATATTTTCTTGCGCATCTCTCCTTCCATTGCAATTGCATTACGTTTCCGAAAGCGAGAAGGCACATCGTACGTTTGCTTTTACATTTACGCAAAATATGGTAATATCCTGCGCTGCATATGGATGTACGTCAAAGTTTATCAAAAGTGGAGACACTACGTTTCACAGGTAAGTCGTTTCCATTCATTTTAAAAGATATTTTATCTTAAATAATAAAAGGCAATGTCTGTGTGTCTGTCTTATACACTATACGTTCAGCGACTGCGCGTCGGAGAGCTACGAAATTTGGCAATCGGAGACCCGGGGGGGTGGGAAGGGGACACGTGAAAACCGATTTTTAAAATTTTAATTATTTTTTTTGTTATTTAATGTTTTATGCGATTTCGACCGTTTTTTGACATTTTTGCCCTATTTCCTCCACGATCCGGACGTCGTAGAAAAAAACAAATCACACCATCGGAAAGAACAGACAATTGCGAGTAAAAATATATCAATTTCAAATTTCAATTTTGATCTCTAATATTTTTTAAAGATTTTAAAACAAAAGTTACTTTCTGTTAAAAAAAACCAACTTTCGTTTTTAAATCCTTCCATCGTAAAAACTACTCATAATTTCGACTAATAATTTACATTTTTAGAAAGGTCAAACATCTGGCATTCTTACAAGTCCAATCTGGTCAGGAAATATTCCGTATTGCCCACAGGATCGAGATTTTAAAAGTTTCCGAATTTCAATTTCTCGGCGTTCCGCTTCTTAACCGGCGTTTCTCCCCCGCAGAAGGAGGGAAGGTGGTGGGTGGGGACGTCAAGGTGGAGGTGACGTCACGGTTCTGAATGCAGCTCCTTTACTCCATATAAATTATTATATTTATATTTTAAATGATGGAACGATATGGATTTTTTAAATGTATATTTTAACTTTTGGATATTTTAAATGGATATTTTAAATGATGGAACAATGAAACAATGGAATGAGGATGATGGAATTAAGCATATGGTCATTTTAAATTGCAAATTAGCGTGCGGGAAGTTAGCGGTAGCCCCGGGTTCGATTCCCGCCACTGCCAAAACTGCCGCCGTGTTTATGTGGAATACGATCACGTTAAATATGTGGGTCCGTAAGTTCTTCCGAGAGGTTGGTGGTAGGGGAAGGAGGGTACGGTCTAAATTAGGTGAATAAAAAGAAAGTTATGGAGATTGTCGCGGAGGGCGAAGTAGCCCAGTGGTTAGCGCGCGGGAATTGCATGCGGTAGGCCCGGGTTTGATTTCCAAAATTGCCGCCGTGTTCACGCGGAGTACGATCACGCGGAATAAACATGTAGGACTGTAAGTCCTTTCGAGAGGTTGGTGGTTGGGGAAGGAGGGTACGGTCCCCGTGGGTGCCCCTCCCACTGGGTTCCGGTCTAAATTCGGTAATTAAAAAGAAAGTTATGGAAAATGTCGCGGAGGGCGAAGTATCCCAGTCGTTAGCGCGCGGGATTTGCACTAGCGCGCGGGAATTTCTCTCGGTAGGCCCGTGTTCGATTCCCGCCACTGCCAAAACTGCAGCCGCGTTCACGCAGAGTACGATCACGTTAAACATGTGGGATCGTAAGTCCTTCAGAGAGGTTGGTGGTAGGGGAAGGAGCGTACGGTCTCTGTGGATGCCTCCCCCACTGAGTTCCTGTCTGAATTGGGTGGCATTTCCTGGCCATCCAAACAGTTACCTTACACCTTTCTGGTATGGATATTTTAAATGGATATTTTAATTTATAGATATTTTAAATGGATATATTAATTTTATGGATATTTTAAATAATGGAACGATGGAACGAGGATGATGGAATTAAGCTCTTATCATATGGTCATTATAAAATTTAAATTAGCGCGCGAGAATTGCACTCGGTAGGCCCGGGTTCGATTTCCGCCACTGACACGGAGTACGATAATGTTAAACATATGGGTCCGTAAGTATTTCCGAGAGGTTGGTGGTAGGGGAAGGAGGGTACGTTCCCTGTGGATGCCTCCCCCACTGGGTTCCGGTCTAAATTGGGTGGCACATCCTGGCCGTCCAACCAGTTACCTCACACCTTTCTGGTAGGTCGCGCCAACGAGTTTGCCACGGTTGGAATTTGCCATGATCAGCATTTTCAAGGGTTGCGAACAGGCTGGTCGCCAAAGGCGGCTAGTAAATAATAAAAGGCAATGTCTGTGTGTGTGTCTGTGTGTCTGTCTTATACACTATACGTTTCGCGACCGCGCGTCGGAGAGCTACGAAATTTGGCAATCGGAGACCTGGGGGGGAGGGAAGGGGACACGTGAAAACCGATTTTTAAAATTTGAATTATTTTTTTTGTTATTTAATGTTTTATGCGATTTCGACCGTTTTTTGACATTTTTGCCCTTTTTTCTCCACGATCTAGACGTTGTAGAAAAAAACAAATCACACCATCGGAAAGAGCAGAGAATTTCGAGTAAAAATATATCAATTTCAACTCTCAATTTCGATTTCTAATATTTTTTAAAGATTTTAAAACAAAAGTCACTTTTGGCTCAAAAAAACGATTTTTGGTTTTTAAATTCTCGCATAGTGAAAAGTACTCATAATTTCGACTAATAATTTACATTTTTAGAAAGCTGAAATATCTGGCATTCTCACAAGTCTAATTTGGTCCAGAAATAATGAAAATTGCCTTCAGGATTGCAATTTTAAAGACGCCATGATTTTAAATTTGTCGGCTACCGGCTCAGTTCTTCAACGGCATTTTCCCCCCATCCGCAGTAGTTTCTTCCCCATCTCCATGGAGACCGCGCTTTCGGTTTTAAATGAATTACGAGCATAAGTGTTGTATACATCGGGCGAAATTATTATATTTATATGATATTTTAAATGGATATTTTAAATAATTTAAATGATTGAATTATGGTGGTTTGAATTGTGGTGATGTATTTGAAATTATTATATTTATGGATTGGTGGAACGATATGGATGATTTTTTGATTTTAAATGGATATTTTAATTTATAGATATTTTAAATGGATATTTTAATTTTATGGCTATTTTAAATGATGGAACGATGGATTGGTTGGTTGATTTAGGATTTTTGGCACAAGATCCAAAGAGGATATGCTGCGCCGGACATATGGTACTAAAATACAGATAAAGGTAAAGAATAAAAACAAGTGTATAATCTAAAAAGTTGTATGACTAAAACAAGACAATGCAAGAGGGATAAAGATGGAAACAAGATGAAAAAAGTTTAAAAGGTGACAGGAAGTGAATTTAAATATGATGGTAAAACCCAATGTCTAATAAGAATGGAAAAATCCCTGAATGAGGGTTTTCTCCAATCAATTCCGTCAAAGTTAGAGTATACGTTTTAAAATGTTTAAAACGAAACTGTTTATATTTAGGACAAGTAATTAGAATATGTTTTACACTTGCTGCGGTTTGACAAACATTACAAAGGGGTTCAATTTCTCCTAAAAGTAAATGCCTGTGAGTAAAACGAGTGTGACCAATGCGCAAACGAGTTAAAATTACATCCAGTTTCCTACATTGGAAACTAGTCCATTTTTGTACTAAGGGCTTTATCTCGAGCAACTTATTATCAGCTTGCTGATTCCAGGAATACTGCCATTTGTCATGAATATTTTTTAGAACAAATTGTTTGATGTCGGTCAAAGGGATAGTCAGACTCAAAGTTTGAGTAGCTGATTTAGCAGCAATGTCTGCTAAATCATTTCCTTTGATGCCAACATGTCCTGGGACCCAACAGAATTTAGTATGGTATCCTTGCTCCTTCAGACGATGCTCATACTTAAGGATATCAGAGGCAATGTGGTAATTCATAGCTCTCTTCGATGACAAAAGCTGTAATGAACTCAATGAGTCAGTATATATAATGTGCTTTTTGGACTTTTGATAAGAGATGAAGATTAGGGACTGGTAAATAGCCATAATCTCAGCTGTAAAAATGGAGCAAGATGCATGTAGTTTATAAGACTTTATAGTATTGTTGCAAACATAAGCTAGACCAACGTAATCTCCTGCTTTGGAACCATCTGTAAAAACAGGAGTAAACTCCTTATACAGATTCCTATGTTCAGCAAACAATTGCACATAAATAGACGGAATGGTGTTAGTCTTCGTAAAATTACAAAAAGGGTTGAGAAAGGTGAAATTGTTAACATACCATGGAGGTGTTTCAAAAAACTTTGTTTTTCGAACATAAAGCTCTACTAAAGGGGTAGTTTCTACTATATTGCGTATCCGCTTGCCAAAAATAGGAATGCATGAAGGTCTGTGGTCATACAGTCGATCATAATGATCATCAAGGAATGCACGTTGTAACGGATGGTTATGTACGGACATGATACGAAAATAATAATTCAGTGCCAGTTGTTCACGCCTTAATTGTAAACATGGCTCATTAGAGACAGCATATATGCTTTGAACTGGAGATGTCCTAAAGGCTCCTGAGCATATACGTAATGCCTTATGGTGAATTGGATCAAGCTTTTTTAGCACTGATGTTCGTGCTGATCCATACACAGAACAACCATAATCTAGTTTTGACCGAATAACAGCTCTGTAGATGCGAAGCATGGAAGTAAGATCTGCACCCCATTTAGTATTTGAGAGGACTTTTAAGATGTTAAGAGCTTTCTCACATTTATTTCGCAGTTTCTGGATGTGGGGCAAGAAAGTAAGCTTTTTATCGAACCAAACCCCTAGAAATTTTATTTCCTCTACTACAGCAATCTTTACACCTCCCATAAAGATTTCTGGGGGTGAGTGGATACCACGTTTTCTGGTGAAATGAACACAACAAGTCTTTTGAGTGGAAAACCCGTACCCATTCACATTTGCCCATCGTAAGATGTTATTTACGGCGGTTTGACATTGTCTTTCCACAGTACGCATATCGTGAGCTTGGTAGGCAACTTGCAGATCATCCACATACAGACTTTTATGGACAGACACTGGCAAACTGTTTAAAAGACTATTTATTTTTATATTAAAGAGTGTCACACTCAAGACACTTCCTTGTGGCACACCCTCCTCTTGTACGTGTGTGCGTGAGAGTGTTGAACCAATGCGCACTTGGAATGTCCTGTGTGATAAAAAGTTTTGAATAAAAATAGGAAGATTACCTTTTAGATTAAAATCATAAATGTCCTTAATAATACCGTAGCGCCATGTTCGATCATAGGCTTTGTCAATATCAAAAAAAATTGAGACTAAATGATTTCTCCTAAGAAAGGCGGTCCTAATTTGTGATTCTAATGAGGTAAGATTATCAATGGTAGATCTACCTCGACGAAAGCCACTTTGGTGGGGTGATAATAACTTGTTACTCTCTAAAAAGTGTACAAGCCTGGCATTAACCATTTTTTCTAGAAGTTTACATACACAGCTTGTGAGAGCTATAGGCCGATAACTTAAAGGGCTTTGAGGGTCCTTACCTGGTTTTAAAATGGGAATTGTGATGGCTCTTTGCCATGACCTAGGGAATTTATGTTCATGCCAAATTCTGTTAAACAGGTATAAGAGGTTCAATAAGGAGTAATGGGAGAGGTGTTTAAGCATGAGATAGTTAATTTTATCAGATCCACTGCAAGTTCTGTGTGTTTGGGATAAAACAGTCACCAACTCTGACATAGTAAAGTGCATATTATAAGGTATGTTTCTAGCTTCAGGGAAAATAATAGGTTTATTTTCAGACTTAAGTTTGTGTTTTAAAAACGGTTCAGAGTAATTTGATGCATTTGAAATATTTGCAAATTCTTTGGCAATTTCATTTGCAATGTCATATGGCGAACTTATAGTCGTGCTATTATGATTTAGAATGGCTATGGAGTGATTACTATAATTCCCTGTACACTTTTTGACTTTCTCCCATAGAATTTTACTAGAAGTGGAAGATGTTATTTCACTAACATATTTTTCCCATGACTCTTTCTGCCTTCTTCTGCGTATCCTGATGGAACGATGGAACGAGGATGGTGGAATTAAGAGCCTAGCATATGGTCATTATAAATTTAAATTAGCGTGCGGGAAGTTAGCGCGCGAGAATTGCACTCGGTAGGCCTGGGTTCGATTCCCGCCACTGATGCGGAGTATGATCACCTTAAACACATGGGTCGATAATTCCTTCCGAGAGGTTGGTGGCAGGGAAAGGAGGGTACGGTCTCTGTGGATGCCTCCCCCCCTGGGTCCTGGTCCAAATTGGGTGAATAAAAAGAAAGTTATGGAGATTGTCGCGGAGGGCGCGGTAGCCCAGTGGTTAGCGTGCGGGAATTTCACTCGGTAGGCCCGGGTTCGATTCCCTCCACTGACAAAACTGCTGCCGTGTTCACGCGGAGTACGATCACGTTAAACATGTGGGTCCGTAAGTCCTTCCGAGAGGTTGGTGGTAGAGGAAGGAGGGTACGGACCCTGTGGATGACTTTCCCACTGGGTTCCGGTCTAAATTGGGTGAATAAAAAGAAGGTTATGGAGATTGTCGCGGAGGGCGCGGTAGCCCAGTGGTTGGCGCGCGAGAATTGCACTCGGTAGGCTCGGGTTCGATTGCCGCCACTGCCAAAACTGCTGCCATTTTCACGCGGAGTACGATCACGTTAAACATGTGGATCCGTAACTCCTTCCGAGAGGTTGTTGGTAGAGGAAGGAGGGTACGGACCCTGTGGATGCCTCCCCTACTGGGTTCCGGTCTAAATTGGGTGAATAAAAAGAAGGTTATGGAGATTGTCGCGGAGGGCGCAGTAGCCCAGTGGTTAGCGCGCGGGATTTGCACTAGGTAGGTCCGGGTTCGATTCCCGCCATTGCCAAAACTGCCGCTGTGTTCAGGCGGAGTACGATCACGTTAAACATGCGGGACCGTAAGTCCTTCCGAGAGGTTGGTGGTAGGGGAAGGAGGGTACGGTCCCTGTGGATGCCTCCCCCACTGAGTTCCTGTCTAAATTGGGTGGCACTTCCTGGCCCTCCAAACAGTTACCTTACACTTTACTGATAGGTCGCGCCAGCGAGTGTGCCACGGTTAGAATTTGCCACGGTCAGAATTTTCAAGGGTAGCGAACAGGCTGGTCGCCAAAGGCGGCTAGTATAAAATAAACCGTTAATTAGCATGTACGGCCATGCCTTCCTATAATAAAAGTTGATTTTCTGGCTTTGTAAATAATGTATAGCCTTGTAATTCTTTTTAGAATAAAATATTTTATATATGTTTGTGTACTTTCATAAACTGTACCTCTATAAATGCTTAAAATTAGATGAGAAAAATAAAATAAAGGTGAAACTTTTAATACGCCTAGTTTCCTCTCTTGGCGACATTTTTTTTTAAGCCAACTTGGATTGTTTACATTTTTTTTTTCATACACTCTTTTCCCCTGACAATGTTTTCATGCCATATAATGCTATGAAATGATTAATAACTCCCAAGAAATTTATATAAATATCAGTAAGTACACATTTAAAATTGATATTTTTTGCTGAGTATATATTTTCCAGACTTATAAAAATAAATACAGTGTATGGCCGTAAATATAATTTTTCTTGAGAATTGTAGCAGAAACAATTACTTTTTACACTTTCTTTTAGTATTAACTGTCTTTGTATGTACATTAAAAAAATACTCGTTAAACATTTCAAAAAAGTCCTTAACTGTATATGTAATGCATCAAATGTGTCATGTCGCAATTCTGCGCGCCATGAGCCTTTCGTGTTTTTCTGTGAGAAAAACTCTTTTCTTTCCTTCCGTGCCTGTGCTGTATTTTGGTAGGCCTTGTCTGGATTGGTTTTGCGGTGAAAGCTGTGTTTCGTCGAGAATCCGTTGGTTCGGAGCAGGATTTCTGTCTCGCCTGGATGTGTGACGTGTGGTCTTGAGGAGAACCCTGTTGCTGGGCGCGGCTTGCCTGCCAATCAGGAAGCAGCGTTGAGGAGAAGTTTTGGGTGGACTCTTGAGGCCCTGGGATTCGGCTTGGAAGTACGTTTTGGAGTGGTCGCATAGAAATTTTGTCTTAAAAACTTTAAGACAAAGGCTTTGGCCAAAATGGCTAATTTTCTTGAATGGAGATAATTTGTTTCTGAAGAAACCACGATCCATTCCTGGAGCCTGGATGAAGAAGTTCCTGGAGTGGATTCGACGTCCTATATCATGTTTCTAAAATTACTTTTTTTATTCCAGGATGATTTTTTCCGTGGATCGAGATTGTTACTTTTGGTTTGAACCTGGATGGACGATCTACTTGGAATTTGTCTGGCTTAAGCCCTGTTGAAATATGGGATGTCCTGGATCCTCATTTTGGAAATTAATTCGGTTCCCTTCAAGTAGTGCTTATTTAGAACTTGGAACTTTCTGTGCATTTTCGGTTCCGTCCTTCGGTACAGGTAAACTCCTAATGTATTGGAACAAGAGTTCCGACTGAAAGAATCTGGTTAATCTAAATGCAATACAGGCACACTAAATATGTCTAAATTAGAATCATTCTAGCATTGTTGAATTTAAGGAAATAAGTAAATTGAATTTTGTTGAGATTCATGATAAAAGTAATAGCATTTTATTTGAATTCATAATAAATAGTGCTTGAAATATTATTGAGCAGAGCATAATTTGAAATGATGATTGTTTAATGATAACGGAAGCTCTGAATTATTTTTGAATGTTAATTTTAAAGTAAAGAATGTTGATAAAAAAATGTTAATGATTGAATAAATAGATTTATTTAAATTGATAAATGTGCCTTTTATCTTGTATTCCATCATTTTGTTTGCTCACTGATTACCATCTAGAATATAATTCTTCTAGACTGGGGAAACTTCACTTAAATAATGCCTGGGTTAATAAATATGACAACAACCACTTTAATTTTCTATATTGTTTTTGCTGTGATATATACGATCACATGGCTTTTTTGTGTGTAGCGGAATCTGTTAACACAGGTTGATTCTGAAACTGCTACCACAAATGAAATTGAGTAATTAAAATGCGATTTGAAAATTTTTTGTGATTATGAAATGTATAAAGTAACCATATAAAATTCCTAATATTTATCTATGATAAGTGCAATAAAATATACAAAAATATTTTTCAATTCAGTTTTTGTGCATTTAAAATTTTTATTAAAATATTAGCTAATTTCTATTATTTTTATTAGTTTTCCCAAAGATGAAGAAAGATGTGGGAAACACAACAGAAAAGAGAAAAGTTTTAAGCATTAAAATATGCTAAATTGTGCTATATGTGCAAAATATGCTAAATTGCATCAAAATAGGCTAAATGAAAAAAAAATTAACGTTTAGTCATTTTAAACAATTATTTGTTATGCCTAGTGTTCTATAAAGGCTGGAATTTTTTAAACAGTCGGTGGGGGGATGAGGATGCTTTTTACAGAAACTTGGGAACAAAACTGATTTTTGTTTTCAACTCTGGCTTTTTTCCATATCTTAAAAATGAAGAAATCTAAACTGTGTCACACTGTCTGATGAATATGTAAAGCAAAGAATGATATTTTAAATAATAAAAAAAAACATATATAATGAGTCGCCCCGTAAATTCATAAAAGATTTAAAGTAATACTTTTTTTTAAAATTAGAATGCGAAGATATCATTCCATTATGTTAAAAATTGGAATTGTGAAAATATTAAATTTTGGGATGCAACAACATAAATATAAGAAATTTCATAACACATATTTTAAAAATTAAAAATAATTTTAAATATGGAGAAATTATTGTCCTATAGATTCTATTTAGCTCTTTGAAACTTCGTTCTTTGATCCTTTTAATTATGTCAAAGTAATAATATTTTTGATCAGTGGGGAATTGAGTGTGAAAATGTTTCAAAATTGTGTTTAAAATGTTTATTCATTCCCCACTCCTTCCCAGCATTTAACAGGGTGTTGTTTGTTCTATTGATAAATATGAATTAATAAAGCCATTTTATTAGAAAGTTAAAGTCATTAACTTTTGCAAGTTAATGCCTTACAAGCAGCATTTTGATTTATTATAATAACATTGTGTCCAAATATTTTTAAAAGCGATTTTTTTTTCTTTTTTTTTTTGGGGGGGGGGGGGGGGTCAAGGAATATAAAGTAACTGTTGCATAATCTGGGAATAATATACAAGATTTTGAATAGTTACAATTGTATAATGCTCAGCTATATTACTAAAGTTGAAAATTGGCATTGCCTCAATGCCAATTTTGCACTTCAGTTTGTACAAAAATAAAAGTGTTTTATTAAAAATAAAGTTTTACTGAAGTAAGAAAATAATTTTAGCGGCACTTTTAAAACACTAAAAGGTATGGTAATTCTAATGACTGAATGTATATTTTCTAATGACTGAATGCGAACAATCACGCTCTCACCCCATCCCAAACCACAGAAACCTAACTCAAAAGCAAATGATGCCGAGACATTCAAAAAACCCAATCCACCCACTAATCAAAGGAGTGCCCCCCCCCCCCCTCCCATACCCAAAACTCGGTCTCAGCCCCTTCCCAAGAAACGAACTCATTCAGTTACGCAAATGGATATCAACATCGCCGAAGAAACTCGATATGTCCAAACTCCCACAAAAAATGATACAATCTTCTCAATCAAGGAAATAATCCAGATTTTCAAAGAATTACAAAGCACTTTCCAAAACTTCAACCTTCAAATGACAAAAAACTTTTTGCATGACTTAACTTATATTCAGGACGAATCAGACTATTATCGATAAGGGATTAGAAATTCTAGTCCTTATCAATAAATACTTCAACCAGATCTCAGCTGACCTCTCATGAGCACCCCCTCCCCAAACGCACTTACAATTATCTTTGTGGAATGCCAACGGCATCGGCTCCAAAATTAACGAGCTCAGGGACTTTGCACAGAATCAAAACCCACACATAATTTTAATTGAGGAGACAATCGTAGCACTGACCAGACATAAAATCCATATCCTGAACTACTCACTCCACCCCACAGCTAGATCAAACAGCAACCAGCATGAAGGCGGAACTGCCATTTGCATCAAGAACCAGCTCCAACACACGCACATTCCCAATACTGACATTAAAATCATAGAACACACTCTCATTAAAGTTAAAATTCCCAACTCACCCACCTTCATCATCGGATCAGCCTATGCTAAGCATCTCATAAATCATAGTAAAATTGACGATCTCTCCTCCATATTTAGCTTGCATGATTGCATCATTCTTATGGGCGATTTTAATGTGCACCATAAGAACTGGACCTGTAGAAAGCAAAATAGATATGGGGGAGAAATCAACAACTACATCTTAAACAATAACATCAAACACATCTTCCCCCCCACACACACACACTTATATCCACACACTCATGACACTACCATTGACTTTGCCCTTGTTAACAGCATACCCTTCCCTCACGACATTCATACAATCAACGACTTAATCTCCGACCACTTTCCAGTCAAACTTACTTTTTATCTTACACACAACGTCCCTATTACCCCATCCACTAAATACACCAACTGGAAGAAATTTACATGCACACTTGCAAATAGCAAATTAATATACGCCACCTACAACACCATAAGTGACATTGACGCTAATGCCAAAAAACTCACTCATGAAATCCAAAATGCAATTGCATCAGCCACCATGTGAACCAGTGTGATATGAAGGACCACTTACTTCCCCCAAGGGGGAGTAAGTGGTCCTTCATATCACAAGCTACCATCTTCCCCTTCATATCACAAGCTACCATCTTCCATTAAGAAACTCATCAGAGACCAAAACAAAACCTGTAAAGCCTGGCAAATCAACAGACACCCCACCAAAAGCAATCTTAACATATTAAACAGGACCGTCCAAACCAACATTAATAATTACAAACAGACCAACTGGAAGCACTTAATCAACTCGCTCACCCCCTCCGACAATTCCATCTGGAACTTTTACAAAAAAATCAAAAATAAACATTCCAAAACCACTCATCTAGAAACCAACAACAGACCCACCCTCACAAATCCAGACATCGCCAACTCTCTTGCTGATAATTTTGAAAAACAATTCACCATCAACTCGGACCTCAACTGCTCTACCACTGAAATTGAAGTTATGGACACGATTAATCCCTTTCTTGGCATGACACCCACCACCCCCACCATTCCGGCCACTCCCTACGTAGTTCGGGAAACTCAAAATTTAAAAGCCAGAAAGTCTTCTGGACTAGACAACATAAATAATAAAGCTCTCAAATCTCTCCCTCTAAACCTAATTTACTTCATTATTCTCCTTTTCAATGCCATACTAAAATTCAACTACTTCCCCGACCAATGGAAAACTGCAGTCATTATTCCAATTTTATTATTCCAATTTTGAAGGAAGGAGAAAACTCCAGGCAACCTCAAAGCTACCACCCTATCAGCCTCCTCACAACAATTAGCAAACTTGTGGAGTGCATTATACACTCGCGGCTCAAACATTACTTCACGAGCAACAACATTATCATCCCACAAGAATTTGGCTTCCACCCCCTACATGCAACAACACACCAGTTGCTACACGTCACGGAATACATATCTGAAGGTATGAACGCCGGCCTAACAACTGGAGTACTTCTTCTAGATGTAGCAAAGGCGTTTGATCGCATATAGTTAGAAGCTCTTATATGCAAACTAATTAGGCTAAACTTTCCAGATGCTCTCATACATCTTATACACTCTTACCTTCACTGCAGATCCTTCACAGTCCGTATCAACAACACGTACTCTACATACAGACCCATCCTAGCCAGGGTTCCACAGGGTTCTCAATTAGCCCCGAAGCTCTTTAATCTCTACATTAACGACATCACCAAATCACCACATACTGAAATTGCATTATATGTGGATGACACAGCTGTTTATTCCAGATCCACCAATCCAAACTTTGTGCGCTCCCGCATTCAGAAACACATACACACACTTTCCTCCTGGCTTTGCAATTGGAAAATTAAAATTAATGAGAAAAAAACTAACTGCATCCTTTTCACACAAAAAAGTAAACATACCCCCCCCCCCCCATTAAAATTAACAACTCCCCCATCCCATATGTAACAAACTGCAAATACCTCGGCCTACATTTCGATAATAAACTGGAAAACTCACATAACTCAAACCATTAAGAAATATCACGATACCCACGCGACACTTTTCGCAATCTTATATTCCTCCCACGTAAACTTCCAAAATAAAATCCTCCTATACAAAACTCTGCTTAGACCCGTCCTGCTCTATGGAGCCGCTGTCTGGGGCTTTGCGTCAAACATCCACCTCAAAAAGGTCCAAACAACGCAAAACAAAACACTCAGAAGCATCAGAAAAGCCCCCAAATTCCTCTGGAATGACGTAATCCACGTCTATAAAATTAATACCATCAATGCCGAAATCAAAAAACTATCCTCAAAATTTTTTAATAATATCCCCCTCATACCGAATGAAGAGTTGCAAAAGCTTAATACTTACGATCCCCATCAATGGAAGTTCCAAAAGCATCTAAGGTTTTCCACGTTATTAAGCAATCTAAATAACTAAATATTAAAATTCCTGTTAATCAGACTCTTGACCTGCTGAATAGCTCAAAAAAAAATCTTGATAACAAAATTGAATTAAAAACAATTCAAATCTTATTATGTTATTGCCAAGAAGCAATTCCCTTCACTTTTTCGCCATACAAACTTTACATCAACCAATGGAAAAGCAAACCACATCTGACCAACAGAAAAACTCGATCTCCCAGACCACCATTTGACCTCGCCCCTCTGCAGCAATGTTATTATTGATAATTTTTTCTGTACATCCTCCCGGAGATAAAGCACTCTGTGCTAGCTGCTCCATGAACTGTGTCTCACACACAACGAATGGGTGCAGATTTCTGTCAGGGCTACTGCTATTGACAGATGTAAAACTGCTTTTACAGGAAAAAGATGCCAGCTTGGTAGCAGACCATCAGGTGTAATTAGAAAAGAGGCTAATCTGGAGACCACCCACCGCACTGTCAGCTTACTTGTCAAGTCACCGCCGAGCATTCCGATTGTGAGCGCTTTATGTTGTCAACTGGTAACCTCTTGTATCGGTGTTTTTCGGCGGTAATTGTTTAACATCCAATAAGAACATGGTTTCTGTGATTGCTACAGTTTTGTGATGCATAGTTCTTTCAATATTTTTGGTCGCTGTTGCACATGCTCTAAAAATTTGATTTTTTTTTCTTCAATTAATCTGTAATAATTTTTTTTAATTTGAGTTTTATTTTTGCGGATTTGCTTTTGTTGTCAATCATATTTTCCTCATGCCTTCAGGTAAGCGTGAGCAAATGGATGGTGAATATAACGTTGTAAAACGAGGTAGAATGGATGTTGGTTTGAATGAATCTTGTATAAAATTTTACTATAATTTCAAAAGTAAAGGTTTGAAAGATGTGGTTAGTTTATGTGTTATGAAAGGGATTATGAGTGATAAGCATGGGGATTATGAGTCTTAAGTGTGGAGATGAAATGAAGTTGTGTGAGAGAGACAGATTGATGGGTTTGAATAGCAGTGTCGATAGAGGTCTGGAGTGAATCAGCATGATGTCTGTAGAAGCATCAAAAGGGGTATATGGTTTGAGGTAGGTTGAGTATGATTGAAATTTTAATTATGACGTTATTTTGGTTTAATGGTTGTGAGTGCAAGTTTATTGTGAATCAGTTAAATGTTTCCAACAAAACTGTAACTAGTTGGAAACAGTTTTGGCAGGACATTTGTGTGAGTGTTTTTATTAATGAAAGGATTAAGATTGATGGTAATGGTGTAATTGTTGAAATTGATGGAAGTAAGTTTGGTAAGAATAAGTATGGAAGAGGAAAGCCTGTGGTTGAACAGTGGGTGTTTGGAGGAATTGAAAGAGGAACAAATAAATGTTTTTTGCTATGGTACCTAATAGGTGAAGTGAATGTTTGTTGAAAGTGATTTAAAGGCATATCGAGAAGGGGACTTTAATCATTTCGGACTATTGGAAGGCGTATGATTGTCTTAAACATAAAGGATTCATGCACCTTCAAGTGAATCACAGTTACGAATTTAAGGATCCAGAGACAGGGGCGCATACCAATTCGATTGAGGGAACGTGGTCGGCGATTAAAAAAAAAGAGCAAATCCCGCAAAGTTAAAGATCAGTTTGATTCTTAGTTATATTAATACATGTTTAAAAGATGCCTGGGTCATTCAGTTGGGGAGGAAGCATGGAATGAATTTATTAAATCTATTATTAGCATCTTCCCTCCCCATAAAAATGGTGATGATCTGTTGAAGCAGACGACAGAGGAAAAGTTTTAGCACTGTTCCGACTCTGAGTCAGATGATGAGTCCAGAAGGTTTGTGTGTTTTGTTTATTTTATCCCGTGTTTTGAACCTTGGTTTATATTTTGGTTTATATTTTTTGTGTTTAGAAAATTGCTTCCTCTTTTAAAAGTTCTTAATCTTTTCAGTCAGAGTACAAACTTTTTAAAAGTATCAATTTTTTGAAATTTTGTCAGGGTACAAACTCTTTTCTAACACAGACGACTGGTACATTCGTTTTACACATTTTAACCTTCAAGTCGAATCCCTGACCCTGTACGATCTTTGGTTGCATGGAGAAGTGATCTTGTTACGTGTGACATGCACAGATAAATTTGTAGCATATTCTGTGTCTGGGCGCCGCAGGTGACTGTTCCTAATAAACCGGAGATTCTGGGGATCCCGTTCCAGTGTAGAACGACCTTTAGGTTGAACCCATGCCCCTACACGGACCACTGGTACATTCATTCCACAGATTTCGACCTTTAGGTCAAACTTCTGCCCCAACATGCACTACTGGTACATACAGACCACTGGTACATCCGTTCTACTGATTTCAACCTTTAGGTCAAACTCCTGCCCCTACATGGACCACTGGTACATAGAGACCACTGGTACATTTATTCCACAGATTTCGACCTTTAGGTTGAACCCCTGCCCCTGTACGGATCCTCAGTTGCACGGAGAAAGTGATCTTGCTATGTGCAACATGCACAGATAAAATTGTAGCATATTCTGTGTCTGAGCGCCGCAGGCAACAATTCCTAATAAACTGGAGATCACTGGGAGCCCCGTCCTGGTGTAGAACGAGCTTTAAGTCGAACCCCTGTCCCTACATGGACCACTGGTACATACATACCACTGGTACATTAGTTCCACAGATTTTGACCTTTAGGTCAAAACTCTGCCCCTACACACAAAACTCTGCCTCTGGACCACTGGTACATTCGTTCCACTGAACTTTTTTATGAATACTGTTCACTGTTGTTCAAATTAAATTACACTATCATTTACATTAAAAACTCTTGTTTAACACAGTAACAAACATTATTTTGGTGGGAGAAACCCATTTCTAAACACGGAAGAATACGTCACGTAGGATGGGTGGAGCCAATTTCAAAACACAGGAAAATGCGCCAACGTGGAGTGATTTGTACTTAGAAAAAATATGTGGTGTGGGCTGGTCTCCAGATTTACAAAAAAATAATTTATCAAAGAGCATAATTATTCTATATTTGCTTCTTTAGCAGGAAGACGTAAAGAAGCTAAATTGATGACTGTGTTTATAAAAACATTGAAATAGACAAAGACAGATCTGCAAAATAATGTGTTGCTTTTGACATATTTACAATATATACATATATTTCAATAAAATTTTAAAGATATTTTTTAGAAAATACTATTATACTTTAATTTTGCTACTGCTGTTTGTTATAAATGAAAATGTATTATTTTTGTTTCTTTCCACACCTTACCATGATAATTACTAGTTTATTATGTAAAAATATTTTGTATATATTTAGGATATTTAAAATTAAATATTTAAACACTTGGGTAAAATTGGGTGCTTTCATGTGGAATTAAAAATAGAATTAAATAAGATTTTTTCTATAAAACTCCATATTATTTGCATCAATTAGCAATTTCATCTATGTTCCTTTAAAAATTTATTGATTTAAAATTTCTTACATATAAATTTTATGGTGCATATTCTGCCCAGTAAAAGTAAGTAGAAAGCCCAGACCACACGACCAACCCGAAGGCTTATGGTAGCTGTTTGTGTGGCCGGCAGTAAAAGTAAGTGTACCATTTCGTTCCAATTAGTTCCTATACATAAAGATCTTTGAACTTTATAATTTTCTAAAAAAATGCAATTAATTGATTTTAAAATATTTAGATTGTAACATTGTATGATCAATGCATGTAATTATTAATTTTATTTTATTATATAAATGTGTTTATTATTAGTATATTTAATGATATACATGTGTTGCTTAATTTTGTTTATTTAGAGTTTTTGTGAATCCATTTACTTTATGGTTGATATTACTGTAGAATTCCTTAAATCAGCCCCATCAAATGTGACGGTTGGTTGGTCGATTAAGGATTTTTGGCACAAGATCCGAAAAAGATATGCTGCGCCAGACATATGGCATTAAAATACATATAATAGCAAAGAATAAAACAAGTGTATAATCTAAAAGGGTGTTAATGTATGAATGCATGACAATAAAAGATGTACAACAATATCAAATGTGACAGAAAATCTCAAAAAATGAAGGAGGGGGGGAGGGGTAATCACTCAGAATTTTAAGTTAAAAGAAACATGCTATTTTTATCAATACATTTATTTTATTTGACAACAAACATTCTTTTCTCCACAATGTATTCGATGTTTATGGGAAAGGGGCTTAAAATTAAATAATTCTTTCAACGTTTGCTTTAAAATAAATAGCGGTAAATGTGTCATTTTGATGCGACTATAAATTAATCTTTTAACTAAAGTATCTATAAAATTACACTTTAAAAATTCTCGTAACATATGAATATTCCTTTCTTGAAAGAAAATTATTTCTTCTGAATCAAAACTATTTGACTATGGATTATGCATGAGAGCTTTTCAATTTGATGAATTGAGATATGATTTATTAACAACCCACATTTGATATGATTAATGATTATTCTTTCAATGGTTTGGTAAAATATTCACTTTCAAATTTAAATCAATTACTGTCAGAAGAATCAATTATTGTCATATTTCTTCAAAAGATTTTAAAAGCCTGGGTATCAAATACTGATATTTTAAAGAACTTTCCTATCCCAGATCTAGGTAACTGTCAACGATGTCTTCCTCGGATTTGATTTCAGTCACATTGAATAAATTATATATATATTTTACTGTTAAATTAAACTAATGTTTAGTTGAGTAAATTTAATAAATGCTTCATGATAAACAAATAAAATGAATGTTAAAATATGTATACAAATCGTAATTAAATTATAATTTCTTGATTTTTCTTCTTTGTCATTACTAAAAATGCTTTTTTCTTTCTTCAAAACACACTTCATTGCAAAATTGAAATTTTTACCTTTATATTGAGAAGATGTTCCATTCTGTCAAATAGTATGTCCCATTCCATCATACAGATGAGGTTATCAACCATGAACTACAAAATACACTTATTACATTCGATTATGAGCACAATGATCTCTCTGTGAAATCTGGTGACTCCCACTAACTTCTCCTAAAACATCTTTGTGCTAACTATTGCTCGGTTCTGGACCTGTCAGATGGCTGCCTCCTTAACCTGCTAGTCTTCAACAAACAATACTGTTTGACATTTAATTTATCAATTGTTAATAATAACTTTGTTAATTGCCTCTTGCTATAATGTAAATTTTGTAAATAAAGTTTTTTGAAAATAATGAAACTTTGCGAATAATAATGATGCTATACATATTATATGTGATGTAAATAATGCAAAAAACAAAGAAAATGTATTTAATTTAACAATCACAACAGATGAAGATATGCATAGATCTCTCGTTATCATAGTTGCACCATTGTTAACTTATGAATGTAATTTACTCCTGCCTCCGAGCTGTGAGGCACATGTATATCCATCTTAAGAATCTATGCTCTCCAGTATTGACTGGAATTCTTTGTTGCATTCTCAGGTCCCTATGGCCTTCCTCGCTCTGTCTTCACTGCAAATTTTAGACTTTTAACTGGACATGACTTTCTTCAAGGACACCTCTATAGTATTGGCGTGGTTGATTTGCCTGACTGTGTTCTTTGTTCTGTGTTCTTTGGCCATTATGGATTTTAATCATCTGACAAGCTGTCCTGCGCTTTCTATTATGAATTGTTCTCTTCTTGACAACTTTTATAACAAGGCTGGTTTTTATTGGGATGCCAGAGGGCTCATAGCTGATATGGCCTCCGCCCCGACATAGGATAAAAAAAAAAAAGTATTGACTGTAGACTCACCCATGTAAGCCATATATAAAACAGCTCTTTAATTTTAAATAAATGAGTTACTGTTATTGGGTGTTTTCCATCTCTGAATTATGTTGTTTAAAGGTTGGTTTATACAGTAATGTCCGTGGCTGTCGTGCCAGATATTCTGATAACTCCAGATTTTATTTAAGAAAATAACAATTAGCATTCGTTATTTCTATTAAAAAATCTATTTTTATCAGCTCATATGATGTACAGATTTATCTTGTCCCAGACATGAGTAAACAGACCACTGCAAAACAACTAGGATTTTAAGATCTAGAGACCATAAAGGGGGCATGCATGCAGTGTTTTTGTATTCTTCTAATATGCTAGTATCATCAATTAACTCAATGCCAGACTTTTAGTAAACATGCTTTATAAAAGGAACCAGTCAACCAGAAAGAGATTAACAAAAAAAAGAGTAGATAAAAGGATTGTTAGGGAAATACAGATTTCAACTCTAGTATTCTATAAAATAATACCTCTAAGAGCCAATTAACCAGCATTCCTTATGCCAAAAAATCTTAAAACTCAGCTGTTTCTATCATTATTATTTTAACAAATGTAATTAAATAAATATAGCTAAAATGAAATTGATATTTTTACTACTTTTAAAATTAACAAATAAGTAAGTTTATCACACATTAAGTTAATACATACGTTCCATGTAATTGGAAGCTTTCGAGGACAGGGATTAAGTTCAGTTTCTAAACACAGAACTTTTATTTCCTCAACTTTGATGTTTGGAAATTCAATTGGGAGAACTTTAGGAACAGCAGTTTGTGATGCATCAGCATTTTGCTCAACATCTAGTTCAACAGTTGAAATAACTTCTTGATTATCCACAATTCTGCATGAAATCTATGAATCATGCAAAAATAAACATAAGATATCATATTCATAATATAAATAACTTTGTGAATTAACTTATTCTATGTTCATTAAAATTATAAATTTAAGAAATAATCCAATAAATCCAACAAAATTGTATTTTTATTTAAGAAATAAAAACTTTTATATACAAATTATTCTGAAATCATCAAAATGGTGCTTTTATGGATTATGCAGAAAATATCTTCTATTTATGGATTATGCAGAAAAATATAAAGTCAAACAGTAAGGGCATCATTTAGCATGGAAGGGTGGGGCCTCCCCCTCCCCTCAAGCTACGACAAACTTTTAGCTTAATTCTGTTCACAGAAAAAAATCTCTAGCATACATTGCTATTTATCAAATTGTAGTCAATTTCCTATAAAAAAAATGACATTGCATCACTTCAGTTCTTCACACCAGTCTCTTATAAAATACCACCAGTTAGACCTATTAAATTGTATTGCTCAATGGAGCATCTTATATGATGTTTGTATCAGATGATGCTTGTACCTGCCTGTGTATATATATATTGTCTGTAGTGAAAAATCGAAGCATCAGACAGTAGCAAAATTTGCTACAGAAATGCCTCCCTACACAATACACCTTAGTAAGATCTTTTTAAAATTTGAATGAGTTTAAAAGTAATGAACATTTGAAGTCAAAACGATCTATGAAAAACCATATTCAAGCTCCCAAAACTAGTATTTGTTACAATGATTATTTGGTTGATTGGGGTTTAATGGTGCAAAATCCAAGTTGAAGACATGCCGCACCAAACACATGATGAACTAATCAATTTACAGACAATGCAATAATACAGATAAAAACAATGAAATGGATAAAACTAGAGATACTTGGAGAGAAATTAAAAACATGTTTAAGATCAAAGTAAAGTCAAAAACTATCAATGTAATAAAAACCTCATAGTGCAACAACAGAATACATACATATCTTGACAGTTATTGGTAATATCCAGACTTAAGTTCTGATAATTGTCAGTATAGCCTGTAAAAGGTCATTAAAACATTGTGCACGAGTGTCAATAGAGTAATGATTGCAGACGTGAAAAAACAAAAAAGGAAGGCCAAAAATGGCCGTAAGAAAAATCGCAAAAAAACACAAAGTTAATAAAATATTAACAGGTTGTCTCATTCCATATTCCTCCCATGGTCATATTTTAAGTTCAAGTGTGACATCACCGCTAGCCCCAAGTAAGTTTTCTAGAAATCCATGGGTTGCTGCCTGTTTTCTCCATACTCTTCAAGGATGCTAAGGTAGACTTCCAAATTCGCCAACTAATTGTGCTTCATGCGTAAATGGGAATTTGGCACCTTATCACTCAATTCAATATTATACAGAAAATTTTACATTTGTAGTTTTCTTATTTTACATTCACAAATTTTATATTTTATTATGCCTGGGACACGTTACACAGTTGCTCTTTGTGCGCATTTGCTTTGATTTTTAAGTATTAATTAAGTGTTACCATTAGTCAGATACTTGAATATTATGCCTGGGACACGTTGCACAGTTGCTTTTTGTAACAACAGTCTTGTTATGTCATAGAAAACATGGATACCAAGCATATACTTTACCATACATTTCCAAAGAATGTGGAATTAAAAAAGAAATGGGTTCATTTGTGTAGAAGAGATGGAAAGTGGAATCTGGACATGTGTTGCATCTGCTCTGAACATTTTGTGCTGGAGGATTATGAAAGGAATTTAAAGTCGGAACTCTTGAATGTACCAGCTTAAAGGGAAAGCTTAAACATTCAGCCATTCCTTCCAAAGTTTTGAAAAATTTATTTGATGAAATGAAAGTAGCCGAAAAAAGTGCTGATTGTGAATTTCGGCTTAAACAATGAGATGATCAGAAATTAGTTATGAACTGATTTCAACTAATGAAAATAAAGAAAATGCTAAAATTTCAGCCACTAATTATGCTAATATAGTGAAAAGGTACAATTTCCTAAAAAAAAAAATATTATTTCCATTTGGATAAGCTATATAAGGCAAATTAAACAATTAAAACTTCAGATTTGGAGGCTGAATAGAACTAAATACAGCAAATTAAATAAAATTAATGTCACGGAAAATGAAATAGAAAATATAGAAAATATTTACTAAAAATCAAGAAGATATAATTTTAAATTGCAAAAAAAAAAAAATGCATTCGTCAAACAAGGGCATCGCGATTCCCATAAGTTTGAGAAATCTCAGTAAAGGGGCCTACATTTATTTAGGAAATTAACTAAAATTTCCTCTTACAGGAATATCAACTCTTCATAAATGGGCATCCGCTATAACTATTCGACAAGGAATTATTGACAATGTCATTAAACTAATGAAAGTTGCTGCATCGAATATGAATACTAAAGAAAAAGTTGCTGTACTTTTGTTTGATGAAATGAAAATAAATAAAGGCTATGAGTAAGATGAGAAATTAGATAAAGTTATGGGCCCACTTTTCACAAATACAGGTTGTTATAGCAAGGGGATTATTTTAAGTTGGAAACAACCAACGGCGTAGCCAAAAGGGGGGGGGGGCGATCTTAGGGACCGGGCTAATCCTGGCTAAAATCCTCGTCATGCCCATGAGATTAACCCATTTTTATTCTGTCAAATGACAGAAAAAATTCTTTACAACATTATCAAAGTATTGACATAATTGTTGTCACCTGTGTATCTGATATCAGTGAGAAAAATATTAGCCTTTGTAAGAAACTGGGAATCTCTAGAGAAAAACTGTGGTTTGAAAATCTAGCTATGCAAGAACAGAAAATATTTTGCTTTGCAGATGCTCCTCATCTTTTAAAGCTTCTAGAAATTAGCTTCTCGATACTGGATTTAAATTACTGAACAAAACAAGAATTGACAGAAAACAAGTTTTATGCCTTTTGCAAGTGGATAAGCATGAAATTGTAGTGTGCTACAAGCTTACAGACAAACATTTGTATTTTGGAGGTCCTCAACGACAAAATGTTAGATTAGCAGTCGAACACCTTTCTCTAATGACAGCGAAATCTCCGGAACTTTTCTTACCCAGTGATTTGCCTCAAGCTGCTATTAATTTAGCAAATTTTATTACAATTATAAATAATTGTTGTTGTTCGCGTGTCCATGGATAAGCAATATTGTAGTGGTCTAGATTCCTTCAAAAGCATTGATCACAGTCTCTGCCAATGTTGGGGCATCCCAGCTGTAGAGGATCTCCCGCAATGAATCCCTGAGTGGAACTATGCCAATCTTCAAAAGATACACCGCAACAGTTGGGCATTCCCAGATGTGGTTGGGCGTGAGCTAGACTTCGGGCGTGAGCTGGGTTACCCTCGGGCTAGCCTGTAACCCCTAGAGGGCGCATCTTCAGGTGGCGGATAGAGGAAAGCCTCTCCATTGGATTTTCCTTTGGGTGGTAGAAGAGAAATAAAATATCTTCCGCGGACCAACAGGTAGAAGTCCAACCTCTTCGGAGGCAATGGCACCCTTTTCTATGGATTATAAATAATTGATTTGATGTAATGAATAGCTACATTCCTGAATTTTTTGGATTTCCGGTAAAGTGTGGATTTGGTCTCTTTGAAAAAAAGCAACTTGATGTGCTGGATAATACATACAGCATGGTAGCAGGCATGAGATGCAGTGGAAAAAAGAATATTGAATTATTCTAACAGATAGATAATAGTGGTAGATATCTATAAATTTGCTAAAAGGCTTATTTCAGGATTTAATTCATCATACTGGGGTTTCTTCTATTCAAACACATCATTTAGATCGAGATTCACTGGAATACTTTTCTTCACAAGTACGAACAAAGGGTGGAATTAATGATCATCCCACCCCTCTTAATGTACTTTCCGTATTCGCATGATTTTAATGGGGGAAAATCCCAGAATAATTCAAAAAGGAATGAATACTGAAAATCCTAGTTACTCAAGTGAAATGTTTATTGTATTTAAAGTGTTAAATAAAAACGGTTTAGCAAATAATTAGAAAGAAGTTACAATAAAAGAGTTCAGCAAGGAAGACAAAACTTATGACATTAAATACTGACGAATCTCAAACAGCTGAAGAAAGCCTTACACCAATTGAAGAAGTTGCGCAAGACTATTTACAAGGTTGGATGGCAAAAAAATATAGGATTAAATATCCACAACTAGTATAATTTATGCACAAAAATACTGATTGTATTTCCACTACATCATGGCTGCAACATGCGTCTTTTGGCGGACTTACAGAACCATCATATGAATGGAGATCGGTATGCAAAATTATCGAATGAGAGTTTGTTAGTTTTCATCCTGCCTCAAATATTACAAAAGACCCAGGTGTTGTAGCAACTTGGACAAAAATTTCAGCAAACAACTTCATTTAATTCCCCCACAGCTATAAGAGCTTAAGTTAAGATGCAAACAATTATTCATATGAAGTATTTAAATAATAAATTAACAGAGTCTGCAAAACTGGCAAAAGATACGAATGATAGGAAAAAAAAGGATAATTATGAAAATTACAACATAAAGACCCTCCTAAATATAAAGGTAATATTGTTATTCATGTGTCAAAAATCATGAATTTATTTGACCATAACATTCAATAATCTTTGTATATGATTATGAACATGACACTCAATTTTTGTGCATGTAATGTTTGGTCATTCAATAATCTTTAAACATGTCATTCAATTATTTTTTGTATTAACTTATCGTGATATTAAAATTTTCATGGCCTCCCTTCTCATCAGAAACTTAATAAATTCTGTACATTTGAAAAGAAATAGAAAGTATCCATAAACTTCACAATAGTATGCATATACTATTTTATTGTATTTTATACTGTGTACATACTCTTACTAAGTAAATGTTTAAATAGTTTTCTTAGTGTTTCTGATCAATATCGCTCATCAGCATTTTCCTCCTTTGAGAGAGAGAGCGGGTCTAGCTATGATGTCACTCGTCTTTTCTTCCCAGGCCAAGTTTTCCCCAAACAAGACAATCTTACATATAAGATATTCTATGGGCCTTGTGTGTGCAAAAAGAGGACATTTATACATTCTGCATAACTTCATTATACTTGCCTCCAAGCTCATCATCAGAGTCATCAGATGGATAGAACTCAATAGTATCACATATTTCTTTGAGGATATTGCCTCTATTTTATCCGACTCTTCTTCTACAGCTTTCTGTTTTAAATACTTTGAGTTTCTCATGAGATAGAGTTTCTCATTTTTTCAGACATTATTACATTCCTTGTGTTTAGTATAACAATTTACAGTAGCTGTTCCTTTTGTGATAAATTTAGAATCAATAAACTAATTTCTGACAGCACGGCATGGCACACTAGCATAAGTCTACTGGTGGAAAATGCCATACTAGAACCTTTATTAGAGAATTTTGATACAATAAATTTACTAGATTTAGGAAGTTATTTTGGAGACTGAGATGGGGTTTTCACACTAGTAGCAATTGGAGACATCGTTTTGACATATTAAGGATTTTTCTGCTTGTTTAATTTGGTTGAAGCAGATACATCGGAAATGGATTGATTAGTTTGTGATGCAATAGAATTTGGAACGGTAGTAGTACTATTGTGTAATGTTGTTGATGGTAGTTTAATATTTATATGGAGAAGATTTGAAGGAGGAACAGTAGATGATTCAAGATAGGTCAAAGGAGGTCAGAAATCTGTTTGTGTGCTAACAGACTTCATCATTTTGGATGAAGCAGATGCAGCATAACTTACACCAACTTGAGGAATACGATCAGAAAATATTTTACGGGTCTTGCCTCAGGATATGACAAATAGTTATTAGTTTTTATTGTTTAGATCTCTTTTTCAAGGATCCATTTCAGGCAAGATCTAAAATAAGATATATGTTCCCCTGTACAATTTATACATTTTGGTCCCTTTGTGCAGGAATTATTGTCGTAGCCAACTTCAGAGAAGTATGTACAAGTCATAGACTTTCCACAACTGGTGACCTTCATGTGCCCAAATCCTTGACACAGAAAACACCTCAGAAGATTGGGTTTATATAGCTCAACAAAGCAGCTTAAATGAGCTACTTTTATTCGCTGTGATAATATTGGTGTTGCAAAAGTCAAGATTATATACTTAGTTGGAAATATTTTCCTATCCCTGCAAATTGTTGTTGGTTGGTTACTTGATTAGGGTTTTGTGGCACAAAATCCAAAAAGGATCCCTGCAAATTATTATACGTCGAACTCCACATGCCTTTTGATCTTGCAATTAGACCAAGATATATGCTTCTGAATCATGCAACACTTCACCTTCAGAAATGACATCTTGAGAATGGTTTAAGATGCCATGAAGTGTAACTGTTAATTCATGCTCACCAAATTATGTCATGTGCAAAAGTACCTTATTTTGGGTGATTATACTGGGTTCTACAAGGAGATCTCCCAGATTTTTTTTAATCGAAAAAGAAACTGAAATATTGAGATGTAAAGTAAAAGCATCATTCATAACCTGTTGGTTGTTTGATTGGGGTTTTGTAACACAAAATCCGAAAAAAATATACTATGCTAAACACATAGTAAAACAAATTTACGAGTAAAAGACAATAAATAACAACTGTATAATATAAAAATTTTTAAAATGGACACAATAACATGACATTGTAAAATATAATATCAGCTGCTAGACAGTAAAAGGATGATACAAAGTGAGGGGTAAAATATTGGTTATAGGATTTTTTTTATCATATATAAGAAAATTGAAAACAGGTTAGGATGAGGAATTTCTCCTATGAAGTCCATTAAAGTAATATCAGAAGTCATGAAGTGTTTAATATGATGATGCCTGAAATTAGTGCACTTGCTTAAAAAGTGTTATAGTTAAGTAAAAACCATAAGCAGTACAATCTAACTATCTAATAAGCAGTGCAACATTGCATTATCTCACAGTGTAGCCAAGCACTACGAACACTGGAGGTCTTAATGTAACCTTTACTCAGGCTCAGAACCGAGATGAGGAGTCTTGCTGTCTGATAGTTGGATGGACATTCACAAAGCCATACATACACCTAAGCAGTCATAACTGTGCGACTACCTGCAGCATGCAAACATTTGGAGTCGAAAACACATAAAAACTTTGACTTCAAAATCATTTTTATTCCAGGCAGACAATAAAAGATAAAATAATGCAAGTGGTCTACGAACGATATCTCAGAAGATGACATTGAGTGCTATTATCTAAATTCAAGAATTTAAAACATAAATTTTCATGTTCTGGAAGATATAATTATTTCAATATCATATTCTCTGAAAATTTGGGCCAATCAGATGAAAACTCACTGAGATAGAAATTATTTTATCTAATTTTTTTTATGGGGTAAAGGAACATTTTCTTTTAAGCTACTTAAAATAAATATAAATAAATGAAAAATATTTGAAGCAATCCAAACATTTAACTTTTAAATATCTGTATCTAATTTAGTAAATTTAAAAGATATATTTTTTTTATGTTGTTTTGCAAAAAATCCAACTACATGTTTCTGCAGTTGGGTGGTGAATTACAGCACACTTATTTAGGGTGCATTGCATTCACATTGCATAATTGGCATTGTTAAATATGAAAAAACAGAGCATGGGAATGATTTCGTAGGTCTTAGCTGCAATTTTGTTGTTCTAGAGATCAGGTGTGATCTGTAAAACCACTGTTTACGCCCATCATTTAATTTCATATTCAGTCCACACTAATGATATCATTATTCCAACATTTTTTATCTTGTTCGAAAATTGTATGTGTTTCTAATAGAAACCACTATAAGATACAAACTTTTCTTATTAAAGAATAGGAAATAAATGGTATGCAATTATGCACCTTGAATGTTCAGTATACACACACGTAAGGATTACTGATTTGTATCTGATAATAAAATTATACAGAGGTGCACATAAATCAAACAGATATTAGAAGTGATATCAATTTCTGACTGGTGGAATCCAAATACTTTACATTGCTCACTATAAAGGTTTAGAATTTCACGAGTTATGAATTGTCACAGAATTGGACACTGTGGCAGCTGTCTTTTTCAAAAATAGGTACAAGAACTACTGTCTTAAAAAAAAAAATAAGTAATTTGAGTGTTCTACCCCCAACATTTTAAGAAATTTTAACAGTAATGAATGTAATTTTTACTCTATGTGTGTGACTACCACAAGCAAAGAAATATTATTCTCTTCATTAAGGTGTGTTGAGTGTTATCTAAAAAATACAAAGGAACATGAAAGATTTATGTAACTTGTTTATCATAGCTATAGAGAGCAAGGAAGCCAAAATAATTGAAATAGATATAGCAGTAGATGCATTTATAAGAATGAGAAAAAGGCATTATCCTTTGTATTAAGTTTTTATTGGACATTTTTTTTCTTTTATTTGAACCGGATATGGTCACATAAGGTGACCATACAACGGATCATGAAAGATTTATGTAACTTGCTTGTCATAGCTATAGAGAGCAAGGAAGCCAAAATAATTGAAATAAAGATAGCAGTAGATGCATAAGAATGAGATAAAGGCATTACCCTTTGTATTAAGTTTCTATTACAGTTGTTTCTATTAAGAGTTTTTTCTTCTTTTATTTAACCGGGGAATGGTCATGCGGGATCCTGAATCACTCCAAGCACAAAATGCATTACTTTCTGTAATGTGTAGTTGACTGTCATCAACCATATCTTCAGTAGTCTTATTTCAATATAACTTTTCACCAACATGTGTTTTTTTTTTATAGTATGGAGCAATCATTTCCTGGAAGGTCACCTGTAATCAGGGTACCCTGTGCGAAACCTTTGTTCTGACATTTTTCAGTTTAGTTTCCTGCTTACATAGATGATGGATATGCGATTCACTGAGGTTGTTCAAAAATGGCAGCGAAAACACTGAAATCAACCAGATTATTAACCTATACATGGGTATACACAAAGTTTTGATTAACAAATCAAGAATAACAACAGTGACTACAAATTGCATGCTAAGCAAATGGGATAGCAGCATTACTGAGATAAAGAATGCAAAGAGAAAGACGACTCTTAGCATGTTAATTCCGAAAATGGTAATCCAGATATGATTAATAACTACAATACCACTAAAGCCAGTGTGGGTACATCACAACACAACACGTATTTTGCCCTCTTAATGAAAACTACTTTTTCTTATGTTTTTTTGGATGCAGATCTCAAATCTGACCTCATTTTTTCCCTATCACCCACCATTTTGAAATGGCATTCATGTCATCCAAAAAAGGAAATTTTATGCTATTTTCAAGGATGCTTTAAAAAGAAATTTGGGCTAATGTTTTTTATTTATTTATTTTCTCATAAATTGATTACATTCTTAAAGTGAATGCTGCACTGGCAGATTAAAGGGGAAGGGACTGTAAGCACAAAAGTATATATGTGAGTTAATTGCAATGTAAATATGACTTCATACTGCTATGATTGCAATGTAAATGACCTCATATTTTTTTTTTATATTGAACACCAATATATATCAATTAAACAGTAAAAATGAAAAATTGCATTTATTGTTCCATGAAAACTGTGGGTGATAGAGAAATTCTGAATTCGGATGTGAAATCAACATCCCAAAATTAGTCAAAATCACCCCCATTTCATCCAAAAGGCAGAAAAAAAGTGCAAAATGTTGTGGGTATTATAATACCCATTTTGTGCTAATAATTTTGTTGCCAAACGATTGCCTATGGGTTGTTTTTTCACTCTACTGAACATATCAATTGCAAATAGCATGGTTCTGATAAAATTCCAACAAAATGAAGATCAAAATAGAAAAACCCATATAACTCGACTTTAAAAAATACTGATCAAAACTCATATCAAAATATGTTAATTTTCACAACATAGTTATCTGATGAATAATTTCAAAACAATTAGAGGAAAAGAGGTACAACATAACTTTACAACATACTCTCCTTGAAAACGCTAAGAAAAAGATGCACTTAACATATTGCATTATTTTATGAACAGTAAAACTATATGTAAATTTATGAAACACATGTGAACATGAAAATATGAGTATATTATGTAATGAATGTTTAGAATAAACATTTAACTTCAACTAATAATCGTAAGTGTATCTAAGGCAACGGTTAACATAAAAATAAAATACATTTTCAATACATTTTAGTTTTTGGAAATTGGCACTAGCACAATAAATGGTTAAAAAATAAAGTGAAAAAATAGAGAATCAACCCAGGAACACTTACTGGAAATGGTTCAGGACCTTCTTGGATTATAAATCCATCAATTACATGAGTTATAAATTGTGGTTTCACAATAGCTTTTGGAGGCTGTTTCTCCTTCCCTTGTTCATAATAGTTTACAACAGGTTTCAGCATGACTATATCACTTTCTGAATTTTTTGCTTCAACATTTCTATCAACTTTGGGAAAGTTCTGCTCTATCATAAAATTTGCAGCAATCAAAGCTGTATCATTGTCAATATTGGATGGAAGTTTCTTTTCACCAATTGAGAAATTTTTTGTCCCACATTGCAATATACGCGATTTATTTTTTGAAACTTTAGTGTCCGAAATTTTTTCAATTATAATAGATTTTATGGGTAATTCAGAATTTAACATTAGCTCCTTAATATTTGAATCATTAACTTCAACACATTCAAGAAGATTAGAAGAAGGTCTTTCAGATGTTAATTGTTTTTTCTCTGCAGGTGCATGTCGTTTTCGTTTGCTTTTTGAAACATCAATAAATTGCTCATTCGATATACTATTAAGTGACTTAGGCTCACACTGTAAGTCAGCAATCTTAGAATCTGTAACACTGTACGATTTCAGTAGATTGGTAGATGTTATGGGAGTCATCACAGGCATAAAAGTAGCAGTACTTTTTATGACTGATGACATAAGACCAGAGGAGGATACTACTGTGGTAGCTTTTGGAGTTACATTGGCAACAGAAATACTATTAATAGGAGAAGCAGTACTTAGTACACTTTCGGTACAAGATTCAATGACTGGGAATTTTGTAGGTAATTGTGAAAATTGATTACCACAAACAGACTTATGTTTTACAGGTGATTTTGCAGATGATGATGCAGTTCTTTTATGATTTGGTGATGACTGGTTCTCTGCATCAGATTTCGGTTCAGCATCTGTATGAGTTTGTGACAGAACATAGCTAGTTTGAGTCTGAGTTGTCACCATGCCAGATGAAGTGGGTGGCACATTTGAATTTAAATATGGTAATGCAAGCTTACCTTTTGGCCTTATCTGAAAAGAGAGTTTGTCAAATTTGTAATAATAAAATCATATTATTTGAATTATTCATGCCAAATCATTCTCAATTGTAATAACAGTAAACAAAAAATATGGTACATATCAAAGAAACTACAATACAATCTCAGTAATCTGGCACTTCAATGCTAAAGCGTGCCCAATAATCCGACACTGTAGCGCAGGAGCCACCAGGCTACTTTTAACATGTCACATGATGTTTATTTTTATTGACATCAGTGGCTTAGTTAAGATAGAGGGGTAAATTGAGTTCCGGTTGAAAGATTGTTCTTGCAGGATGAGTCTTTTTATTTAATGAAAAATGCATTATACATTTTATGTGTATGAATAAATGATTCATTTCCAAAAAGAAAATTAAATGACAAACATATAGTCGAGGATCGATAAACCGTGTATCTATAATTCACAATTCTTTAAGCCGCACGATTTTTCAGATGCAAAAAGTGAAATTCGCAGTTAAGAATATCCCACATTTTGATTGAATTTGCAAAATATGAAGTTCATCAAAGAAAAAAGGCAAACAGAAAGTGGCTTTCAATGGTGTATAATTTTGTAAATCTTATTAGTTTGGTTATTCAATGCATAATTTCATATGTGGCATCTAAAAAAGCATATTTTTTGCATAATTTCATAATTTAATTCTTGTAAATTACTTTTCTGCTGGTAGCTCTGTATAACTGTAGCTGTTACCTTTATTTTACCATGCAATTTTGTTGACATTTTGTAAAAACTTGAGGATTTTTAGAGTTTTTGCTACTTATTTCATATTAATTTTATGCAAATCAGCAAAAAATGAATATGAAACAATAACTAGGAGAACCATTCAAAAGATCCAAAGGAAAACACGTAAACTTAACTATTTTGCAGAAAATAGAATCATTAGACATGATGGGCTCATTGCCACGCTACTTATCAAAGATATTTGGAATCAGCTACCGAAGTATTTATGACAAAAAAAATTTTTCAATTTTATGCAAATACACTCTTTTACAAAAAAAAAACAAAGCAGCTCTAAAAAATAATCTGATCATCTCGAAATTTCGCATGCAAATTCTTTTATACTAAGTATGCAAATGATTAAATCTGCAAGGCCAATGAATGTTAACTTCAGTCATAGTGCACGTTTCTACTGCGCAACTATCATCCTAGAAAACAGATTAAAAATGTGGATGATTTATCTTTGCTCATTATCGGTGTTGCAGTTCTGTGGAGACACAACCAATAATGCTGTTAAGATGTTGCCGAAGACCTTATAAGCAATTAGACGAGTTCGAACGTGGTCATATAGTCAGGATACGTGAAGAGGGCTGGACATACCAAGCAATAGGCTACCGTCTGAACCGAACGGACACTGCTGTGCAAAAGTGCTGACAGAAATGGTTGCTGCAAGGAACTCACCGGCGGAATGAAGATTCTGGAAAGCCAAGGTATACGAATGCGAGGCAAGATTGGATGATTATGTGACTGGCCCAATGACATCATTGTCCATCATCCAATGTGCTACAGCTCTTCCATATCATTCGTGGTACCTTCCACCATCTCACAGGGCTTAGCTGAGGTAGGGTTATGTTCACGGCAGCCTTTAAGACGTCTGACCATAACCCCACAACATCGACAGAGTCATTTGGAGTGGTGTTATAGCCAAGCATCATGACTGCCAGCAGACTGGCATCACATAGTATTCAGTGATGAATCATGCTTCAGTGTTTCAGCAGATGACCATCGGGTAAGTGTGTGGAGGCACCACAGCTATTGGTCCCAATCAGCCTTTGTTTTACACAGGCACACAGTCATCGCTGGAGCAGCTTGCTTCCTGCTATGACGTTTGTTTTTGTGCTCCGGCGACAAACTGCCCTGGAAGCACGAATCCTGATCGCATCTTTATGTGTTATATATCAAAATGTGCAGCTCTTTGTGAGCATTATGGAGATACTCAATATTTTAAACTATGTTCAAAAGTTCTCAAGATATTGATTTTAAAGTCTTTAAAATGTTCTATTTGTTTGGCATGGTGTTTATAGCAAAAGATGTACTCTGTTGTCTTTATGCCCTGGTTGCTGGAATCCTGATCATTTATTACTGTGTCATACATCAAAATGTGAATCTATGTGAGAGTTTTACGGTGGTGTAAACTATTTTGTGCTACAATCTATATTTTCAGGATATCAATTCTAAAGTCTTCAAAATGTTCTATTTACCTAGCATTGTGATTAAATTGAAAATCGTTCTTCGAAGACTTTGCGCTCTGGGAGCGCAAATCCTGGTCGTATTCTACTGAGTCATGCATCATTCTGTACATCTTCTTAAGAGCTTTGCAACGGTGAAAATTGTTATGTACTCCGTGCTAGTGTTGTCAAGTTATCAATTTTTTAATATCTTCAAAAGCTCTGTTCATTTTATAATTTGTTTTAAACTCAACCTGTTCCTGCTCCTGCTCCCTGGAAACGTGATTTTTGACCGCTCGTCTTCAAATCTTATACCATTTTGTGCATCTCAACATGCTCTTTTTAATGATACCTGGATCCCACAAGCTATCTTCAAGTGTTCTCAAGTTATATATATTTATCCTCAACATGTTAATTTTTTTACGCTTACGTTTTCACGTTCCTGATTTTGTAGTTTTCGATCCCTGGCTGCCTGATTCTTAGACATATGTTTATAATTGTTTCACCGTTGTAAACCTCTCCACAGCAGCTTTCCAGTGATGTAAGAAACTCGACCCCAGGTTCATAGATTACGATTTTTCAAACTTTTATTTTGTTCTATTTGCCATTTTTGCCGAAATACAAACGTTTTTCTAATATTGACTCGGCCATCGTTTGAGAATCTTCAACACCATTCATTGATGTCTTAGATTTTGAAACTAATTATTTTGGCTTTAAAACTATGTATACCTTGAGCTTTGTAGATCTGATAACATTATTAAGCATAAACAATATATAAAAATTCACGTTTTTTATTTGAGTTGATACTGTGCTAAATATTAAATCTGAATTTGTTTTTATGCCTATAAAGCCATATCCAGCCTGCCCTAGCTTGTTTTATATCAGAAACATATTTTCCTCGGCACATTGTCACTTCTGTCACTTATAATTTTAATGTTTTTAAATCTGAAAGTAATTTATTATGCAATTTTTATTTTAAATTCTCTTTTCCTAACTTCGTGATCTGTATGCTTAATATTGTTTTATATATAAGTTGATACTGTGCTAAATATTAAATCTGAAATTGTTTTTTTATGCCTGTATAGCTAAATCCAGCCTTCCATAACTTGTTTAATTATGGAACATATTTTTCTCTGCACTTTGTCATTTCTGTCACTTTATACCCTGAAATTGTTTATCAGATTTTTAATACTAAATTCTGTCATTTCTGTCAGGGTTCTATATTTGCTCGCGTCTTGCATTAATGAATTCTGTCATGTTCCTGTACATATTATTGTTAATACACAGATTAAAACATATATATTTATTTATTTATTTATTTTTTTATTATTATTAAGGGCCTTTTCTGTAAAAATATTATTAACTTTGAATTTATTGATTGATTATATTTGTTAAGGATTTAATCTGAAAAAATATATTTAATCTGAAAAAATGTCTTTTAAAGTACAGTTTATAACTCAAATTGACTTTTAATTTAATCCTTTATTTGTATGTATGTGTATATACATGTATATATATATATAAAATGGGGGGAAGATTTTTTTACATTTAGCCTTCGTTTTTTTACGTTTAGCCTTATGGTACTTATATCATAAATTCTGTTTAAAACTTGGCCTATGTCCCGCCCCCCCCCCCTTTTTTTTGTATTTTGTATCTTCTTGTTTTTCACCTTTTTCCCTGTACATTTTTTCTTTGCAATTTCTCTTTTTTGGATTCTAGTATAACTCATTTTCACTCTTTATCCTGTCCTATTTATACTTTTATATTCATACTAGAAGAATACCCGTTGAATATCAATGGTTTCACAATAAGCAGCACCTGAATAATGTAAATTTTCGAATAATTCGCGTTTTACATTTATTCAGCAACTCAAATATTTTGGTGTGCAGAACCCCTAAAGAAAATATTGGAAAATTTAAATTGCGCACTTCTTCCTTTCGAACTATTTACCCGTACACCAAATTAAAGTCTCTATCTCACCCTGAAGCATGCTAATTTATCATTTCCCCTTTCGAATGTTTTTCTGTGGAGCAGACTCATAAATGAACATTTCTGAAAAACTCTGTTCATCTTGAGTTTTTTATCTGATGATTGGCTTATATACCAAATATCAAGCCTGTATCACATTTAAAAGGAAGAGTGTCTCATTATTCAGAAAATCGAACATATTGGTGTGCGGCACACCCTAAGGTAGCAAATATTGGAAATCTGAAAATGCACACTTTCTTCCTTTCAAACTATCTCCCCGTACACCAAATTTGAAGTCTCTATCTTATCGCAAAGTATGTTTTTCTATCACTTCATCTTTTGAACATTTTTCTGTGTTGGACCCTCTTAAATGAACAATTTTGAAAAACCGTATTCATCTTGGGTTTGTTTTTCAAATGATGAGCCCATATACTAAATTTCAAGCTTCTATCACATTGTAAAGGAGGCGTTTTCAGTTTGTTCGACAAATCGAATATTTTAGTGAGCGGCACCCCTACAATAGCAAATGTTGGAAAACTGAAATTGCACACTTTCTACCTTTTCAACTATTCACCCCTACACCATATTTGAAGTCTCTATCTCATTGCAAAGCATGCTTTTTCTATCAATTCACCTTTCGAATGTTTTTGTGTACAGTACCCACTCCCTTAAATATGCATTTTTGAAAAAATCTATTTTAATTGGATTTACTATCACATTATTCGCCCATATACCAATATCAAGCCTCTATTAAATTTTAATTATAGTTGTTTCTCATTTATTCGGTAAATCGAACATTTTGGTGTGCAGCACCCCCTTAAATAGAAAATATTCGAAATCTGAAATTGTACACTTTCTTCCTTTCAAACGGTTTACCCATACACCAAATTTAAAGTCTCTATCTTATCGCAAAGCATACTTTCCTATCATTTCACTTTTCGAACGTTTCGGTGTGGAGCACCCCCTAACCGAACGTTTTAGAAAACTATATTCGTTTTGGGTGTTTTCTTCAAATGATTAGCCCATATACCAAATTTCAAGCCTGTATCAAATTTTAAAGTAGCTGTTTCTCATTTATTCGGTAAATCGAACATTTTGGTGTGCAGCATCCCTTTAAGTAGAAAATATTCGAAATCTGAAATTGTACACTTTCTTCTTTTCAAACGGTTTACCTATACACCAAATTTGAAGTCTCTATTTCATCGCAAAGCATGCTTTCCCATCATTTCACTTTTCGAACGTTTTGGTGTGGGGCACCCCCTCTATAGAATGTTTTCGAAAAATACGATTTTTCCAGGGAGTTTTATCGAACGACCGAGCCGTGTACCAAATTGCAAGTCTCTATCTATTCGGGAAGTGCCTAAAAAAAGCGTGACAGACAGACGGACACTTGGCAATTAGTATATATACTAGCCTAATACCCGTTGAAAATCAACGGTCTCGCAATAAGCAACAACTGAATAATGTAAATTTTTTAATAATTCGCGTTTCACATTTATCTGACAAATCGAATATTTTGGTGTGTAGAACCCCCTAAAGAAGAAATTATTGGTAAACTAAATTTCCGCATTTCTTCCTTTCAAATTAATTACCCGTACACCACATTAAAGTCTATCTCATCCCGAGGCACCCCTATATTAGTATTTCTCCTTTGGAACTTTTTTCTGTGAAGCACACCCATATATGAACATTTTTGATAAACTCTATTTGTCTTGGGTTTTTTATCAGATGATTGGCCCATATATCGAATATCAAGCCTCTATCAAATTTAAAAAGAAGCTTGCCTCATTTATTCGAAAAATTGAACATATTAGTGTGCGGCACCCCTTAATGTAGCAAATATTGGAAATCTGAAATTTCATGCTGTCTTCCTTTCCAACTATCTACCCGTACACCAAATTTGAAGTCTCTATCCTATCGAGAAGCATGTTTTTTCTATCACTTCAGCTTTCGAACATTTTTCTGTGTAGCATCCTGTTAATGAACATTTTTGTCAAACTGTATTCATATTTGGTTTTTTATCAAATGGTTAGCCCATATACTAAATTTCCATCTTCTATCACATTGTAAAGGAGGCGTTTATCATTTGTTCGGCAAATCGAACATTTTAGTGATCGTCACCCTCTACAATAACAAATGTTGGAACACTGAAATTGCACACTTTCTTCCTTTCCAACTTTTTACCCGTACACCAAATTTATAATCTCTATCTCATCGTGAAGCATGCTTTTCTAGCATTTCATCTTTCGAATGCTTTTGTGTGGAGTACCCACCTCCTTAACTATACATTTTTTAAAAACTCTAATCTTTTTGTGATTTCTATGAGATGACTCGCCCATATACCAAATATAAAGCCTCTATCACGTTTTTAAAGGAGCGTTTCTCCTTTAATCCGAAAATCGAACATTTTGGTGGGCGGCACCCCCTGAAGTAGAAAATATTGGTAAACTGAAATTGTACACTTTCTTCCTTTCAAACTATCTACCTTTACACCAAATTTGATATCTCTATCTCATTCCAAAGCATGGTTTTTTTTATCAATTGACTTTTCGAGCATTTTACTTTGGAGCACCCCCTTAAACGAACATTTTTGAAAAACTGTATTCGTCTTGGGTGTTTTCATCAAATTATTGGCCCATATACCAAATTTTAAGCCACTATCAAAATTTAAAGGCGCCTTTTCTCATTTATTCGTTAAATCGAACGTTTTGGTGTGCGACACCCCCTTAAGTAGAAAATATTGGAAATCTGAAATTGCACACTTTCTTCCTTTCGAACGATTTACCCATACACCGAATTTGAAGTCTCTATCTCATCGCAAAGTTTGCTCTCCTATCATTTCACTTTTCGAACGTTTTGGTGTGCGGCACCCCCTCAAGTAGAAAATATTAGAAATCTGAAATTGCACACTTTCTTCCTTTGGAATGATTTACTTATACACCAAATTTGAAGTCTCTGTCTCATCGCAAAGTATGCTTTACCATCTTTTCACTTTTCGAACGTTTTGGTGTGGGGCACCCCCTCTATAGAACGTTTTCGGAAAATTCGGTTTTTCCAGGGGGTTTTATCGAACGACCGAGCCGTGTACCAAATTGCAAGTCTCTATCTATTCGTGAAGTGCCTGAAAAAAGCGTGACAGACAGACAGACGGACAGACGGACACTTGGCAATTAGTATATAAAGATATATACTCACATATTGAAACATTATATAAATAATCAACTCATAGAGTAACATTTATTTAATATATCTTTTTATTCAACTAATTACATATTTAAACATTTATATTTAGATATATATATATATATATATAATTTCCAAACAGATACATCAAGACAAATAAACAAGAAAAGTTCGAAAATGAAAAGTATCACAAACTGGTCGGGGGGTTGGTTGGTTGGTTGATTAAGGATTTTTGGCACAAGATCCAAAGAGGATAAGCTGCGCCAGACATATGGTATTAAATACAGATAAATGTAAAGAATAAAAACAAGTGTATAATCTAAAAGAGTGTATGACTAAAACAAGACAATGCAAGAAGGATAATGATGGAAACAAGATGAAAAATGTCTAAAAGGTGATAGGAAGTGAATTTAAATATGATGGTAAAAACCGATGTCTAATAAGAAAGGAAAAATCCCTGAATGAGGATTTTCTCCAATCAATTCCGTCAAAGTTAAAGTATATGTTTTAAAATGTTTAAAACGAAACTGTTTATATTCAGGACAAGTAATTAGAATATGTTTTACACTCGCTGCGGTTTGACAAACATTACAAAGGGGTTCAATTTCTCCTAAAAGTAAATGCCTGTGAGTAAAACGAGTGTGACCAATACGCAAACGAGTTAAAATTACATCCAGTTTCCTACATTGGAAACTAGTCCATTTTTGTACTAAGGGCTTTATCTCGTGCAACTTATTATCAGATTGCTGATTCCAGGACGACTGCCATTTGTCATGAATATTTTTGAGAACAAATTGTTTGATGTCAGTTAAAGGGATAGTCAGATTCAAAGTTTGAGTAGCTGATTTAGCAGCAATGTCTGCTAACTCATTTCCTTTGATTCCAACATGTCCTGGGACCCAACAGAATTTAGTATGGTATCCTTGCCCCTTCAGACGATGCTCATACTTAAGGATATCAGAGGCAATGTGGTAATTCATAGCTCTCTTCGATGATAAAATCTGTAATGAACTCAATGAGTCAGTATATATAATGTGTTTTTTGGACTTTTGATAAGAGATGAAGATTAGGGACTGGTAAATAGCCATAATCTCATCTGTAAAAATAGAGCAAGATGCATGTAGTTTGTAAGACTTTATAGTATTGTTGCAAACATAAGCTAAACCAACGTAATCTCCTGCTTTGGAACCATCTGTAAAAACAGGAGTAAACTCTTTATACAGATTCCTATGTTCTCCAAACAATTGCACATAAATAGCCGGGTTGGTGTTAGTCTTTGTAAAATTGTAAAAAGGGTTGAGAAAGGAGAAATTATTAACATACCATGGAGGGGTTTCAAAAAACTTTGTTTTTCGAACATAAAGCTCTACTAAAGGGGTAGTTTCTACTATATTGCGTATCCGCTTGCCAAAAATAGGAATGCATGAAGGTCTGTGGTCATACAGTGGATCATAATGATCATCAAGGAATGCACGTTGTAACGGATGGTTATGTACGGACATGATACGAAAATAATAATTCAGTGCCAGCTGTTCATGCCTTAATTGTAAACATGGCTCATTAGAGACAGCATATATGCTTTGAACTGGAGATGTCCTAAAGGCTCCTGAGCATATACGTAATGCCTTATGGTGAATTGGATCAAGCTTTTTTAGCACTGATGTTTGTGCTGATCTATACACAGAACAACCATAATCTAGTTTTGACTGAATAACAGCTCTGTAGATGCGAAGCATGGAAGTAAGATCTGCACCCCATTTAGTATTTGAGAGGACTTTTAAGATGTTAAGAGCCTTCTCACATTTATTTCGCAGTTTCTGGATGTGGGGCAAGAAAGTAAGCTTTTTATCGAACCAAACCCCTAGAAATTTTATTTCCTCTACTACAGCAATCTTTACACCTCCCATAAAGATTTCTGGGGGTGAGTGGATACCACGTTTTCTGGTGAAATGAACACAACAAGTCTTTTGAGTGGAAAACCCGTACCCATTCACATTTGCCCATCGTAAGATGTTATTTACGGCGGCTTGACATTGTCTTTCCACAGTACGCATATCGTGAGCTTGGTAGGCAACTTGCAGATCATCCACATACAGACTTTTATGGACAGACACTGGCAAACTGTTTAAAAGACTATTTATTTTTATATTAAAGAGTGTCACACTCAAGACACTTCCTTGTGGCACACCCTCCTCTTGTACGTGTGTGCGTGAGAGTGTTGAACCAATGCGCACTTGGAATGTCCTGTGTGATAAAAAGTTTTGAATAAAAATAGGAAGATTACCTTTTAGATTAAAATCATAAATGTCCTTAATAATACCGTAGCGCCATGTTCGATCATAGGCTTTGTCAATATCAAAAAAAATTGAGACTAAATGATTTCTCCTAAGAAAGGCAGTCCTAATTTGTGATTCTAATGAGGTAAGGTTATCAATGGTAGATCTACCATGACGAAAGCCACTTTGGTGTGGTGATAATAACTTGTTACTCTCTAAAAAGTGTACAAGCCTGGCAATAACCATTTTTTCTAGAAGTTTACATACACAGCTTGTGAGAGCTATAGGCCGATAACTTAAAGGGCTTTGAGGGTCCTTACCTGGTTTTAAAATGGGAATTGTGATGGCTCTTTGCCATGACCTAGGGAATTTATGTTCAAGCTAAATTCTGTTAAACAGATATAAGAGGTTCAATAAGTAGTAATGGGAGAGATGTTTAAGCATGAGATAGTTAATTTTATCAGGTCCACTGCAAGTTCTGCGTGTTTGGGACAAAACAGTCACCAACTCTGACATTGTAAAGTGCATGTTATAAGGTAAGTTTCTAGCTTCTGGGAAAACAATAGGCTTATTTTCAGACTGAAGTTTGTGTTTTAAAAACGGTTCAGAGTAATTTGATGCATTTGAAATATTTGCAAATTCTTTGGCAATTTCATTTGCAATGTCATATGGCGAACTTATAGTCGTGCCATTATGATTTAGAATGGATATGGAGTGATTACTATAATTCCCTGTACACTTTTTGACTTTCTCCCATAGAATTTTACTAGAAGTGGAAGATGTTATTTCACTAACATATTTTTCCCATGACTCTTTCTGCCTTCTTCTGCGTATCCTGCGAGCAAAAGCTTTTGCATGTTTAAATGCAGTTAGGTTTTCAGTGGTAGGAGACTTCCTGAAAATTGACCAAGCTTTCTTTTGCTTTTTGTAAGCCTCACGACATTCTTCATTCCACCAAGGGAAGCGATGCTTAGATATATTACCTGTACTTTTTGGAATTGCAGCATCAGCAGCCTCTATAAGAACACCTGTCACATTTTCTACAGCTGTATCAATGTCAGTGCTTTGAACAGCTTCATCAGTGATCAGGGCTAGGGAAGTAAACTTCGCCCAATCAGCTTTTGAAAATATGTATTGAGATTGTTTGATAGTCGATCTGAATTGACTGTTAGAGAGAATGATAGGGTAGTGGTCACTATTATGAAGATCTTTATCAACTGTAAAGTTCCAGTAAGGAAAGAGAGAGGGTGAACAGATGGCAAGGTCAATACTGTGAAAAGTCTTACTAGGTTGGTGAAAATAGGTGAATTCATTATTGTTAAAAATGCATAAGCTGTGATCACTGACACATTGCTCAATTTGTTGTCCTCTGCAATTTGTGTCTAGACTTCCCCAAAGGGGATTGTGGCCATTAAAGTCACCGAGTATCACAAATGGTGCAGGAAGTTGGCGAATCAAATTATCAAGTTCTCTAGAACTTATGTGATCATTTGGTGGTAAGTAAATACAGCATACTGTAATCAATCTATTTACATGGATCCGAACAGCAACAGTTTGTAGATTTGTGGCGAGTTGTAATACAGAAGAAGGGTAGTCTTGTGAGACTAACAAAGCAACTCCCCCAGATACTCTACTGTTCATATTAAAATCTTTACGGATGCAATTAAAATTTTTAATATTAAAATTACTGCTAGATTTTAGCATAGTCTCTTGAAGGCAAATACAAATAGGATGGAAAGTATTAATTAAATTCTTGATCTCCACCGACTTGTTCTGCAACCCTCGGCAATTCCAAGATAGTAAAAAAGCCATATTCAGGTTTTTTTCTTGGACCGATGGGAGGTGGTCTCTTTTTTCCCAGTAGACGAAGAGGAAGAGGATGACACATCTGTTATCATCCCTTCATCCTCGGAAGCACACAGTTGTACTTCGTCATCATTTTGGCTATGATTTTCTTGTATGTTTGTTTTTTTGAATGATATTTTTTCCAAAGGACTGTCTTTGGTATTCTTTAATTTATGTTTTTTGTTTGACTTTGTTTTCTCTTCTAAAGTATTGACTCCTTTTTTCCCACTGGTACTTACTACTGCAGTTTTTTGTTGTGTGAAAGCAGGTCTGAAATTGGCTAATGGGATTGAAGTTTTTTGCTTTTGTTTAGTACTTGAAACATTAGTGTTTACAGAAGGGATAGGTTTTGTTTGGTTAGTTTGTTGGTTATGGATTATTTGCATAAAGTTTAAGTCAGGTTCGGTTTGTGTGCCTACTGATGTAACTTCAGTTTGTATGCTAGCAGATTTTGTTTGTCTGTTTCTGACAACAGATGAGTATGATATTCCTATTTTTGGTGTTCTTGCTTCAATCAGTTTACGTGCTTCCGGGTAAGTAATATTACTGGATGTTTTTAAAGTTTGGATTTCTTTCTCAAAAACCCATTTTGGACATGAGCGGGCATAAGATGGATGATCAGCCTTGCAATTGACACATTTTGGAGTAGATGTACATCCCTCACTGTCATGTCCGTGTTCTGCACAGCATGCACACACCACTTTAGGAGCACGACAGGAAGTTTTTGGATGTCCAAATCTCTGACAGTTGAAGCATCTTAATGGGTTTGGCACATATGGACGTACTTGGCATCTGAAGTAAGCTACTTTTAAATGTTTAGGTAAGACTGGAGTGTCAAAAGTCAGTATAATATGTTTTGTTGGAAACATTGTTCCATCTCATCTAACAGTGATTCGTCGCACAGAGCTAACTTTTTGGTCTTTAAGATTGTCAAGGATTTCAGTTTCAGGTACATATATAAGGTCTGGTTCGGATATAACCCCACGAGAGAAGTTCAAAGTACTATGAGCAGTCACGGACACAGGAATATTTGCGAGGATTTTCATTAAAAGTATATTTTTAGCTTGAGCGGTAGAGAAAACTTTAACTAACAAGTCACCAGATCTGAGCTTTTTTATTGTTTCGACTTCCCCAACAGTACCGAGTATTCCTTTTTGAATCAAAAAGGGTGAAACGTTATTAAATGATCCGTCTATTCTTTTCATAATGAAAAACTTTGCTTCAGTTGTAGTCATTTTATTATTATCCAGTTCATTAATTCTTTGTAAAGTATCTGTATTTACGTTCATAATCCTATCATTAGTTTTATGTCCCAAGGATACGGAAACGCTAGAGGCATCTACTCTATCCGCCCAATTAAGAACTGGTCGGGGGGAGTTGTGACCCCCACTCTTTGGTTAAGCAATGCTTTGAGCCATGGCAACACCCCCGGAAACCAATACATTTCAAAAGATGGCCTATATACCAACAATTTCCATAAAACAAGACACAGCGATTTATATCAATCAACATTGGCGATTTATATCAATCAACATTAGCAATTTAAATGAATGAAATGAAAACAACATGTTATGAAAACGTTATGTAATGAAAACGACATACGGTGAGAAATGAAGAGTGTCTGAAGATAAGTACTTATTAAAATATAAAACATGAAATGTACGAAAATAAACATTTAGATACCGGCAACATCTTGGCAGATGCTACGATAGCCCGGTGGTCTAGTAGTAGGGGTACTAGTTGACCGACATCCAGTCACCCTAGAGTAAATACAATTACAAATTATTTCGCTCCGCGAGTCAATGAAGAAGCGATGAACAAAAAAACTGTAATCAAGAGTATGGAAAGGTTGAGCTATTACAATAAGATTGTGGAATTCAAATATAAAAAATGCAATTCGCATAGATGTAAACTTTGTCCTCAAGCAAATATGTCTCAAATAGGCAAAAATCCCTCATTCCTACAGTTTTGCAAGGTATACAACTGCATATATGGCATAAAATGTAGGAAATGCAATAAGGAATACATTGGCCATACAAAGAACAAGTTAAATATACGTATCAATTCGCATCAGAGTTTAATATATAAATTTCAAAGGGATAGTGATATAGAAATGTCAATGGAGATAAAACACTTTGCAGAACACTGAATCGAGGCTATGGAGGTCTCTATTGTAGACTTGGTGATTAATTTAAAACCAAGACTTTGGTGGCAGAACCGACATGGTTGGTTGATTATGGTTTAATGGCACAAGATCCAAAGAGGATATGCTACGCCAGACATATGGTACCGAGATACATAAAATAGTATTGATAACACGTGTGTAATTTAAAATAGTGATAATGTGTGAAAATACTATGGAACATGTGCAACAATGCAAATGATATGAAAAATGGCTAAAAGGTTATAAAAGGTGATGTTAAAAATGATGGAAAAAACCAATGTCCAATAGGAATGGGAAAAGCTCCAAATGAGGATTTTCTCCAATCAATTCTGCCAAATTTAATGTATAAGTCTTAAAATGCTTGAAACGAAACTGTTTATATTTAGTACCCTCAATTAAAATATGTTTGATACTTGCTGACGTCTGACAACTATTACAAAAGGGTTCAATTTCTCCCCTGAGGAGCCTAGGTGGCCCTCTGGTGCCTTCAAAACTTCTCCTATTTAGAGCATATACGTTGACTGTAATGAGACATCACTCGAACTCAGGCGAGAACAGCTCTCACTGAATTATCACTTTAGAGTCATGTCCATGAACTACTATCCTTTGCAAAAGATCATCCGGGATGTGCAGTACAATCGGCTGTATTCAGCCCGACCCTCCTGTATTCCTTCTTTTGGCATGCGAATGCGCAATAGTGTATTACCAACTCCACTAGAAAATCTCAATGTTAGAATGAGAAAGGCTTGTCAAATACCTCCATGGCAAGTCCCAAATTTCTTTTTCTCAATCCTTTTGATAATAATTTTTTAAAGAGTAGTACATCTGATCCCATTTTTGTTCAACTTTTTGCAGAACATAGAGATTTATTTAAGGAGTTCACTCCTATTTTTACAGATGGCTCCAAAACAGCAGAACATGTCGGATTTGCTTATGTATGTAATGATATAGTTAAGTCTTTTAAACTTCATACCTCATGCTCCATTTTTACTGCAGAAATTACAGCAATTCACCAGTCATTAATTTTCATCTCCCATCAAAGGGTAAAAAAATACATCATATATACAGATTCATTAAGTTCTTTCTTTGCAATTACTTTCATCTAGAGTGGCCATGCTTCATCCCATTGCCTCAGATATCCTCCAACTTGTACATCGTCTGAAGGAACGAGGACACGAATATTCATTTTTGTTGGGTTCCGGGTCATGTTGGTATAAAGGGAAATGAATTGGTTGATACTGCTGCAAAAACATCTGATCATATTCTGAATCATCCCATTCCTTTATCAGATATAAAAAAAACTAATAGTAAAATATTATATGATAAATGGCAACATTCATGGAATTAGCAAACTCAAAATAAATTGTATGAGATAAAGCCTTTAATACAAAAGTGGACTAGTTTTCAGTGTAGGAAACTTGATATTATATTAACTCGTTTGCGCATTGGTCATACTTGTTTTACCCATAGACACTTACTTTTAGTTTGTACATATGTGTGAGAGAGAACTGAACCAATGCGAACTTGGAATGTCCTAAAGTCTAAAAAGTTTTGGATAAAAATGGGAAGATTACCCTTTAAATTAAAATCAAATATGTCCTTAATAATACCATAGCACCATGTTCGATCATAGGCTTTGTCTATTTCAAAAAATATGGAAACTAAATGGTTTCGCTTAAGAAAAGCAGTCTTAATTTCAGTCTAAGGAAATTAAATTGTCGGTGGTAGATCTACCTTGTCGAAAGCCACTTTGATGTGGCGATTTTTTTATGGTCTTCTAAAAAATATACAAGCCTAGCGTTTACCATTTTTTCAAGTAGTTTATATACACAGCTTGAAAGTGCTATAGGTCGATAACTTAAAGGACTTAGTGGGTCCTTACCTGGTTTCATGATAGGAATGGTGATAGCTTTTTGCCATGATTTAGGAAATTTATGTTCGAACCAGATTCTGTTGAATAGCTGCAGGAGGTTCAACAGGGAGTCATGAGAAAGGTGTTTTAGCATGAGATAATTAATTTCGTCTGGTCCACTGCAAGTTATGTGTGTTTTTGATAAAGCTGTCATCAACTCTGTCATGGTAAACTCTGAATTGTACTGTTGGTTATTTGCTTCTGGGAAAACAATAGGTTTACTTTCCCACCTGAGTTTGTGAGTTAGAAATGGTTCAGGGTAGTTTGTTGCATTAGAGACATTTGCAAACTCATTGGCAATTTCATTAGCAATGTCTAACGAGGAACTAATAGTTGAACCGTTGCAATTTAAAATGGAAATGGGGTGTTCTCTATATAATACAGAACACTTTTTCATCCTTTCCAATATGATTTTGCTTGAAGTAGAGAAAGTTATTTCGGATACATACTTTTGCCATGACTCCCGAGCCTTACGTTGTTGCTTAAAGGTCACCATACGGGCCTTTTGCCATGACTCCCAACCCTTACGTTGTTGCTTAATGGTCACCATACATTCAGAAGTCCACCAAGGAAAGTGAAACTTGGTTGTTTTTAAAGAGCTTTTTGGAATAGCATCATCTGATGCCTTGATCAGCAGTTGAGTAACTCTATCCACCACAGTGTCAATATCTCCGCTTTGGATAATACCAGTAGTAATCTCAGCAATGTGAGTATACTGTGTCCAATTGGCATTTGGAAAAATGTATCGAGATGGTTTTTTAACAGATGACCTGACATGACTGCCAGACAGGATGATAAGAAAGTGATCACTATTATGGAGATCATTATCAACTGTGAATTTCCAGAATGGAAATATGGCTGGTGTACATATAGCAAGGTCGATACTGTGATAGGTCCTCCTAGGTTCATGAAAGTAAGTGTATTCCTTATTATTAAAAAGGCACAGACTATGAGCACTAAGACACTGCTCAATTTGCTGTCCTCTGCTATTTATGTCTTTGCTTCCCCACAGAGGATTATGACCATTGAAGTCACCCAAGATCAGATATGGAGTAGGAAGTTGGCTAATCAAGCTATTGAGTTCATTTTGATTAATGTGGTTATTTGGTGGAAGGTATATACTGCAAACTGTAATCAATATCGTAAGATGAATTCGGACAGCCACAGTTTGTAGCTGAGTATTTAAGCGAAGAATGGTAGATGGGTAGTTATGAGACATAGGCAAGACAACACCACCAGAAACCTTGTCTCTTCCATGATCATAGTCTTTCCTAATTGTGCTAAAACGGTGAATTTTAACTGTGACTGCAGATTTCAAAAAAGTTTCTTGGAGCGCTATAATAGCAGGATTGTATGTATTCAAAAGGGCTTTAATGTCATACAGTTTATTGCGAAGACCTCGACAATTCCAAGAAATAATAGTAGCCATAAAAAATTTAATCCGATGGGACAGAAGGAAGCTGCTCTTGGAAGACCTCATCTGTTGCCATCTCTTCATCTTCAGAAACATATCCATGTACAGCATCATCCTCATCATCAGATGTCTGATTTTTAGATTTTTTCTTTAAAAAGTCTGTTCTTTCAGGGGGTCTTTTGGTGGTAGGACCCTCTTTAGATATTTTCAACTTTAAAGATTTATGTTTTGCTTTTACATTTTTAGTAGTAGTATCTTTAATTTTGCTTGTCTTATCATGTATTGTTTTGTTTTCAGTGGTTCCATGGAAGTTAGGTTTAGTATTAGTTAAAGGTTTTGCAGGCTTTGTATTTGTGTTAGAAGGTGCTGATTTTTTAAGTGCGGTCGATGTTTCTGTTACAGGAAATGTTAATGGTTGATCTTCTGATTCTGTTTGAATACCAATGGAAATCATTTGTTTACTATTATCATGGAAGCAGCATATGAGAAACCGGCTTTAGGTGTACGGGAACATACTATTTTCCTTGCTTCTGGATATGAAGAATTACCGTTTACTTTAAGGGTCAATATTTCGTTTTCAAGCTTAAACGTAGGACATGATCATGAGTAAGATGGATGTTCACCCTCACAATTTTTGCATTTTGCTGTCTCAGAACAAGAGTTACTATCATGTCCAACCACTGCACAATTAGCACAAGTCATTTTTCCTCGACATGCCAACTTTGAGTGTCCAAATCTTTGATATGAGAAGCATCTTAGGGGGTTTGGAATGTACGGTCTAACTGAACATTTTAGATATGCTACTTTTAATGTTTGGGGCAGAATTGGTGTCTCGAAAGTTAATATTAGATGTTTGGTTGGTATAAATTTTCCCTCTCTTCGTATATTTATGCGGCAGACGCTACATACTTTTTGTTGTCTTAGGTTTGTTAAAATTTCTTCTTCGGAGTCAAAAATGAGGTCAGGTTCTGAGATTACTCCCCGTGAGAAATTTAAAGATCTGTGGATGGTAGCATTTACTTCAAAGTTTCCCATTGTTTTCATACTCAAGATGTTTTTTGCTTGTGCACTGGATGACACCTGCACCATTAAATCTCTTGATCTTAGTTTTTTATAGAAACGACATCACCAACAATTGCTTGTATGCTTTTTTGTATCAGAAATGGTGAACCATTACTGAAAGAACGATCTACTTTTTTCAGGATATCCTGCCTCTGATGGTAAAGATGTTTGATTTTCATAGAAATGATGTCTCATAAATCTTGAAGCTTCCTCCTTCTCTACCTGGTCTGCCCAATTGGAACGCCCCACCCTGGAGGGTAAGGGGATAGTTGGAGTCGAACTTGAAAGGCATGAAGAACAAAGGCATTCTCGAATTCTCCATGCTTGTAACCACTAATAGAAAAACCACGTTTTACTTCCAGATCGATTGGAGCCCCCGCCAGGCTCAGTCTCCCCACACTTTTCTAACGTGCCAAGTGTAACCGCCGGAGTCATTCGCAAAGCCAGATGATGGAGAGTGGGCCAAAACGTGCACCTGGTGCACAGGGTCCATGGACCAGCAAGGATCCATGGGGGATTTCTCGATATGAAACACTCTCCACCATCCAACCAACGCAACCTAGGGACTCACCTCTGGAATCGTTTACTGCAAACGTTTCTCGAAAGCAAAACTACTGATGCACGCAGCTCTACCCCTTACGCATCACACCCACATGAACCCATTCCCGAGCCCAAACGGTGTACGCAGAGACCGTAGAGTGGTACTAGGGCCCATAGAGCAGATGTGATGTTTACTAAGGGCTCGGCATTGATGACACCAGCAGCTGAGAGGGACAAGAAACACAAAAGGAGAACAAAAGAAAAAAGAAGGGGAAAGGAGAATAGACAAATAAAAGGAGAAGGAAAATGAAAGAGAGAGAAAGAAATAAGGAAAGAAAAGGATTGCTAAGGTACCTCGGGATTGCAATACCCGTATTCACTAAAGAAGTGAACCCGTGAGGGGATCGAGAATTTGGATTCTCTGTAGTGGATGTACTTGTTTCGGGGACTATGGTAAGGATTCTGTCTTACAAGCTATATTGTGCGACTATATTAAATTAAGGGCATGTTCATTGAATATGGAATTACACAATAAAGAAATATGTCATATTCACAAATATTGATTGTGAGATTTAAAAATAATGTATTTAATAGAGTTCCTTTGAATCGAATTTTTAGAGATTGTAAAGATCTACTTCCATAAAAGATTTTAATGTAGGTGTTTCTTTTAGTTATCTGGCACCTGTATGCAGGAGATTCTTTAATTACAATGGGATCAACCAGAATTTGCAAATGGTGAACTGGGATTGTAGGTATAGTAAATCTACTTTTGTAAACCCAGATCACGGACACGTAATCACATGTGATCTTAGGGTGATTACTTCCAAAATTAGGACCATATTTGAAAAGGGAACTAAATACAGATATCAAAAATTCGATAATGAAGTAAAATCGATTAAACAAGATCTCAAAAAATTCATTTACAATACAGGAGTGGATTATAATATACCTATGGAGGTATTTGGAGAGTGAACGTGTAAAGCAATGAAAAAAAAATTTATACTGGTATGGAAAGTACAAGAGGAAGGGTGAAATACAACTCTAGTGAATTGAAAGCATTACAGGAAATTTACATTATCACCTATGTAGATAAGGTCACAGTGAACTATGCATTAACATGTAAAATTTATTATAAAAAGATACTTATCAATAGCTATGATAATGAAGAGATGTATAAACAAGTAAAATACACTCAAAGTGAAATCACAAATCGTATTAAAGCTATGTACAAACCATCTGGTAGGGTATCTGCTATCTCCTATGCACAAACAATAGGAGATATCAGATTTCCTTATTTAACGCTTATTCCAAAACTTCACAAGAATCCGATTAAATTTCGACCTGTTACGATCGGTTGTAAATCTTATTTAAACTTGGCAAATAAAAAGTTGTTGATAGTGCTCAAATCTGTACTTGCAAGACAGAAAAAACAAGGAGCGTATTTCATTAAAAATAGCTTTGAAGCCATCGACATATTGAGACATATACCGCACAATGTGATATACAAAAGCTATGATTTTATGAATCTTTATAATAACATCGACATTAGCGATTTATATGAAATCGTTATAGATTTTATCGTTACAGACTTTTATGGACAGACACTGGCAAACTGTTTAAAAGACTATTTATTTTTATATTAAAGAGTGTCACACTCAAGACACTTCCTTGTGGCACACCCTCCTCTTGTACGTGTGTGCGTGAGAGAGTTGATTGGTTGGTTGGTTGATTAAGGATTTTTGGCACAAGATCCAAAGAGGATAAGCTGCGCCAGACATATGGTATTAAATACAGATAAATGTAAAGAATAAAAACAAGTGTATAATCTAAAAGAGTGTATGACTAAAACAAGACAATGCAAGAAGGATAATGATGGAAACAAGATGAAAAATATCTAAAAGGTGATAGGAAGTGAATTTAAATATGATGGTAAAAACCGATGTCAAATAAGAAAGGAAAAATCCCTGAATGAGGATTTTTTCCAATCAATTCCGTCAAAGTTAAAGTATACGTTTTAAAATGTTTAAAACGAAACTGTTTATATTCAGGACAATTAGAATATGTTTTACACTCGCTGCGGTTTGACAAACATTACAAAGGGTTCAATTTCTCCTAAAAGTAAATGCCTGTGAGTAAAACGAGTGTGACCAATACGCAAACGAGTTAAAATTACATCCAGTTTCCTACATTGGAAACTAGTCCATTTTTGTACTAAGGGCTTTATCTCGTGCAACTTATTATCAGATTGCTGATTCCAGGACGACTGCCATTTGTCATGAATATTTTTGAGAACAAATTGTTTGATGTCAGTTAAAGGGATAGTCAGATTCAAAGTTTGAGTAGCTGATTTAGCAGCAATGTCTGCTAACTCATTTCCTTTGATGCCAACATGTCCTGGGACCCAACAGAATTTAGTATGGTATCCTTGCCCCTTCAGACGATGCTCATACTTAAGGATATCAGAGGCAATGTGGTAATTCATAGCTCTCTTCGATGATAACATCTGTAATGAACTCAATGAGAGAGTTGAACCAATGCGCACTTGGAATGTCCTGTGTGATAAAAAGTTTTGAATAAAAATAGGGAGATTATCTTTTAGATAAAAATCGTAAATATCCTTAATAATACCATAGCGCCATGTTCGATCATAGGCTTTGTCAATATAAAAAAAAATTGAGACTAAATGATTTCTCCCAAGAAATGCGGTCCTAATTTGTGATTCTAATCAGATAAGATTATCAATGGTAGATCTACATCGACGAAAACCTCTTTGGTGCGGTGAGAATAACTTGTTACTCTGTAAAAAGTGTACAAGCCTGAATTTAACCATTTTTTCAAGAAGTTTACATACACAGCTTGTGAGTGCTATAGGCCGATAACTTAAGAGGCTTTGAGGGTCCTTACCTGGTTTTAAAATGGGAATTGTGATGGCTCTTTGCCATAACCTAGGGAATTTATGCTCATGCCAAATTCTGTGAAACATGTATAAGAGGTTCAATAAGGAGTAATGGGAGAGGTGTTTAAGCATGAGATAGTTAATTTTATCAGGTCCACTGCAAGTTCTGCGTGTTTGGGACAAAACAGTCACCAACTCTGACATTGTAAAGTGCATGTTATAAGGTAAGTTTCTAGCTTCTGGGAAAACAATAGGTTTATTTTCAGACTTAAGTTTGTGATTTAAAACCGGTTCAGAGTAATTTGATGCATTTGAAATATTTGCAAATTCTTTGGCAATTTCATTTGCAACGTCATATGAGGAACTTATAGTTGTGCCATTATGATTTAGAATGGCTATGGATTGATCACTATAATTCCCTGTACACTTTTTGACTTTCTCCCATACAATTTTACTAGAAGTGGAAGATGTTATTTCACTAACATATTTTTCCCATGACTCTTTCTGCCTTCTTCTGTGTATCCTGCGAGCAAAAGCTTTTGCATGTTTAAATGCAGTTAGGTTTTCAGTGGTAGGAGACCTCCTGAAAATTGACCAAGCTTTCTTTTGCTTTTTATAAGCCTCACGACATTCGTCATTCCATCAAGAGATGCGATGCTTAGAAATATTACTTGCACGTTTTGAAATTGCAGCATCAGCAGCCTCTATAAAGACACTTGCAACATTTTCTACAGCTGTATCAATGTCAATGCTTTGAACAGCTACATCAGTGATCAGAGCTAGGGAAATAAAATTCACCCAATCAGCTTTCGAAAATATGTATTGAGATGGTTTTATAGTCGATCTGAATTGACTGTTAGAGAGAATGATAGGGTAGTGGTGTTTGCCTATCGGTAATTTCAACGTTGGTATTTCTTTTAGTTACTTAAAACCAATAGGTAGAAATTTTTTAACTATAACAGCAACTGCCAAAATTTGAATTTGGAAGTGAAAGGCCAATGTAATTGTCATACATCTAGTTTTTCTGATAGCGATCACGGACATGTGATCACGGGCGATCTCAGTGTCATAAATACAAATATAAGAACCATCTTCGAAAAGGGCACAAAATTTAGATTTCAGGAATATGATCAAGTCGTACTATCAGTTGATCGGGATGTGAATAAATTCATCTATAACACAGCTGTTGATTATTGTATACCTACTGAGGTATTCAGGGAATGGAAAAGCAGAGTAATGAATAAAATTTATTACTGGTATAACAGGTATAGAGAACATGGCGAAATTTTGAAGTATAACAAAAAAGAATTGGAAGCTTTACAGAATAGTTTTGTTATCACTTATGTTGACAAGGTCACGGCTAATTATGCATTCACTTGTAAAAAATACTACAATGAGCTACTATTAAATTGTTATAATGATAAGATGTATCTACACGTCAATCAATCAAAAATAGAAATTGAAAATCGTGTTAGGGCAATATATAAACTTTCCGGTATTGGAATCGGAAACATTAAATTCCCTTATCTCACGCTCATTCCTAAACTGCATAAGAGTCCCATTAGATTTCGACCTGTAACAATAGGATATAGGTCATACTTAACCAATGCAAACAAAAGGTTACTCACGGTGCTCAGGCCAGTTATTACAGAACTCAAAAAACAGGGATCTTATTTTATTAAAAATAGTTTTGAAGCTATTAATAAATTAAAGAGCATACCGCATAATGTGGTGTTGTTGTTGTTGTTGAGACCCAGACCGTCCGACCTACCAGAAAGGTGTAAGGTAACTGTTTGGACGGCCGGGAAGTGCCAAGAGTTTTGATTTTAGCGATCTTTACAATAACATTGATATAAATGATTTGCTTAACATAGTGATAGAATTATACTATACACATAAATTGCATTTATTGATGTCGCTGACTAGGTGTACAGCATTGGTGAGACTGGTACTTTTCGAGACAGTACTATACAACGGTATAGGCTATTACAAGCAGATTAAAAGTATCCCAATGGGGGGAAGTTGTTCTTCGGTTCTAGCAGACATCTATCTCGATAAGTATGAAACAGGTACCCATATATTAAATGAAATGGTCTACATGAGATACGTCGATGATGTGATTTTGTGTTGTAATGTTGCAGATTTCAAAATGGATTTTAGTTTTTATCCACAAACTTTAAACCTAATAGAAACTCCTAGCAATTCAGATGAAAGCTTAAATTATTTGGACTTATGTATACTTAAAGACAATAATAAAACTTATTTCAGAATTTTTGATAAAAGAAAAGATTTTAAATTTAAAATAAACTTCATTACACCTTGGTCAAGTAATTTACATAAAAATGTTTTTCGCAATATTATCATTAACCAATTAACTAGAAATAAACGTTTGAATAGTAGAGAGTATGATCAAAAGCATCACGATACAGAGTTTATAAATGAAGCTGTAAAACACGGTTACCCCATGGGTTTTGTAATTAAAATACTTTCAGAATTCACTGGGTTAACTGTAACTGAATGTAAGGGCAAATATTTAAACAGGTGAAATATTATCATTGAATAGCGACGACTCGCGAGTATGGTTATTTGTGAAGTGGACTACAAGTTGGAGTTTTATACATCGGACAGTTTTGGTAAGATTTTTAGAATTTGTTGAGACGGGTTATATCGGCACGTTCATTTGTAGGCACATTGCGTGAATTGAATAGTTTTTTCGTGTGTCATCCAAATAGTGTTTTTGAATTTTTACTGTGGGTTTTTGATGTTCGGTAATTGAAGATATTAAGGCCATTCCATGTATAAGTATCGGCTTCCGGGAGTGTCGCCATGGCAAAAAAGCATTGCTTAACCGGAGAGTGGGGGTCACAACTCCCCCCGGCCACTTGTGATACTTTTCGTTTTTTACATTCATCTTTTGCTTTTCTGTACTTAGGTATTCTTTTTGGAAAATATATTTGTAAATGTGTACAAGGGCAGCTTAGCGCCATATTTGCATATTTTACGTATGAGAAATTTTTTTCATGTAGCTATCTCAGAATACTTTACATTTCTAAATTATATATATATATATATATATATATATATAACTAGGAAAAAGTAAAAATATGTAAAGATATGTAAAGGGGGATGCCAGATAAATTGCATATAAATGGCTGAGAGGGATAGCGACCTCTCATTCCCGTTTAAAGTACTTTTATGTCTAGACAACGCCCACGGAAACCAATGCAATATAATGACAGGTCCCCGATATGTGCAAATCGAAGGCACTAGAACGGAGACAGAAATGGAATAACGAGAGGTAGAACGTATAATGTCTATCTGACAAACTTACAATTCGCAATGCACAAAACACATCCTTAAGTAAACATTCTAACGCATGCGTACATCGTTATACACTGTTATGATGTCAAATTACCTATATCTTGTCTAAAAGAGTTATTCATATGTTATTACGGTATTCTTTTCACACTCACACTCACACTTCACACTCCTCAATAAGAGTAAAACTATTGATAAACATGAATGAGTACATTAATACATATTAGCGACTGGCAAACATATTCATTGTGGAATTAATTTAATTTAATTTGAATATATGCCCGGTGATACATTATAAGGGTATTTGTATTATCGATAGTCTGCTACCCTTATTGTGATTTTAGTTAGCCTGTTGCTTTCTACAGATTGTCTTGGATGTCTTCGATTACGCAATTTTTCAAACCTTTGGATAAAAATTCAGATCAAAATGTGACAACTAAAAATGTTAATATTGATGTTGTGAAATCATCGGACACGATCCAAAATCGATCTACATTTTTTGATATGGACTATAACCACTTTTACAATTTAAGAAACTTCAAGTTCAGAAAATGTCTTTCAAGTAAATGCAAGTTATGCCCAAGCGCTAATCCCATACAGATTGGATAAAATTCTACGAGCCACTATTTGTTCTGCAAGACTTTCAATGTAATCTATTGCATAAAATGTTGCAAATGCAACATATTGTACATAGGACAAACCAAGAATCCATTACACTTACGTATTAATTTGCACAGAAACCAAGTCAAAAAAAGTCTTAATCAGGATCCTCCTACTACAAATATCGAACTAAAACATTACCACATCCATGATTTTTCTAATATTGTGGTAACAATTTTGGATATAGTACCTCATCTTCAAGAACGTTTATGGTGGGAATGTACACATATTATGCAATTTGGTTCGGCATTCCCTTTTGGATTAAATACTGCCATTTTCAAAGAGAATTATAATATAGAACACTGTAAAAAAGAAAATTCACTCCCTATTTCAAGCACATTATATCAACGAAAAACCTCTAGGTGGAAACGTGGCGGAAGAAAAAGATACATTGGATATAAATATACTCTTACGAACTTAAAAAATTTAATGGACTTATTCAACAATAATCCTTATATCAAATACAATTGGATTAAGAATATGGTGTATGGAATCAGACTTAAATACTTGCCTAGAATCTGGGAATTCATCATAGATCATATAACATCATTGGATCAAAGAACTAATAATGACTTAACTCTTAATTTTGGCATATTGCTAGATTTTGTGAAATTGAGAGCTAAAAAATTTAATATTGAATATATTTAATATAGAATCATCCCAAAAAAGAAGATCTTATAGAATACTTTGTTACCACCTTCAAAAATAAAACTTATGAAAGTATACCTATTACGTTAATGCTTAATCAATTAAATAAATTGTTACCTATAACTAACATAAAAGTTAAGCTCACATACCGATTCGTACGTCCCAATGGGAGGATATTGTACAATTATAATCACTTAAGTAAAAATATATCTTTATACGATTCAATGGTATGTAACTGTCAAAACAGTACTTTTAGGGATGTGTACCATGATCATATAATTACGGGTAATCTTACAGTGATTGAAGATTTACAATTAAGAAAACTGTTTGAAAAAGGTACAAAATTCCGTAACCAGGAATATAACCACGTCAAAGAAGAATTCAATCAAGATCTGGATACTTTTATTTACAAAATGGCAATTAAATACAGTTTACCTATCACGGCCTTCGGAGAATGGAAATACAATGTCCTAAATAGATTTATCAATGAATATCATAGAAAACTTAAAACTAAGCCAAGATCCCATGTTCCTAGTTCTATCAAGGACGTTCAAGATCGTTTCGTGATCACATATACGGATAAAGTGGTTTCAAATTACGCATTTACCTGCAAAACTTATTACCTTGAAACATTGCAGAAATCTTACATGGAACCTACTATGTATAAACCTTTGCCATATAATATTGCAGTAATGTCAAATAAGATCAAAGCATTATACAAAAGAATCGGCATTAATTTAAAATCAGTGTCTTTCCCATATCTGGTTCTCATCCCAAAACTACATAAAAAACCTGTAAAATTCCGAACTGTAACAGTGGGATGTAATTCATATTTAACGTCAGCTAACCGGAAATTACTATATATCCTTAAACCTGTATTTAAAGCTTTATTACTACAAAACTCTATAATGATTAAAAACAGCAATGAAGTCATAAAACAGCTAAAATTCTGCAATAAAGATATACAGTTCGCAAGTTATGACTTCCATGACCTTTTTAACAACATCGACCTTTCAAAACTACATGCCATACTACTTTTGGTGCACTAGGAATACAATCTCAAAAATGTGATCACGTATCGTAGGTATTTGGATCTTATCAAATTGGTATTATACGAAAACGTGCTGTATAATGGAAAAGAATTTTATCAACAAATTAAAGGCATCCCTATGGGCGGGGGTTGCTCTTCAATCTTAGCAGACATATATTTATCTTATTTTGAAAGAGGTAATCATATATTATATAAAATACCATATTATAGATTCGTGGACGATGTGCTATTAGGACGATACTTGCATACTCCTGAATTTGATTTTAGCTTTTACCCCCAGGAACTGGAACTGATCAAGAACCTTAATACTAAAAAAGACGAAGTTAATTTTCTCGACATCACCATAAGATACAACAATATAAAAGGAATTCATACGGTGTTATACAATAAACGAGAAAATTTTGATATGAAGATCAACCAAATCATAGAATGGAATTCAAAGTTGACTAGGAATATTTTCCGTAATATCATTACAGGACACCTCAGAAGAAATCTCCACAATAATACTTTCAAAGATGATTGTATCATAAGTAACAGAAGAATCATGCAAGAAGCATATAAAAAATATTATCCGATTAATTTTCTTAAACATCATTATAATTCCTTCTTTAAAGAAGAATACTCTTTTAAACAAGACATAGGTAATTTGACATCATAACAGTGTATAACGATGTACGCATGCGTTAGAATGTTTACTTAAGGATGTGTTTTGTGCATTCCGAATTGTAAGGTTGTCAGATAGACATTATACGTTCTACCTCTCGTTATTCCATTTCTGTCTCCGTTCTAGTGCCTTCGATTTGCACATATCGGGGACCTGTCATTATATTGCATTGGTTTCCGTGGGCGTTGTCTAGACATAAAAGTACTTTAAACGGGAATGAGAGGTCGCTATCCCTCTCAGCCATTTATATGCAATTTATCTGGCATCCCCCTTTACATATCTTTACATATTTTTACTTTTTCTTAGTTATTTCCTGCTTTGGATTATAGAGCTGCAATGCGCCTTATCCTAAGTGGTATCCTGGTATATTTTCGTATACGTTATTTTGTATACATGATTTGAGTTTTCGTTTTGAATATATATATATATATATATATATATATATATATATCAACATTATGGATTACTTGATGAATTGCTTTTCATTTTTGACATATGAGAATTTCCTATGCTACATTAAGTTTTACTACGTCTTACCTCTTTACTTAAAACTATGGATTTACAACTATATATGCTTTAACGGCTGGCAATTTTGGGAATTTGATATTCACATTGGCCCAGTGATACAGTAATAAGGGCAGCTGAATTATCAACAACCTGTGACCCTTGTTAATGAACTGTATCTTGCATTACTTCAAACCTGTGCAAAGGAATAAAGTGGTAGTAAAACAAAATGTTTGTAAGGTCTCAGTATGTCATAACAACATGTGTAGTAATTTAAACTCATCGAAATATTTATATTGCTATCGGGGAGTGGAAAAATGCGATGTAAAATGGTGAAAATTATGCCCATGTGTTAGCACTCAACAAATTAGTGAAACTGGAAGACATCATAGGATATTTTGCAAAGTATATCACTGCATTTATTCTATACAATGTAATATATGTGGTCGTAAATACATTGGACAAATGAAGAATAAACTTAACATCAGAATTAATCTTCACCATAGCCAGGTCAATAAGATTAATATGGATTCTAGTAACGAGGTTAACCTGGAACAAAAACATTTTTCAACACATGGCTTTCAGAATATCACAGTTACCATTATGGATTTTGTAGCTAATCTCGTTGAAAAACTTTGGTGGGAAAACCAACATATTCTTCAATGGGGTACAATGTACCCCTATAGTCTTAATTCAATCAACTTTGAATGATACCATAACCTGGAATACTACATGAATCCTAATAATCCACCTTTAGAAGTTATTAGACAAACGAGTAAAACTATGAGGGGCAAACGTGGAGGCCATAAACTTAAAGGAAACTTATTTTGATTATTTATACAAAATTAATAACCTTATTACTGAAATTAGTAAATACGACAAAATACAAGCAAATTGGATTAAGAATATCATTTTCGGAATAAAGAAAAAATATCTTAAACGTTTATGGCTCAAATGGATTAAATGTCCATTCATACAAGAAAACGAACGGAATAATTGTATATATGCTGCTAACATGACAATTTTTTATGATTTATTCAAGTTACAAGTTACTAAATACCATAACATCTTGGATAACGGGTTAAAGCATCATGTACAAAAGGAGTATCTTATTGCAACCTTTTGCAATCAAGATTTTGATTTTATTCCTTTTAAAAATATCCTACATCAAAGTAACTGTCTTCTGCCTATTAAAAATATCTGTATCTCTATGACATTCAAATATACGAAAACTAATGGACTCAGGATTTTTAATTATAACAATGTCAGTCAAAATATTGCTAATTACACTGATTTAGAATGCAATTGTAGAAATAATGCATTACATAATAAAGATCATCAGCATGTAGTAACAGGTGATACTGCAGTGTCAGAAAATTTAGATTTGAAACAATATCTACAAATGGGAACCAAATTTAGATATCCCGATTCACGACGAGCTGTAAGGGTATTTACAAAGGAGATAGATGAATTTATATATAAGTTGGCTATAAAGTATAGTTTTCCTACTACCACCTTTAACGAATGGAAATTTACAGTCTTGAAAAATTTTAACAAACATTATTACATCCATAGGTAGAGTAAATGTGCTAAATATACGCTGGTTGGTTGGCTGATTAAGGATTTTTGGCACAAGATCCAAAGAGGATAAGCTTCGCCAGACATATGGTACTAAAATACAGATAAATGTAAAGAATAAAAACAAGTGTATAATGTATAAGGGTATATGACTAAAACAAGACAATGCAAGAAGGATAATGATGGAAACAAGATGAAAAATGTCTAAAAGGTGATAGGAAGTGAATTTAAATATGATGGTAAAAATCGATGTCTAATAAAAATGAAAAAATCCCTGAAAGAGGATTTTCTCCAATCAATTCCGTCAAGGTTATAGTGTACGATTTAAAATGTTTAAAATGAAACTGTTTATAATTAGGAAAAGTAATTAGAATATGTTTTACACTCGCTGCGGTTTGACAAACATTACAAAGGGGTTCGATTTCTCCTTAAAGTAAATGCCTGTGAGTAAAACGAGTGTGACCAATGCACAAACGAGTTAAAATTACATCCAGTTTCCTACATTGGAAACTAGTCCATTTTTGTACTAAGGGCTTTATCTCGTGCAACTTATTATCAGCTTGCTGATTCCAGAAATACTGCCATTTGTCATGAATAGTTTTTAGAACAAATTGTTTGATGTCAGTTAAAGGGATAGTCAGATTCAAAGTTTGAGTAGATAATTTAGCAGCAATGTCTGCTAACTCATTTCCTTTGATGCCAACATGTCCTGGGACCCAACAGAATTTAGTATGGTATCTTTGCCCCTTCAGACAATGCTCATACTTAAGGATATCAGAGGCAATGTGGTAATTCATAGCTCTCTTCGGAGATAAAATCTGTAATGAACTCAATGAGTCAGTATATATAATGTGCGTTTTGGACTTTTGATAAGAGATGAAGATTAGGTACTGGTAAAAAGCCATAATCTCAGCTGTAAAAATAAATCAAGATGCATGTAGTTTATAAGACTTTATAGTATTGTTGCAAAATTAAGCTAAACCAACGTAATCTCCTGCTTTGGTTGGTTGGTTGGTTGATTATGGTTTAATGGCACAAGATCCAAGAGGATATCTCCTGCTTTGGAACCATCTGTAAAAAAGGAGTAAACTCCTTATACAGATTCCTATGTTCTCCAAACAATTGCACATAAATAGCCGGAGCAGTGTTAGTTTTCGTAAAATTGCAAAAAGGGTTGAGAAAGGAGAATGTTAACATACCATGGAGGTGTTTCAAAAAACTTTGTTTCTCGAACATAAAGCTCTAAAGGGGTAGCTTCTACTATATTGAGTATCCGCTTGCCAAAAGTAGGAATGCATGAAGGTCTGTGGTCATATAGTCCATCATAATGATCATTAAGGGATGAACGTTGTAATGGATGGTTATGTAAGGACATGATACGGAAATAATAATTCAGTGCCAGCTGTTCCTGCCTTAATTGTAAACATGGCTCATTAGAAACAGCATATAAGCTTTGAACAGGTTGGTTGGTTGATTATGGTTTAATGGCACAAGATCCAAAGAGAATATGCTGCGCCAGACATATGGTACCTAGATACATAAATTAGTATGGATTAAAAACACGTGTATAATTTAAAAGAGTGATAATGTGTGAAAAAAAAACCATGACTATGGAACATGTACAACAATGAAAACGAGATGAAAAATGACTAAAAGATTACAAAAGGTGAAGTTAAAAATGATGGAAAAAACCAATGTTTAGTAGGAATGGGAAAAGCTCCAAATGAGGATTTTCTCCAATCAATTCTGCCAAATGTATAGTATAAGTCTTGAAATGCTTAAAACGGAACTGTTTATATTTCGAACACTCAATTAAAATATGTTTGATACTTGCTGACGTCTGACAACTATTACAAAAGGGTTCAATTTCTCCTAAAAGTAAGTGTCTATGGGTAAAACGAGTATGACCAATGCGCAAACGAGTTAATATAACATCAAGTTTTCTACACTGAAAACTAGTCCACTTTTGTATTAAAGGCTTTATCTCATACAATTTATTTTGAGTTTGCTGATTCCATGAATGTTGCCATTTATCATATAATATTTTACTAATAGGTTTTTTTTATATCTGATAAAGGAATAGGATGATTCAGAATATGATCAGCTGTTTTTGCAGCGGTATCAGCCAATTCATTTCCCTTTATACCAACATGACCCGGAATCCAACAAAAATGAATATGGTGTCCTCGTGCCTTCAGACGATGCACAAGTTGGAGGATATCTGAGGCAATGGGATGAAGCATGGCCATTCTGGATGAAAGTAATTGCAAAAAACTTAACGAATCTGTATATATGATGTATTTTTTTACCCTTTGATGGGAGATGAAAATTAATGACTGGTGAATTTCTGTGATTTCTGCAGTAAAAATGGAACAAGAGGTATGAAGCTTAAAAGACTTAACTATATCATTACATACATAAGCAAATCCGACATGTGCTGCTGTTTTGGAGCCATCTGTAAAAATAGGAGTGAACTCCTTAAATAAATCTCTATGTTCTGCAAAAAGTTGAACAAAAATGGAATCAGGTGTACTACTCTTTAAAAAATTATCAAAAGGATTGAGAAAAATGAAATTTGGAACTTGCCATGGAGGTATTTCACAAGCCTTTCTCTTTCTAACATTGAGATTTTCTAGTGGAGTTGAGATTACACTATTGCGCATTCGCATGCCAAAGGAAAGAATACAGGAGGGTCGGGCTGAATACAGCCGATCGTACCGCACATCCAGGATGATCTTTTGCAAAGGATGGTAATTCATGGACATGACTCTAAAGTGATAATTCAGTGAGAGCTGCTCTCGCCTGAGTTCGAGTGATGTCTCATTACAGTCAACGTAAATGCTTTGAATAGGAGAAGTTTTGAAGGCACCAGAACAAATACGTTGGTTGGTTGGTTGATTATGGTTTAATGGCACAAGATCTAAAGACCAGAACAAATACGAAGAGCATTATTATGAATTAGATCAAGCTTCTTAAGCACACATGCTCGTGCTGATCCGTACACACAACATCCATAGTCAAGCTTTGACCGAATAACAGCTCTATAGATGGGTAGTCGTGTATTCCGTGGGGTACTTCTCGGGCCGCTGGCGTGTTGGAGTTGGCCTTCAGTGTGTTGTAGTATAGTGTACTGGAAGAGTGTGCATCGGGATGAATAGTTCTAAAATTGCCGTACTTGCTCTTCGTTAAATATCACACTTTTAATGTGTGTATTTCTAAATGGTATCATAATATGTGTATGGCATTATATGTGTTCGTAGGTCGTGTGTATGGTGTTGTATTTGAAGTATTTCAAGTTTATTTTTATTAAATAAAAAAACAAAAAACTTAAAAACCATAAATAAAAAATAAAAATAAAAATTATAAGATATTGTTATAAAAATTATATCACCTCTACATCTGTAGTTATTGCTAATATACTTTCTGAATTTGAATTTGAATAATGTGAGCATTATCTTTTTGCTTTTTTGTCATGTCGTAATTATTGAAGATGGGGACTTTTTACTATTCACTCTTTATAGGAGTATAAACTATATTATTTATATGATGAAACACTATATATTGAAATAGCGACTGGCAAAATATGAGTTATATTCTTATAATCTTAAATTGCCCGGTATTACGGTAACAGGTACCCGTAAGATCGATATCATGCAACCTGCCAAAAATTCAATCAGAAATTATTTTCAACCTGTAGAGGAGTGTGATATACAACTAAAAAATGTAATATCTGTGGATAATTGTGCATATCGTGATATACCTGCTGAACTACAAATGAGTGAAAAAGTTCTAACATCTGTATGTGACAGAGTTTATAGAAGTAATTTTCGTTATATGAAGACATTTAAATTCCAAAAATGTAAATCCAAAAGATGTATGCTCTGCCCTTGTGCAGATCCTCACATCCTGAGTCAATCATATAAATATCGCCTTTTCTGTAAGGCATTCCAATGCATATACTTAATAAAATGCAATACTTGAGAGAAGTCATACATCGGACAAACAAAAAATCCTTTAAATATCCGTATCAACCTTCATCGTAATCATATTAAGAAAAACCAAGGCAACAATCAGGAATGCCAATTGCTTTACACTCATTTTCAAGAGCATTCAGTAATATTTCAGTAACATCACAGTCTCAATAATAGACTTTGTGATTAAACAGCAGCATCGTATATGGTGGGAAAACATTCATATTCTACAGAGAAACACCATATACCCTTACGGTCTCAACTCTGTTATGTTTAATAAACTCTATAATAATGATTATTATCATTCACCACAAAACTTCAGTATTAACTACAGCCCAGTTACAGTACGTAAAAGATGGTTCCGGAGTAAAAACAGAAAAAAGCAACATTTGGATTTCTGCATCAAGTCTTTTAAGGATTTTATACAAGAAGTATATGAATTTGAAACCCATAAACCTGATTTTATACGTACTTATATACTGAGTATACGTAAGAAATTTATGCTAAACATTTGGACAATTTGGTTCAAACAATTAAAAATCTGGCATACGAAAGAAACCTCTATATTTGAGAAACTTAATTTAGCTACTATTAGCGATTGGTTAAAAAAACGATCTCACTTTCTTAACATTAAATTGAAGAACGAAAAAGAAGATCAAGTCACTTATTCAACTTATTTTAACATCCTGTTCCAAAACAAAACCTTCAATCTTATACCATTTCACAGAATATTGAAAGAACATCAAAATACCCTTCCTATAAATAACTTAAAAATCATGACTACGTATCGATATGTCATTCCTATGGGAAGAAAAGTTTTTAACTATAATTTATTAAGTAAAAATCTACAAAAAGAAAATATAACAGAATGCAATTGTAAAAACAATCCTTATTCAGATCCTTTAATAGGACATATAGTAATAGGAGATTGTAATGTCCTAGAAGATAATTTAATTAAAGCTTTCCAACTTGGTACAAAATATAGAAATCCATATCATGGCAATCCTTATGAAGCTTTTCAAGAAGATATTGATAAATTCATTTATAACCAATCCATCCGATTCAGTTTGCCTGATTTCACCTTCCATCAATGGAGATATATGATATGCAGAGACTTCAAGTATTATTATAATAAACTCTACCAACCTCCTGATAAATGTAAATTAAACATCCAGCTTCTTAAGACCATTCAAGAACGGTATATAATTACTTATACTGACAAAGTCTCAAGCAACTACGCATTCACCTGCAAGTTCTTTTACATTAACACCTTGAAAGCAAAATATGAGAATGATATGCTTTATTGCAAAATCAACATTCCCCTTAAAGAAATTTCAAATAAAATTAAAGCCTTATCTATTAACAGGCATCAAATATACTGGAATAATACAGTACCCCTACTTGATAAATATTCCAAAACTACATAAAAGCCCTATATGTTTCCGACCGGTTACTGTCGGATGTAATACGTCTCTCACAAAAGCAAATTCTATGTTACTAAAGCTTTTAAAACCTATTTTGCTACAAATTAATAATGAAGGAAGTTATATCATAAAAAATAGCCAACAAGTGATAAATTCATTAAAATATCATAAAAATCCTTTATATTTAAAGACTTATGACTTCCAAGAACTTTTCAACACTATAGATCTAGAAGACTTACAAAATATCCTTTACCGTTTATACGAAGAATATGAATTAAAAAGAACTATAGAATTCAATAAATTCAAGAATATAATTAGAATAGTCATAAAAGAAAATTATCTTTTCAATGAAATCTTTGCATATCAACAAATTAAAGGCATCCCCATGGGGGGGGGATGTTCTTCCATACTAGCCGACCTCTACCTTAGTTATTATGAAAACCAGTCTCATATTTAAAATGAAATCGTTTACCTGCGTTACATAGATGACGTGATTGTTGGATATGAAAATGAAAACTATTGTATGAACTTTGATTTCTACCCACCCAACCTCATATTGAAAGAAAATCCAGTTAAAAATAACAACGTGGTTGAGTTTTTGGATTTGAGTATCAACTTTGGTTGGTTGGTTGGTTGATTATGGTTTAATGGCACAAGATCCTAAGAGGATATGCTGCGCCAGACATATGGTACCAAGATACATAAATTGGTATGGATTAAAACACGTGTATAATTTAAAAGAGTGATAATGTGTGAAAAAACCATGACTATGGAGCATGTACAACAATGAAAACATGATGAAAAATGACTAAAAGGTTATAAAAAGTGAAGTTAAAAATGATGGAAAAAACCAATGTCCAGTAGGAATGGGAAAAGCTCTAAATGAGGATTTTCTCCAATCAATTCTGCCAAATGTAAAGTATAAGTCTTGAAATGCTTAAAACGGTACTGTTTATATTTCGAACACTCAATTAAAATATGTTTGATACTTGCTGACGTCTGACAACTATTACAAAAGGGTTCAATTTCTCCTAAAAGTAAGTGTCTATGGGTAAAACGAGTATGACCGATGCGCAAACGAGTTACTATAACATCAAGTTTCCTACACTGAAAACTAATACACTTTTGTATTAAAGGCTTTATCTCATACAATTTATTTTCAGTTTGCTGATTCCATGAATGTTGCCATTTATCATATAATATTTTACTAATAGTTTTTTTAATATCTGTCAAAGGAATGGGATGATTCATAATACGATTAGCTGTTTTTGCAGCAGTATCAGCCAATTCTTTCCTTTTATACCAACATGTCCAGGTACCCAACAAAATTGAATATGGTGTCCTCGTGCCTTCAGACGATGCACAAGTTGGAGGATATCTGAGGCAATGGGATGAAGCATGGCCATTCTGGATGAAAGTAATTGCAAAGAACTTAATGAATCTGTATATATGATGTATATTTTTACATTTTGATGGGTGATGAAAATTATTGACTGGTGAATTGCTGTGATTTCTGCAGTAAAAATGGAGCATGAGGTATGAAGTTTAAAAGACTTAACTATATCATTACATACATAAGCAAATCCGACATGTGCTACTGTTTTGGAGCCATCTGGAAAAATAAGAGTGAACTCCTTAAATAAATCTCTGTGTTCTGCAAAAAGTTAAACATAAATGGAATCAGGTGTACTACTCTTTAAAAAATTATCAAAAGGATTTAGAAAAATGAAATTTGGGACTTGCCATGGATGTATTTCACACGCCTTTCTCTTTCTAACATTGAGATTTTCTAGTGGAGTTGATGATACACTATTGCGCATTCGCATGCCAAAGGAAGGAATACAGGAGGGTCGGGCGAAATACAGCCGATCGTAGTGCACATTCAGGATGATCCGTTGCAAAGGATTGTAGTTCATGGACATGACTCTAAAGTGATAATTCAGAAAGAGCTGTTCTCACCTGAGTTCGAGTGATGTCTCATTACAGTCAACGTATATGCTTTCAATAGGAGAAGTTTTAAAGGCACCAGAACAAATATGAAGAGCATTATTATGAATTGGATCGAGCTTCTTAATCACAGATGCTCGTGCTGATCCATACACAGAACATCCATAGTCAAGCTTTGACCGAATAACAGATCTATAGATTCGCAGCATGGAAATCCGATCTGCACCCCATTTTGTATTTGAAAGAACTTTTAAGATATTCAGAGCTTTCTCACATTTCGTTCGCAGTCTTTGGATGTGGGGCAAGAAAGTGAGTATCCTATCAAACCAGATTCTGAGAAATTTGACTTTGTCTGCTACTGTGATCTTAACGTCTCCCATAAAGATTTCTGGGGGTAAGTGAATACCACGTTTTCTTGTGAAGTGAACACAACATGTCTTTTGAGTAGAAAAACTGAATCCATTCAAGTTTGCCCATTGCAAGATACAATTAACAGCAGCTTGACACTGTCGCTCTACTGAACGCATATCATGTCCCTGATAGGAAACTTGCAGATCATCAACATACATGGTTTATGAACTGACAATGGTAATTGGTTTAAAATACTGTTGACTTTGATATTAAAAAGTGTCACACTCAGCACACTTCCTTGTGGCACTCCTTCTTCTTGTACATATGTGTGAGAGAGAACTGAACCAATGCGAACTTGGAATGTTCTAAAATCTAAGAGGTTTTGGAAAAAATTAGAAAATTGCCCTTTAAATTAAAATCAAATAGGTCCTTAATAATACCATAGCGCCATGTTCGATCATAGGCTTTGTCTATATCAAAAAATATGGAAACTAAGTGGTTTCGTCTAAGAAAGGCAGTCCTAATTTGTGATTCTAAGGAAATTATATTGTCGGTGGTAGATCTACCTTGTCGAAAGTCACTTTGATGTGGCGATAATTTTTTATTGTCTTCTAAAAAATATACAAGCCTAGCGTTTACCATTTTTTCAAGCAGTTTACATACACAGCTTGTAAGTGCTATAGGTCGATAACTTTGGTATTTTAAAGGACTTTGTGGGTCCTTACCTGGTTTCATGATAGGAATGGTGATAGCTTTTTGCCATGATTTAGGAAATTTATGTTCGAACCAGATTCTGTTGAATAGCTGCAGGAGGTTCAACAGGGAGTCATGAGAAAGGTGTTTTAGCATGAGATAATTAATTTCGTCTGGTCCACTACAAGTTTTGTGTGTTTTTGATAAAGCTGTCATCAACTCTGTCATGGTAAATTCTGAATTGTACTGTTGATTATTTGCTTCTAGGAAAACAATAGGTTTACTTTCCGACCTGAGTTTGTGAGTTAGAAATGGTTCAGGGTAGTTTGTTGCATTAGAGACATTTGCAAACTGTTTGGCAATTTCATTAGCAATGTCTAACGAGGAACTAATAGTTGAACCGTTGCAATTTAAAATGGAAATGGGATGTTCTCTATATAATCCAGAACACTTTTTCATCCTTTCCCATACAATTTTGCTTGGAGTAGAGAAAGTTATTTTGGATACATACTTTTGCCATGACACCCGTTGACACTTTTGACGAACTCTTCTAGCAATTGCTTTTGCTTGCTTAAAAACTATGTAATTGGTCATTGTAGGATAACGCCGAAAAATACCCAAAGCCTTACGTTGTTGCTTAATGGTCACCATACATTCAGAAGTCCACCAAGGAAAGTGAAATTTGGTTGCTTTTAAAGAGCTTTTTGGAATAGCATCATCTGCGGCCTTGATCAGCAGTTGAGTAACTCTATCCACCACAGTGTCAATATCTCCGTTTTGGATAATACCAGTAGTAATCTCAGCAAGGTGAGTATATTTTGTCAAATTGGCTTTTGAAAAAATGTATCGGGATGGTTTTTTAACAGATGACCTGACATGACTGCCAGACAGGATGATAGGAAAATGATCACTATTATGGAGATCATTATCAACTGTGAAGTTCCAGAATGGAAATATGGCTGGTGTACATATAGCAAGGTCGATACTGTGATAGGTCCTGCTAGGTTCATGAAAGTAAGTGTATTCCTTATTATTAAAAAGGCACAGACTGTAAGCACTAAGACACTGCTCAATTTGCTGTCCTCTGCTATTTATGTCTTTGCTTCCCCACAGAGGATTGTGACCATTGAAGTCACCCAGATCAGATATGGAGTAGGAAGTTGGCTAATCAAGCTATTGAGTTCATTTTAATTAATGTGGTTATTAGGTGGAAGGTATATACTGCAAACTGTAATCAATATGGTAAGATGAATTCGGACAGCCACAGCTTGTAGCTGAGTATTTAAGCGAAGAATGGTGGATGGGTAGTTATGAGACACAAGCAAGACAACACCACCAGAAACCTTGTCTCCTCCATGATCATAGTCTTTCCTAATTGTGCTAAAACGGCGAATTTTAACTGTGTCTGCAGATTTTAAGAATGTTTCTTGGAGCGCTATACAAGCAGGATTGTATGTATTCAAAAGGGCTTTAATATCATACAGTTTATTGCGAAGACCTCGACAATTCCAAGAAAGAATAGTAGCCATAAAAAAATTAATCCGATGGCACAGAAGCAAGCTGCTCTTGGAAGGCCTCATCTGTTGCCATGTCTTCATCTTCAGAAACATATCCATGTACAGCATCATCCTCATCATCATCATCAGATACGTGAAAGAACCATCTACTTTTTTCAAGATGAAATATCTAGCCTCTGATGGTAAATATATTTGATTTTCATAGGAATGATGATCTTGAAGCTTCCTCATAGATCTTGAAGCTTCCTCCTTCTCTACCTGGTCTGCCCAATTGGAACGCCCCACCCTGGAGGGTAAGGGGATAGTTGGAGTCGAACTTGAAAGGCATGAAGAACCCGAGACAAAAGGCATTCTCGAATTGTATCAACTTTGGACAGATCCCAATCATATTTACCATCTATGACAAAAGAAACCATTTTAAAATACCTATAAATGGAATAATACATTGGCACTCCAACCTACGCATGAATATATTTCGCAATGTATTTTTAGGAGGATTGGTAAGAATTAAAAGAACTATTAAAGAAGAAAATTTACTTATTGATTTTGATCAAGTATTTTTAAAGCAAGCATATATTCAAAAATATCCAGTTCCTTTTATGCTTAAAAATATCGATAATTTATACCGAAACAATTTAGCGTATGGTGTAAAGCTCAAATCTTTTTTATATTCAATTAGAGACTGAAGGATCGCATCATGCATATGACAGGACCGCAGCACGATCATAAGATGATGTATACATTTCACCGCAGTCAGCAGCACAGATCGCTTGTACGGTAGTGAATTTATTCTCGTCCTCGGTTCATTCCTTTTTGAAGGTCTTGTGACAATTATTATTGTCACTCCGGAGGTGGGCTTGAGCAAAAGCTGGCAACCAGGAGTGCAATGCCGCGGCATTTATGACGAGCTCGTTGAAAACTGGGGAGTGAGGTCACAACCCCTCACCGCCATCAAGTAAGCTTTTTGCAAAGCCTTCCTTCCTTTTTTCACTTTTTATCCATTCCATTTATAATGCATTATATGGTGTATAGTACCTCTTGCTGCTTTGCGCATAATTACTATAACACATATATTTCTGATAATCCACTTTCTTTATATTATATATTTTATATATATATATATATATATATATATATATATAAATATATATATATCAACATTATGGATTACTTGATGAATTGCTTTTCATTTTTGACATATGAGAATTTCCTATGCTACATTAAGTTTTACTATGTCTTACCTCTTTACTTAAAACTATGGATTTACAACTATATATGCTTTAACGACTGGCAATATTGGGAATTTGATATTCACATTGCCCCAATGATACAGTAATAAGGGTAGCTGTATTATCGACAACCTGTGACCCTTGTTAATGAACTTTATCTTGCATTACTTCAAACCTGTGCAAAGGAATAAAGTGGTAGTAAAACAAAATATTTGTACGGTCTCGGTATGTCATAACAACATGTGTAGTAATTTAAACTCATCGAAATATTTATATTGCTATCGGGGAGTGGAAAAATGCGATGTAAAATGGTGAAAATTATGCCCATGTGTTAGCACTCAACAAATTAGTGAAACTGGAAGACATCATAGGATATTTTGCAAAGTATATCACTGCATTTATTCTATACAACGTAATATATGTGGTCGTAAATACATTGGACAAACGAAGAATAAACTTAACATGAGAATTAATCTTCACCGTAGCCAGGTCAATAAGATTAATATGGATTCTAGTAACGAGGTTAACCTGGAACTAAAACATTTTTCAACACATGGCTTTCAAAATATCACAATTACCATTATGGATTTTGTAGCTAATCTCGTTGAAAGACTTTGGTGGGAAAACCAACATATTCTTCAATGGGGTACAATGTACCCCTATAGTCTTAATTCAATCAACTTTGGATGATATCATAACCTGGAATACTACATGAATCCTAATAATCCACCTTTAGAAGTTATTAGACAAACGAGTAAAACTATGAGGGGCAAACGTGGAGACAATAAACTTAAAGGAAACTTTTTTGATTATTTATACAAAATTAATAACCTTATTACTGAAATTAGTAAATACGACAAAATACAAGCAAATTGGATTAAGAATATCATTTTCGGAATAAAGAAAAAATATCTTAAACATTTATGGCTCGAATGGATTAAATGTCCATTCATACAAGAAAACGAACGGAATAATTGTATATATGCTGCTAACATGACAATTTTTTATGATTTATTCAAGTTACAAGTTACTAAATACCATATCATCTTGGATAACGGGTTAAAGCATCATGTACCAAAGGAGTATCTTACTGCAACCTTTTGCAATCAAGATTTTGATTTTATTCCTTTTAAAAATATCCTACATCAAAGTAACTGTCTTCTGCCTATTAAAAATATCTGTATCTCTATGACATTCAAATATACGAAAACTAATGGACACAGGATTTTTAATTATAACAATGTCAGTCAAAATATTGCTAATTACACTGATTTAGAATGCAATTGTAGAAATAATGCATTATATAATAAAGATCATCAGCATGTAGTAACAGGTGATACTGCAGTGTCAGAAAATTCAGATTTGAAACAATATCTACAAATGGGAACCAAATTTAGATATCCCGATTCACGACGAGCTGTAAGGGTATTTACAAAGGAGATAGATGAATTTATATATAAGTTGGCTATAAAGTATAGTTTTCCTACTACCACCTTTAACGAATGGAAATTTACCGTCTTGAAAAATTTTAACAAACATTATTACATTCATAGGTAGAGTAAATGTGCTAAATATACGCTGGTTGGTTGGCTGATTAAGGATTTTTGGCACAAGATCCAAAGAGGATAAGCTTCGCCAGACATATGGTACTAAAATACAGATAAATGTAAAGAATAAAAACAAGTGTATAATGTATAAGGGTGTATGACTAAAACAAGACAATGCAAGAAGGATAATGATGGAAACAAGATGAAAAATGTCTAAAAGGTGATAGGAAGTGAATTTAAATATGATGGTAAAAATCGATATCTAATAAAAATGAAAAAATCCCTAAATGAGGATTTTCTCCAATCAATTCCGTCAAAGTTATAGTATACGTTTTAAAATGTTTAAAATGAAACTGTTTATAATTAGGAAAAGTAATTAGAATATGTTTTACACTCGCTGCGGTTTGACAAACATTACAAAGGGTTTCGATTTCTCCTAAAAATAAATGCCTGTGAGTAAAACGAGTGTGACCAATGCACAAACGAGTTAAAATTACATCCAGTTTCCTACATTGGAAACTAGTCCATTTTTGTACTAAGGGCTTTATCTCGTGCAACTTATTATCAGCTTGCTGATTCCAGAAATACTGCCATTTGTCATGAATATTTTTTAGAACAAATTGTTTGATGTCAGTTAAAGGGATAGTCAGATTCAAAGTTTGAGTAGATGATTTAGCAGCAATGTCTGCTAACTCATTTCCTTTGATGCCAACATGTCCTGGGACCCAACAGAATTTAGTATGGTATCCTTGCCCCTTCAGACGATGCTCATACTTAAGGATATCAGAGGCAATGTGGTAATTCATAGCTCTCATCGGTGATGGTTGGTTGGTAGGTTGGTTGGTTGATTATGGTTTAATGGCACAAGATCCAAAGAGGATATGCTGCGCCAGACATATGGTACCAAGATACATAAATTAGTATGAATTAAAACACGTGTATAATTTAAAAGAGTTATAATGTGTGAAAAAACCATGACTATGGAACATGTACAACAATGAAAACGAGATGAAAAATGACTAAAAGGTAATAAAAAGTGAAGTTAAAAATGATGGAAAAAACCAATGTCCAGTAAGAATGGGAAAAGGTCTAAATGAGGATTTTCTCCAGTCATCTCTTCGGTGATAAAATCTGTAATGAACTCAATGAGTCAGTATATATAATGTGCGTTTTGGACTTTTGATAAGAGATGAAGATTAGGTACTGGTAAAAAGCCATAATCTCAGCTGCAAAAATAAATCAAGATGCATGTAGTTTATAAGACTTTATAGTATTGTTGCAAAATTAAGCTAAACCAATGTAATCTCCTGCTTTGGTTGGTTGGTTGGTTGATTATGGTTTAATGGCACAAGATCCAAGAGGATATCTCCCGAATTGGAACCATCTGTAAAAAAGGAGTAAACTCCTTATACAGATTCCTATGTTCTCCAAACAATTGCACATAAATAGCCGGAGCGGTGTTAGTTTTCGTAAAATTGCAAAAAGGGTTGAGAAAGGAGAATGTTAACATACCATGGAGGTGTTTCAAAAAACTTTGTTTCTCGAACATAAAGCTCTAAAGGGGTAGCTTCTACTATATTGAGTATCCGCTTGCCAAAAGTAAGAATGCATGAAGGTCTGTGGTCATACAGTCAATCATAATGATCATCAAGGGATGAACGTTGTAACGGATGGTTATGTAAGGACATGATACGGAAATAATAATTCAGTGCTAGCTGTTCCTGCCTTAATTGTAAACATGGCTCATTAGAAACAGCATATAAGCTTTGAACAGGTTGGTTGGTTGATTATGGTTTAATGGCACAAGATCCAAAGAGAATATGCTGCGCCAGACATATGGTACCTAGATACATAAATTAGTATGGATTAAAAACACGTGTATAATTTAAAAGAGTGATAATGTGTGAAAAAAAACCATGACTATGGAACATGTACAACAATGAAAACGAGATGAAAAATGACTAAAAGATTACAAAAGGTGAAGTTAAAAATGATGGAAAAAACCAATGTTTAGTAGGAATGGGAAAAGCTCCAAATGAGGATTTTCTCCAATCAATTCTGCCAAATGTATAGTATAAGTCTTGAAATGCTTAAAACGGAACTGTTTATATTTCGAACACTCAATTAAAATATGTTTGATACTTGCTGACGTCTGACAACTATTACAAAAGGGTTCAATTTCTCCTAAAAGTAAGTGTCTATGGGTAAAACGAGTATGACCAATGCGCAAACGAGTTAATATAACATCAAGTTTTCTACACTGAAAACTAGTCCACTTTTGTATTAAAGGCTTTATCTCATACAATTTATTTTGAGTTTGCTGATTCCATGAATGTTGCCATTTATCATATAATATTTTACTAATAGGTTTTTTTTATATCTGATAAAGGAATAGGATGATTCAGAATATGATCAGCTGTTTTTGCAGCGGTATCAGCCAATTCATTTCCCTTTATACCAACATGACCCGGAATCCAACAAAAATGAATATGGTGTCCTCGTGCCTTCAGACGATGCACAAGTTGGAGGATATCTGAGGCAATGGGATGAAGCATGGCCATTCTGGATGAAAGTAATTGCAAAGAACTTAACGAATCTGTATATATGATGTATTTTTTTACCCTTTGATGGGAGATGAAAATTAATGACTGGTGAATTGCTGTGATTTCTGCAGTAAAAATGGAACAAGAGGTATGAAGCTTAAACGACTTAACTATATCATTACATACATAAGCAAATCCGACATGTGCTGCTGTTTTGGAGCCATCTGGAAAAATAGGAGTGAACTCCTTAAATAAATCTCTATGTTCTGCAAAAAGTTGAACAAAAACGGAATCAGGTGTACTACTCTTTAAAAAATTATCAAAAGGATTGATAAAAATGAAATTTGGAACTTGCCATGGAGGTATTTCACAAGCCTTTCTCTTTCTAACATTGAGATTTTCTAGTGGAGTTGAGGATACACTATTCCACATTCGCATGCCAAAGGAAGGAATACAGGAGGGTTGGGGCTGAATACAGCCGATCGTACCGCACATCCAGGATGATCTTTTGCAAAGGATGGAAATTCATGGACATGACTCTAAAGTGATAATTCAGTGAGAACTGCTCTCGCCTGAGTTCGAGTGATGTCTCATTACAGTCAACGTATATGCTTTGAATAGAAGAAGTTTTGAAGGCACCAGAACAAATACGTTGGTTGGTTGGTTGATAATGGTTTAATGGCACAAGATCTAAAGATCAGAACAAATACGAAGAGTATTATTATGAATTGGATCAAGCTTCTTAAGCACACATGCTCTTGCTGATCCGTACACACAACATCTATAGTCAAGCTTTGACCAAATAACAGCTCTATAGATTCGAAGCTTGGAAGTCCGATCTGCACCCCATTTTGTATTTGAAAGAACTCTTAAGATATTCAGACCTTTCTCACATTTCGTTCCCAGTCTTTGGATGTGGGGCACGAAAGTGAGTTTCTTATCAAACCACACCCCGAGAAATTTTACTTCATCTGCTACTGTGATCTTAATGTCTCCCATAGAGATTTCTGGGGGTAAGTGAATGCCACGTTTTCTTGTGAAGTGAACACAACATGTCTTTTGAGTAGAAAAACTGAATCCATTCAAGTTTGCCCATCGCAAGATACAATTAACAGCAGCTTGACATTGTCGCTCTACTGAACGCATATCATGTGCCTGATAGGAAACTTGCAGATCATCAACATACATGGTTTTATGAACTGACAATGGTAATTGGTTTAAAATACTGTTGACTTTGATATTAAAAAGTGTCACGCTCAGTACACTTCCTTGTGGCACTCCTTCTTCTTGTACATATGTGTGAGAGAGAACTGAGCCAATGCGAACTTGGAATGTCCTAAAATCTAAAAAGTTTTGGATAAAAATGGGAAGATTACCCTTTAAATTAGAATCAAAGAGGTCCTTAATAATACCATAGCGCCATGTTCGATCATAGGCTTTGTCTATATCAAAAAATATGGAAACTAAATGGTTTTGCCTAAGGGTTTTGCAATCTAATTCTTAGAATCCTAATTTGTGATTCTGAGAATTAGATTGTCGGTGGTAGATCTACCGTGTCGAAAGCCACTTTGATGTGGTGATAATTTTTTGTCTTCTAAAAAATATACAAGCCTAGGTTTGCCATTTTTTCAAGCAATTTACATACACAGCTTGTAAGTGCTATGGGTCGATAACTTAAAGGACTTAATGGGTCCTTACCTGGTTTCATAATGGGAATGGTGATAGCTCATTGCCATAATTTAGGAAATTTATGTTCGAACCAATTGTGTTGAATAGATGCAGGAGGTTCAACAAGGAGTCATGAAAAAGGTGTTTTAGCATGAGATAATTAATTTCGTCTGGTCCACTACAAGCTTTGTGTGTTTTTGTTAAAACTGTCATCAACTCTGTCATGGTAAACTCTGACTTGTACGGTTGATTATTTGCTTCTAGGAAAACAATAGGTTTACTTTCCGACCTGAGTTTGTGAGTTAGAAATGGTTCAGGGTAGTTTGTTGCATTAGAGACATTTTTCAAACTCTTTGGCAATTTCATTAGCAATGTCTAACGAGGAATTAATAGTGGAACTTTTGCAATTTAAAATGGAAATGGGATGTTCTCTACATAATCCAGAACACTTTTTCATCTTTTCCCATACGATTTTGCTTGGAGTAAAGAAAGTTATTTTGGATACATACTTTTGCCATGACTCTCGTTGACACTTTCGACGAAATCTTCTAGCAATTGCTTTTGCTTGCCTTAAAGCTATGTAATTGGTCATTGTAGGATAACGCCGAAAAATACCCCAAGCCTTACATTATTGCTTAATGGTCACCATACATTCAGAAGTCCACCAAGGAAAGTGAAACTTGGTTGTTTTTGAAGAGCTTTTTGGAATAGCATCATCTGCTGCCTTGTTCAGCAGTTGAGTAACTCTATCCACCACAGTGTCAATATCTCTTTTGGATAATACCAGTAGTAATCTCAGCAAGGTGAGTATATTGTGTTCAATTGGCTTTTGAAAAAATGTATCGAGATGGTTTTTTAACAGATGACCTAACATGACTGCCAGAGAAGATGATAGGAAAGTAATCACTATTATGGATATCATTATCAACTGTGAAGTTCCAGAATGGAAATATGGCTGGTGTACATACAGCAAGGTCGATACTGTGATAGGTCCTGCTAGGTTCATGAAAGTAAGTGTATTCCTTATTATTAAAAAGGCACAGACTATGAGCACTAAGACACTGCTCAATTTGCTGTCCTCTGCAATTTATGTCTTTGCTTCCCCACAGAGGATTATGACCACCCAAGATCAGATATGGAGTAGGAAGTTGGCTAATCAAGCTATTGAGTTCATTTTGATTAATGTGGTTATTAGGTGGAAGGTATATGCTGCAAACTGTAATCAATATAGTAAGATGAATTCGGACAGCCACAGTTTGTAGCTGAGTATTTAAGCAAAGAATGGTAGATGGGTAGTTATGAGACACAAACAAGACAACACCACCAGAAACCTTGTCACCTCCATGATCATAGTCTTTCCTAATTGTGCTAAAACGGCGAATTTTAACTGTGTCTGCAGATTTTAAGAAAGTTTCTTGGAGCGCTATACAAGCAGGATTTTATGTATTCAAAAGGGCTTTAATGTCATAAAGTTTATTGCAAAGACTTCGACAATTCCAAGAAATAATAGTAGACATAAAAGGAAATTTAAGGACCAGCAAGGATCCATGGGGGATTTCTCGATATGAAACACTCTCCACCATCTAATCAATGCAACCAAGGGACTCACTTCTGGAACCGTTTACTGCAAACGTTTCTCAAAAGCAAAACTACTGATGCACGCAGCTCTACCCCTTTCACATCAGACCCACATGAACCCATTCCCGAGCCGAACGGTGAGGCCAAAGAATGGTACTAGGGCCCATAGAGCAAATGTGATGTTTACTAAGGGCTTGGCATTGATGACACCAGGGGCGGATCCAGAAATTTTTTTCGGGTAGGGCGCAAAGCTAGAAAGCTAATTTACACCTATTTTGTTAAATTTGTGATCGTGTTTTGTTATGCCCTTGAATGAACTCGCAAAACATTGAGAAGTCAAAGAAAAACCCGACCATATTCATAGATATATATTTTAAAATATCATTTTTTATATTTTAATATAATTTTATTTCTATCATTTTATATCTCATACATCTTTTAATATCTTTATTTTTTCATATCTCAGGCAATAGTATTTATAAAATAAACTAAATTCCCTTTGTGGCAAATTAATTTATTACGGCATCTACATCAACTCAAATATGGGATGATCATTCATCAAAGCGAGTCCTGTCAACAGGTCTCCGGCCATTTGAGACCTCAATCAAGTTTTAAGTCCCCTCAAAGTAAATAATCCTCGCTCTGCTGTGACAATTGACACCCAAAGTGTTTTGTACACTTTAGTAAAGTGCGGGTAAATATCGTCATCTTCCCTCAATTTCTCCAATACGCCGAGCGAAAAAGACTTACTGAAGTTTGGCCTCTGACAAAGGAGTTTTACTTCTGCAACAATTTGTTGTAGGATGTCTTGGTTTGAATAGTTTTGTGCCATAAGGTGGCATGATGCTTTGATGATCCTTATGAAGTATGATTTAACATCTTTAGACTCTAATTTTTTAAATGATTTAGAACCATTTGGCAAGCGAAAAATTTCTCAAAATCATAAGATATATTTGACCAACGACCGCAATCAGTTCATTTCCAGTGCGCTGTTGTTGAGGAGTCTCCTTCCACTAAATTATCAACTTGGTGCTGCTGTTTGCCAGTTAGTCTTGGGATGGTTAGTTTGACTCTCAATTCCCGCTTTCCTCCTCCATCGCTAATTCAGTATAGAACTTCTTAGCGGACGTATGCCTTTCCTTTAGCACTTTGACCTTTTACTGAATTTTTACAGTAGCTTCGTGTGCATCCAAGCTCTTCTGTAAACCTATAATTCAATGGTTTGATTATAACCATTAAATTACTCAACGAAAATATGGCCATTATGAATTCACAATGCGATATACTTTGAGATTTGCTTTGGCCGCTGTTCCCATATCAAGGCATTGTGTTCATTTTCACTAAAGCTGTTGTAAAGTGAGTAGCAAATCAATTTTTAACTGAAAAAATGAGTCTTGGCACTAATCCCAGCGGATTCAACAGTGTCCGACCAAGGAATAAACCCAAGTGATCTCTCAGTACTGCATGATTTTTTACATGGTTTTGAAAAAACAGATAATTTCTTCTATAGTTCTTAGTGCGTTCCTGTTGGAAGGCACATCACAGTTACTAGAAATTGCCAAATTAAGATGATGGTTTTTGTAACGACAGAAAGAGGCGTTCATAACTTCTCTTTTAATTTCCATATCCTACACAGTTGCGAAACATTTACGGTCCATCTATTAGAACAAGTCGCTACTTCAGATCTAGTTCTAGTTCTTTTATAAATTTAAGAATACTTTTCCCAAGAACAGAACTTCTAATTGACCAGTTTTCGTCTTATCTCAAATGTCTCCTTGAAGTTCCACGAAACGTATAAAATTTTCATTTCCAATGCCATTTGAGCAATACCGCACTGATAAACAGAGTTGTAACTTGGGAGATTCATCAGTGATTTTATGAAATATTATACTGTAATATTTTTTCCTGTACCTGTGTCAGAATTACTTTGAGAATCTTGACACAAATGCAGATTATCAACTCATTGCAAGGCATTAGAATGTTGCGTTTGTAGATTGATTGGTTGATTTAGGATTTTTGGCACAAGATCCAAAGAGGATATGCTGCGCCGGACATATGGTACTAAAATACAGATAAAGGTAAAGAATAAAAACAAGTGTATAATCTAAAAAGTTGTATGACTAAAACAAGACAATGCAAGAGGGTTAATGATGGAAACAAGATGAAAAATGTCTAAAAGGTGATAGGAAGTGAATTTAAATATGATGGTAAAACCCAATGTCTAATAAGAATGGAAAAATCCCTGAATGAGGGTTTTCTCCAATCAATTCCGTCAAAGTTAGAGTATACGTTTTAAAATGTTTAAAACGAAACTGTTTATATTTAGGACAAGTAATTAGAATATGTTTTACACTTGCTGCGGTTTGACAAACATTACAAAGGGGTTCAATTTCTCCTAAAAGTAAATGCCTGTGAGTAAAATGAGTGTGACCAATGCGCAAACGAGTTAAAATTACATCCAGTTTCCTACATTGGAAACTATTCCATTTTTGTACTAAGGGCTTTATCTCGAGCAACTTATTATCAGCTTGCTGATTCCAGGAATACTGCCATTTGTCATGAATATTTTTTAGAACAAATTGTTTGATGTCGGTCAAAGGGATAGTCAGACTCAAAGTTTGAGTAGCTGATTTAGCAGCAATGTCTGCTAAATCATTTCCTTTGATGCCAACATGTCCTGGGACCCAACAGAATTTAGTATGGTATCCTTGCTCCTTCAGACGATGCTCATACTTAAGGATATCAGAGGCAATGTGGTAATTCATAGCTCTCTTCGATGATAAAAGCTGTAATGAACTCACTGAGTCAGTATATATAATGTGCTTTTTGGACTTTTGATAAGAGATGAAGATTAGGGACTGGTAAATAGCCATAATCTCAGCTGTAAAAATAGAGCAAGATGCATGTAGTTTATAAGACTTTATAGTATTGTTGCAAACATAAGCTAGACCAACGTAATCTCCTGCTTTGGAACCATCTGTAAAAACAGGAGTAAACTCCTTATACAGATTCCTATGTTCAGCAAACAATTGCACATAAATAGCCGGAATGGTGTTAGTCTTCGTAAAATTACAAAAAGGGTTGAGAAAGGTGAAATTGTTAACATACCATGGAGGTGTTTCAAAAAACTTTGTTTTTCGAACATAAAGCTCTACTAAAGGGGTAGTTTCTACTATATTGCGTATCCGCTTGCCAAAAATAGGAATGCATGAAGGTCTGTGGTCATACAGTCGATCATAATGATCATCAAGGAATGCACGTTGTAACGGATGGTTATGTACGGACATGATACGAAAATAATAATTCAGTGCCAGCTGTTCACGCCTTAATTGTAAACATGGCTCATTAGAGACAGCATATATGCTTTGAACTGGAGATGTCCTAACGGCTCCTGAGCATATACGTAATGCCTTATGGTGAATTGGATCAAGCTTTTTTAGCACTGATGTTCGTGCTGATCCATACACAGAACAACCATAATCTAGTTTTGACCGAATAACAGCTCTGTAGATGCGAAGCATGGAAGTAAAATCTGCACCCCATTTAGTATTTGAGAGGACTTTTAAGATGTTAAGAGCTTTCTCACATTTATTTCGCAGTTTCTGGATGTGGGGCAAGAAAGTAAGCTTTTTATCGAACCAAACCCCTAGAAATTTTATTTCCTCTACTACAGCAATCTTTACACCTCCCATAAAGATTTCTGGGGGTGAGTGGATACCACGTTTACTGGTGAAATGAACACAAGTCTTTTGAGTGGAAAACCCGTACCCATTCACATTTGCCCATCGTAAGATGTTATTTACGGCGGCTTGACATTGTCTTTCCACAGTACGCATATCGTGAGCTTGGTAGGCAACTTGCAGATCATCCACATACAGACTTTTATGGACAGACACTGGCAAACTGTTTAAAAGACTATTTATTTTTATATTAAAGAGTGTCACACTCAAGACACTTCCTTGTGGCACACCCTCCTCTTGCACGTGTGTGCGTGAGAGTGTTGAACCAATGCGCACTTGGAATGTCCTGTGTGATAAAAAGTTTTGAATAAAAATAGGAAGATTACCTTTTAGATTAAAATCATAAATGTCCTTAATAATACCGTAGCACCATGTTCGATCATAGGCTTTGTCAATATCAAAAAAAATTGAGACTAAATGATTTCTCCTAAGAAAGGCAGTCCTAATTTGTGATTCTAATGAGGTAAGATTATCAATGGTAGATCTACCTCGACGAAAGCCACTTTGGTGGGGTGAGAATAACTTGTTACTCTTTAAAAAGTGTACAAGCCTGGCATTAACCATTTTTTCTAGAAGTTTACATACACAGCTTGTGAGAGCTATAGGCCGATAACTTAAAGGGCTTTGAGGGTCCTTACCTGGTTTTAAAATGGGAATTGTGATGGCTCTTTGCCATGACCTAGGGAATTTATGTTCATGCCAAATTCTGTTAAACAGGTATAAGAGGTTCAATAAGGAGTAATGGGAGAGGTGTTTAAGCATGAGATAGCTAATTTTATCAGGTCCACTGCAAGTTCTGTGTGTTTGGGACAAAACAGTCACCAACTCTGACATTGTAAAGTGCATATTATAAGGTAAGTTTCTAGCTTCTGGGAAAACAATAGGTTTATTTTCAGACTGAAGTTTGTGTTTTAAAAACGGTTCAGAGTAATTTGATGCATTTGAAATATTTGCAAATTCTTTGGCAATTTCATTTGCAATGTCATATGGCGAACTTATAGTCGTGCCATTATGATTTAGAATGGCTATCGAATGATCACTATAATTCCCTGTACACTTTTTGACTTTCTCCCATACAGTTTTACTAGAAGTGGAAGATGTTATTTCACTAACATATTTTTCCCATGACTCTTTCTGCCTTCTTCTGCGTATCCTGCGAGCAAAAGCTTTTGCATGTTTAAATGCAGTTAGGTTTTCAGTGGTAGGAGACTTCCTGAAAATTGACCAAGCTTTCTTTTGCTTTTTGTAAGCCTCACGACATTCTTCATTCCACCAAGGGAAGCGATGCTTAGATATATTACCTGTACTTTTTGGAATTGCAGCATCAGCAGCCTCTATAAGAACACCTGTCACATTTTCTACAGCTGTATCAATGTCAGTGCTTTGAACAGCTTCATCAGTGATCAGGGCTAGGGAAGTAAACTTCGCCCAATCAGCTTTTGAAAATATGTATTGAGATTGTTTGATAGTCGATCTGAATTGACTGTTAGAGAGAATGATAGGGTAGTGGTCACTATTATGAAGATCTTTATCAACTGTAAAGTTCCAGTAAGGAAAGAGAGAGGGTGAACAGATGGCAAGGTCAATACTGTGAAAAGTCTTACTAGGTTGGTGAAAATAGGTGAATTCATTATTGTTAAAAATGCATAAGCTGTGATCACTGACACATTGCTCAATTTGTTGTCCTCTGCAATTTGTGTCTAGACTTCCCCAAAGGGGATTGTGGCCATTAAAGTCACCGAGTATCACAAATGGTGCAGGAAGTTGGCGAATCAAATTATCAAGTTCTCTAGAACTTATGTGATCATTTGGTGGTAAGTAAATACAGCATACTGTAATCAATCTATTTACATGGATCCGAACAGCAACAGTTTGTAGATTTGTGGCGAGTTGTAATACAGAAGAAGGGTAGTCGTGTGAGACTAACAAAGCAACTCCCCCAGATACTCTACTGTTCATATTAAAATCTTTACGGATACAATTAAAATTTTTAATATTAAAATTACTGCTAGATTTTAGCATAGTCTCTTGAAGGCAAATACAAATAGGATGGAAAGTATTAATTAAATTCTTGATCTCCACCGACTTGTTCTGCAACCCTCGGCAATTCCAAGATAGTAAAAAAGCCATATTCAGGTTTTTTTCTTGGACCGATGGGAGGTGGTCTCTTTTTTCCCAGTAGACGAAGAGGAAGAGGATGACACATCTGTTATCATCCCTTCATCCTCGGAAGCACACAGTTGTACTTCGTCATCATTTTGGCTATGATTTTCTTGTATGTTTGTTATTTTGAATGATATTTTTTCCAAAGGACTGTCTTTGGTATTCTTTAATTTATGTTTTTTGTTTGACTTTGGTTTCTCTTCTAAAGTATTGACTCCTTTTTTCCCACTGGTACTTACTACTGCAGTTTTTTGTTGTGTGAAAGCAGGTCTGAAATTGGCTAATGGGATTGAAGTTTTTTGCTTTTGTTTCGTACTTGAAACAGCAGTGTTTACAGAAGGGATAGGTTTTGTTTCGTTAGTTTGTTGGTTATGGATTATTTGCATAAAGTTTAAGTCAGGTTCGGTTTGTGTGCCTACTGATGAAATTTCAGTTTGTATGCTAGCAGATTTTGTTTGTCTGTTTCTGACAACAGATGAGTATGATATTCCTATTTTTGGTGTTCTTGCTTCAATCAGTTTACGTGCTTCCGGGTAAGTAATATTACTGGATGTTTTTAAAGTTTGGATTTCTTTCTCAAAAACCCATTTTGGACATGAGCGGGCATAAGATGGATGATCAGCCTCGCAATTGACACATTTTGGAGTAGATGTACATCCCTCACTGTCATGTCCGTGTTCTGCACAGCGTGCACACATCACTTGTTGCGTTTGTAGAGGATTTTTCTGATTGATTTTATACAATATTGTCTCCACTGTCAATTTAAAAGCGAAAGACTTTGAGGATTCTTTGGTTCCTGGTAGGTTCGCAATTGGTGTCTCTCTGATGACCTCTCTGTGAAATATTTTGGCGGCGAAATATCAGAATAGTTTTTATTATTGGATGCAGCCTTTCCATGCTCTCTTTAACTTATGTCTGTCAGAAAAAGTTCTTCTGGTTCGGGTTATCTACATTTGGTAGAACGAACGTTTTTATAAATATATGAGCTCGTCCTATTGTGTTATTCAGTGTTATTTTATTTTTTCTATAAAAGCATATTTTTCATGTGAATTTTAAATACTTTTTAAGTGGCTTTCTATTTCCCAACTTAACGTGTGCCCACAAACATGCAGAAATGTTCCAGTTTTGACGGCACACACACAAAGTCAATGATATTTTTCGAAATGCACTGCTTGAACTTTCCTTTGTTCTTCACGACCACTGTTTGGTTGATAAATGAAGGATATGTGTAAGCTGAATCACCATTCCAGTGATATTTTAGCAGTTTCTATTTTATCAGCTCACATACCAAACTGATGCTCCGTATGCATATACGGGCAAATGTAAAAAATTGAAACCATTGTTATTATTTGAATTACTCATTTGAGAAAAAGCACATGTGCACACAAACAGTACATACAGAAGAAAGACAAAATTAATCAATAGTGAATAGTGATTTACATACCTTTCAGAGTTTCAAACGACGTGATGTCGAAACAGCTTTAATAAGCACTTTAATTAGAGAAGAAATTCAAAATAATATCTGCTGAACATATAGCTTTAAGAATACACCGTTAATTGTGACTCTTTAAAAAAGTACGAAAACACAAAATAATTTGATTATTAAGCTGAGCATAACAAAGCTCTTTAGAATCCGCCCAAATGTCATCTTTGTTACCGTTTTTCACAAGAACGCATGGCTTTAAAATGCTTAAAATAATTGCACAGTGGGCACAACTGAAATTTTGCACAGGGTCTAAACTAACGCGGACTAGGTTTTTGGCTATGGAAATCGAAAATAGTATGAAAAAACTAGAAAATTGTGTGAAAAGTATAAAAAACGAAATAATTTTCCTTAAAAACGACTTTAACGATTGTGATGAAATTTTCTTTGTAGGTAGTTCGTATAAATACAAATGAAGCCATATTACTCGCTTTCACGTGAAAAATCTTGCTCCCATCCCCTTCAACCAAGTCTCACCGTCTCCGATGCAACAACCACAGAGACAAATCATTAAACTAGTTCCCCTTAAAATTCTTTCTAATTTGATGCCTCTATTTCTGATTTTGGTTAAAAATTGTGTCTGTTCCATAGTTTTTCATTATTTTCGTACGATGTTCATTGCATATTCTGACATTCTATTGCATGTGCAATTAACGCCCAACTAAGTTAAGGCATAACTCTAGAACACTGTATTGCATCATATGCAATCTCGCATATGCAATTCTCTAAAGTCAAGTCATAGACCAAGATCAGTGCATTGTAGAAATTGACAAATCCCAATTTTCGATTGGCTTTACTTATGTTGCATGTCTCGAGTTCACACATTTGAGGAATTATTGATCGAGGCATTCCCAGAATCACGACTGCTTGGTATCAATCACCAATTAAAAAGATCGAAGTTGCGCGATTATAAACATTGTAAGATAGAAATTCTTATCGCACTCGAAAGATCAGAACCTGCAATGTATGCAGGTTTCAGTACTCTATAATCTGTGAGTTTCAGTTTCATGTTCACGGTAATTTCCTTTTCATATATTAAACTCTAAAAACCTTTTACTTTCCTACTATATTTAACTTTTGGTACAAAGTTCGTCCCGGCTACAAAATATCGAAAAATAAGGCATAATGGCATAATTCAATGAAATTTTACTTTTTATTAGCTTTCTCAACTCAATTAGCTATTACCGCTCTGAAAGCACATCTAGCAAACTATCTTAGAAAATTTGAGGAAAGTCTTACCCAGTATTTCTTTCAGGGCATTTTTGTTTTTTTTTTTGGGGGGGGGGGGGCGAATGAGATTTTATGGGGAGCAAGTTTTCTATTTGCCGAGTATACATATATTTAAGTGCTGTGTCATATAAATAGAAACTAGGTTAACATAACATGTCGTCCGGGGGGCGCGAATACTTGTCTCCAGGGGAGGGGGGTTCGCCCCCCAGAGGTATGCCTGAAAGAAACACTGGACTCTGTGTGAAAACATCGCTAGGCTATCATCGAATGTTTCAGAATTTTCTTTTTATTATTCAACAAAATGTATTTCATTTGTGAAAATAGATAACCCCTACCGTGCTATGACCAAGCCACGACCTCCTCCACCGATTTTTTTTTAATTTCTCGATACTTCCTTGAGTTCAGCTTATATTTTCTATTTTGGATTGTGTTGTCGGAATTTTTAAGCATATTTCGTTCCTGTAAATTTTTTTATTTATTTCCTATATTTTTATTTTTCTAATAATTTTATATTTTGATTTTTTTCTGGGTTAAAATCCTATTCTCGGGGAGGGCGCGCGCCCATGCGCCCTCCCCCTGAATCCGCCCTTGGATGACACCAGCAGCTGAGAGGGACTAGAAACACAAAAGGAGAACAAAAGAAAAAAAGAAGGGGAAAGGAGTATAGACAAAGAAAAGGAGGCGGAAAATGAAAGAGAGAGAAAGAAAAAAGCAAAGAAATAGATTGCTAAGGTACCTCGGGATTACAACACCCGTATTCACTAAAGAAGTGAACCCCTGAGGGGCAAATTGTGTTTTAAAATATTTGATAAATGTAGTAATTTCAATTGTGAAATAAACTACATAACATGTTGGCACACAAATTTAAGTATTAGTGTGAAACGTAATTTGATCATCAATCATCTTATTCGGTATGGAAAATTAAACTCTAATAAAAAAGATCGACTCAACTGTGAACGACACTTGATTAGAGAAGCTTTGATTCACTCGTTTCCATTAAACTTTTTGAGACATTATATGTCATGTTATAATAAATATAGTACAGAAGAATATGCTAATTTCCACACATTGTTACCTCACAACTCATTACCCGTAATCACTGTGACCATGACTATAAAACTTGCTTACTTCTTTGAGTCTTTGCTAATGGGTATTTTCAGTTACGGCGTGGTGTTTGGCAAGTGATCTGATATGGATCAATTTTCGAAATGTCCTTATATTAATTCTAATGTCAACTTCTGGTCTTGATTGTTCCTCCAGGGATTCTGCTTTTCCCCCTGTCACATGGTACTTGCTTCAGGCATGTAATTGTTTCTGGGAGTGTTTCCCGGGACCCGTGTGGCAAAATCGCGGTGACAATGTCGCAGAAAGGTAAAGGTTTCCTGCAGAAAGATTTTCATTTGGAAACAAATTATATTTTGGGGAGAATTAACATATTCCCGCAAAAGCTCCGATATCGTTCCACAGAACAAGTTTTGTTTTCTGCAGACGATGAATCACTTTCAAACATTCAGATAAAAGGGAAAGAGGGAAATTGACCTTTCACCAATAGAGCAGTTCAGGGTCAAGGATAAACACTCCTCCCCTCTGTATCTGGCTTTCGGAAATCGCCCATCCTCGCCGGGTTAAAATTCGGTGGGGACGACCAATTTTCGGAAGATGCTGTCCTCTCGTGCGGCCTTGAGATTAGATTCCGTAGAAAAAAAAATAACAAATTACTATCATCATAAAATTATGGCAAAAGCCACCATTTCCCGTGCCATGAATGAAAATTGAAATGTGGTCACCTGCAAATCTCCCCCCCCCCCCCCCTCATAAACTTAGCTAGTGTGCATTATCAATGCCTTCTTTCTAGGCGAGCCATCAGATCCGCATTGTAACCACAGACACTAGTATTTTCTCTCCCCTCATCCTCCACCCAGTGAATCCGATGACCGAATGAAAATGTGATAGCGCACTCACGGTCGGAGTGACATATTCTTTTTGTTCTCCTTTTCGAGGTCTACATGTGCCGAAATTTCGGATTTTAACAAGACCAACAATACCAATGCTTAAACCCGGACCACGGCCGAAGAAATTTATAAATGTAGAATAAACTCGGCCTGAAGATAACTGCATCTCAGCAGACCTGAAATGATTTGTATTCAAATATGTTAAAAACAAATTTGTCAAAATTTTGAAAGGAGAATTTAGTTTGTTTTCTTAAACATTTATCTTTACATAGCTGAAATAAAAGTAATAAGTTCATGTATTCAATTTAAATCAATTTTAAAAATTTTTAAAATAAATATGTTTGGCCCGGTCGTAACGGACGTTTAAAAAAAAATTAAAATTAGAAGACTCAACCCGGCTTGAAACAATTGAAAACTCAAGCCCAGCCCGGACCCAAGCCCAAATCCCTTTTTAACTCTTTAAAATCCAAACTATAAAATTTCCATTTGCTGTAATAGACGGGAGTGACAAGTTTGAATTTTTGGAATGGATTCTTCTAGTTTCAGCCAGAAGTGTTTTATAGTCTTCTCCACTTTGGTTTCAACTTTAAAACTAAAAAGGTTAAAATTCATTCATGGCATTTGTTCCAGTTGTTTGACAACTGAAATTAAGGTATGAAACATCTATTCAGTCTGATGATTTTAATCTTGATTGACTATGTTCCCTAGAAATTAAAAGTACCAATGAGGTTTACACTGCTTAGAGACAAGAGGATTTATATGATTATTTATTTACCACGCCTTCAAGTTACCAAACTTTGGAAAAAGGAGAGATTCCTTACATATCTTACCACTCTGTCCCCTCCCATAGATCAGAATTCCACCGGTCCATTCCTTTATCGGAGACTTCGCATCGGCAAGTTTGATTGCGGCGGTTAAGCGCTGTGGGGATGGTGTATGAATATGCAGTTATCGCACTTCATCGTGAGGCAGTTGGTTCTAATATATTATCGTTGTGCGATGTATTTAGGCATATATATTAATGAATATAAAATGAAAAAAAAATTCTTAGGAGGACGGGTAAAAATTTTCGAGGACGAGTAAAAAATTTCACTAGCCGTCCTCGCGGACAGGCTAGATTTTTTCGATTTCCCAAAGCCTGCTCTGTATGGTACGTTTATTTCTCTCGCTCCACTGACATTCTATTTTTAGAAATCGAATAATGTGCTGCCTACCGATTAACTTACATGTATGCACATGCATATATCTGATCTGTAACTGTGATTTGAAAGGTTCTCGCTGAAAGAGTTTCTTTTGAGCATACCTTGCCACTTGATGCATATGCATTACCACTTGCAGAAACAAGCTGGCAGATTTATTTTGTTTCAAATATTTTTTATATAGAAGTGCCAAGTATTTTCAAAGATTATATCTCTGTTCGATTTTGAGCTGAGATCGTAGAAATCGATCACAGATGGCAGCACTACCGTTTCGAGAAGGACTCATTACAGAACATTATATTTCTATTTTCAATTATACTAATTAATATTCCTTAAGTATTATTTTATGTAATCCTGTCGTTTATATTTTACTGTATGTTTATTGATATTAATATGCTCCTTTCAAATTATTTACGAATAGATGGCGCATTGAACCACACGAACTCGAGTTTCGTTTAAAGGAATGTGGTAAGTGTAGCGCTATGAGCCATGTGTTAAAAAAAGCAAAAGTCAAGTCTATCTGTGAACCGCTATAGGCGGTTAATTATTCTTTTGTTAATAAAATCTCAATTCTTATCCATGAAGTATAACAATAAATTCTTTGGAAGTTGAAGGAGGTGTCCTGTATTCTTGTTGCTGGATATTTAAATCAAAGGTGAGTGCTTACTCACTTATTCCTTTTTAAATCTTTATATGACTGTAGAACCACAATTCTGAAATCCAAAAACAGTCTATTCTATACAGTCCACTGATCTCTAATGAAAATTATTCTATAAGTCTCGACATGGTTTTGGTCCGTCTATAACCGGAGGACCTATGGATATTTAAGTCTTTTGAAAATTCTATATTCTTATTCAACATGAGTTCTAATTTGGAGAAAACTAAACGCAAAAGATCGACAGTGCGGAGTATAACAACTAAATTGATAAATAAAATTAAGGAAATTTTAGATACTGACACTGTTGATGAAAATGAATTGAAGGAAAATTTATTGGAGAAAAAGGATCAGATTCAAAGTTTAGATAGGGAAATTGAAAATTTAATAGAAGATTTGGATGAATTAGATTCAGAAATTGAGAGCAGTCAAGAATATTCAGAGAAAATTATTTGTTATAAAATCAAAATCGAAACTAAATTAGAAAATAGAGTTGTAGGAGGAGGTCAATCGGCAAATAATTCATCGGGTGAAAATGTTGAAGGTTCAAAAGGAAATGTCAATTTGCCGAAATTTGATTTGCCTAGTTTCAGTGGGAATATTAATGAATGGCTCAGTTTTAAACAGATTTTTCTGACAACAATCCATAATTGTTCAAAATTATCGGAATTACAGAAATTGCAATATTTGCAAGCGTCAGTTATTGGATCAGCTAGCAAATTAATCAAAGGATTTCCGATAACTGATTCTAGTTATAAAAATGCTTGGGAAACTTTGATTTCCAGATACGACAACAAGAAAAATCTGGCATATGCGCAGTTATCCAAATTCTTTAACGTTAGACCTGTGAAATCAAATAGTCAAAGGTCAATCCTGGAGCTGTTAGACACATGCAACGAAGCAGTAAGAAATTTAAAGTGCTTAAATTTTGAATCGAATCCATTTGTCATGTCCGGATTGTAATGTCATGTCCGGAATCCATTTGTCGAATCCAGTTATCATGTCCGGAATGTAAAGATAATCATATTCTGTGGAAATGTCCAAAGTTCCAAAAAATGAATTTCGATGAGAGATGGGGTGCAGTTAAGAGACACAAGGTCTGCGTTAATTGCTTAAGGGCAAATCATTTTGCTGCCAAATGCTTAATCACAACTCACTGCAGATTTTGCAGTGATAAACATCATACGCTGCTTCATTTTGGCAAATCCGGGTCTGCAATGAATGACCAACCTACTGTGGAAGATTCTATAAATCATAGCATAAGTAATCAAAATGAATCCCCAATCCAGACTAGTTTTTGCGCAAGCACAAATACAGATTGCCAAACATTGTTATCAACAGCGATCATTCAGACCAAATCTAATACCGAGGAATTGAATACATGTAGGGCCTTGGTTGACTGCGGAAGTCAGAAAACTCTAATATCCAAAGACTGTTGTAAAAAACTAGGTCTACCAGTAAAGAACACTAATCATAAAATTTCTGGTATTAATAACATCGTAGCGGAAAACCTCACTCCACGAAGTTAGTTTGGTTTTTACACCATATTTCAATCACGAACAGTTCAAGATTGAGGCATTAGTTGTAAATAATGTTACTGTAAATCTTCCTAACTTTACATTACACTTTACAAACACTTGGCCACATTTAGAAGGGTTGAAACTGGCTGATCCTAACTTTCACATTTCTAAACCAATCGATGTATTAATCGGTGCAGATTTATTTCCCTCAGTCATTATTGGTCAATCTATTCTCGGTCCAAAAGGAGCACCAAGTGCCATAAATTCGAAACTTGGTTGGTTATTATCTGGTATAATACACTCAAGTAATTCTGCTCCTAAATCTATTCTAAGTAGTCATGCTATGGTACAACTGAACACTGATCTTCAAAGGTTTTGGGAGTTAGAAGCCATTCCCAAGGCTATCCCAACTTCTTCTGAAGTACTCTACTCAAAAACTGTTACTCGCACAGAATCAGGGAGATACATGGTTGATCTACCCTTTAAATCAACTCCTGTTCTAGGTAATTCAGAATCACACGCCTTGAAGCGTCTGCAATTCTTAGAAGGTAAACTTCGAAAAAAACCTCCTCTTAAAGAAAAATATGATTCATTTATGAAAGAGTATCTTGAGTTAAATCACATGGAACCTGTTCCAACTTCAGAAATAAAGTCAAATCCAAATCATTTCTACCTTCCACATCACGGAGTCCTAAAGGAGGATAGTACTACAACAAAGCTGAGAGTCGTTTTTGACGCCTCTGCGGTCGGATCCGAGGGGCATTCATTGAATGATTTCCTAGAAATAGGTCCAAAATTGCAACCTGATTTGTTCAAGCTTCTCTTAAGATTCCGAACATATCCAATCGCATTGACAGGCGATATAGAGAAAATGTATCGCCAGATACTTGTCAATCCAATTCATGCAGATTTTCAAAGAATTCTTTGGCGATTTCGTGCAGAGGAGTCTGTCAAGAGTTATAGATTACAAACTGTAACTTATGGCACATCTTGTGCCCCGTTTTTAGCAATTAGAACTTTACATCAGTTGTCACAAGATAACAATTTAGAGTTTCCAGAAGCGGCACGAGTCATTCTTGAGGATTTTTACGTTGATGACCTTCTGACTGGATGTAATTCTGTTGAGGAAGCTACACGCCTGGTGGCTGACTTAAATCATGTGATGAAGAAAGGTGGTTTCACACTTCGAAAATGGTCATCGAACGTACCTGAAGTACTCGATAATCTATCTGAAGACCTTAAGTCTCCAATTCACACTGTAAATATTGATGATGATGTTTCGGTTAAAATTCTAGGTCTGCTTTGGAACGCCATGGAAGATAGCCTGCACATTAATATTTCTGAGCCTAAATCGGTACACACCAAAAGAGAGCTGTTGTCTGTGGTTGCGCGGATCTTTGACCCTTTAGGATTTTTGTCGCCCACCACCATCATGTTGAAAATAATGATGCAAGAACTTTGGAAAGATAAAGTTTCCTGGAATGATTAAATTCCAACTTCCATCCTTAAAACATGGACTGAATTCCATTCTCAAATCAAAATTCTAAAATTAATTAAAGTTCCTAGACATTTGAAAACTTTCATACCATCTGATTCTCAAGTCCAATTGCATGGTTTTTGTGACGGTTCTGGTAAGGCTTATGCTGCGGTTGTATACTTGCGGGTTACTTCTGCAGATGAAAAAATTTCAGTAAGTTTGATTGCTGCAAAAACTCGTGTCAGTCCTCTCAAACATATCACAATGCCTCGAATTGAGCTTTGCGCTGCTATGTTACTTGCACAGTTATGTGCTACAATTATTGAATCTATGCCCAAAACTATCCATGACATATTCTTGTGGTCAGACTCTCAAATCATTGGATTCATGCACCACCCACCAAGGGAAATCAATTCGTAACTAACAGGGCAAATAAGATCAAAATCCTTGTCCCAATGGGAAAATGGAGGCATGTGGCATCATCCATGAACCCCTCGGATTGCGCTTCCAGGGGCATTCTACCACAAAAACTCTTAAATCATCACCTTTGGTGGAGCGGCCCTCAATGGCTTTATTCAAATCACTCCCTTCCAAATCCTGAAGTTGAATCGCTGATGGTCGAGACTCAAGCACCAGATGAAAGTTTGAGCCACGTCACACACGTTAAAATCATTCCGGAATTTTTAAGCAAGTTTTCATCCTTTACTAAGCTACTACGTGTTTTGGCATTTTGTCATCGTTTCATTCATAATTCCAGGAATCCAGCTGCACAACGCACAGGGAATTTAACTGCATCAGAGCTAGCTAATTTTCTAACTTGTGTATAGTTAAGATCATTCAAGAGCATTCATTTCATACCGAGCTTAGGCTATTGAAAGCTCAGCAACCGTTGCCTTCTAATAATAAATATTTACCATTGAACATTTTCGTGGATGAATCTGGGCTCATTCGAGTTGGAGGATGATTATCACAGCATCCATTGTTGAACCCTAATCAAAAGCATCCGATGCTTTTACCAAAAGGTCATTTTGTTACGAGCTTGATCATTAAGCACTATCACGAAAAGCATTGATCATTAAGCACTATCACGAAAAGCATTTTCATGCGGGTGCACAACTAGTGCTCTCCCTTATTCAACAAAAGTTTTGGTTTGTTGGTGGACGATCAACTGTGCATCAAATTTTAAGCAAGTGCATTTTGTGCAAAAGACTTAAGGCTCAATCTTGCCAGCAAATTATGGGTAATTTGCCTGCTCATCGAATCACACCAGTACGTCCATTCTCCAATGTGGGACTTGATTTTGCTGGTCCATTTATAACTAAGCCAAACGTTCCTCGAAGCAAAATCAAATTAAAATCGTACATTTGTGTCTTCATTTGTATGTGCACCAAAGCACTACATCTAGAAGTTGTTTCTGATTTATCCGCACAAGCCTTACTTGCAGCAATGTGAAGGTTTATTGGACGGAGAGCCTTCCAACATTTACTCTGATAATGGAAAAAACTTAAAGGTATTTCAAATCAACTGAAAGAGCTTTTTAAAATGCTTCAAAAGGCAGACATTCAAGATTTTGCTTCTAGTCATTCCATCACGTGGCATTTCATTCCGCCGTATTCTCCACACTTTGGTGGGCTTTGGGAAGCGGCAGTGAAACTTACCAAAAATCATTTGCTTAAATCTTGCAAAGCGAGCATATTCACCTTCGAAGAGTTAACTACTCTATTATGTCAGATTGAAGCCTGCATTAATTCTAGGCCTTTAACACCTATATCATAGGATCCTTCTGACCCACGAGCTCTTACACCTGGACATTTTCTGATTGGAGCTCCCCTCTTGGAAATACCTGATTCAAAACCGCCCAACACACTCAATTTATCTGCTCGTTGGCAAGTAGTTCACAACCAGAAGAATCAATTCTGGACTAGGTGGTCCAGAGACTATCTTCATCATCTCCAACAGCGACCTAAATGGAGGTCTCAGCAGTCAAGCCTCAAAATCTGAGATGTGGTCGTTCTTCATGACACTCAGTCTTCCCCCATGCAGTGGAAACTCGGTACAATTGTGAAAACATTTCCAGGACCTGATCATCGAATACGTGTAGTTGCCATCCAAACACGTGACTGTGAAGTGACCCGTCCGATTTCCAAAGTGACTCTTCTTTGCCCGGGGCGGGAGGATGTTCGATTTTGAGCTGAGATCGTAGAAATCGATCACAGATGGCAGCACTACCGTTTCGAGAAGGACTCATTACAGAACATTATATTTCTATTTTCAATTATACTAATTAATATTCCTTAAGTATTATTTTATGTAATCCTGTCATTTATATTTTACTATATGTTTATTGATATTAAATGCTCCTTTCAAATTATTTATGAATAGATGGCGCATTGAACCACGCGAACTTGAGTTTCGTTTAAAGGAATATGGTAAGTGTAGCGCTATGAGCCATGTGTTAAAAAAAGCAAAAGTCAAGTCTATCTGTGAACCGCTATAGGCGGTTAATTATTCTTTTGTTAATAAAATCTCAATTCTTATCTATGAAGTATAACAATAAATTCTTTGGAAGTTGAAGGAGGTGTCCTGTATTCTTGTCGCTGGATATTTAAATCAAAGGTGAGTGCTTACTCACTTATTCCTTTTTAAATCTTTATGACTGTAGAACCACAATTCTGAAATCCAAAAACAGTCTATTCTATACAGTCCACTGATCTCTAATGAAAATTATTCTATAAGTCTCGACAATCTCAGTTAATGATTTTTAATCATGGCATCTAATGAGATAGTTATTTGTAGTTTATGTGAAACTACAGTTATAAAAAAAACTTAAAAACTCATTACAATCGACGTCATCCAGGTAAAGTGATAAATTGGAATCTTGACATCTGGGAAAGACATCAAGAAAAGTTCAAAATTCCTATTTGTTTCCATGGCAGTATATGTCATTTATTCAGTCTATGATTTCTTCTTTAAAAATTATGAAACAATACTTGGAAGAGTTATCAATCTGTCTTACTAATGACAATATCACTACCGTTTCGAGAAGGACTCATTACAGAACATTATATTTCTATTTTCAATTATACTAATTAATATTCCTTAAGTATTATTTTATGTAATCCTGTCATTTATATTTTACTATATGTTTATTGATATTAATATGCTCCTTTCAAATTATTTATGAATAGATGGCGCATTGAACCACGCGAACTTGAGTTTCGTTTAAAGGAATATGGTAAGTGTAGAGCTATGAGCCATGTGTTAAAAAAAGCAAAAGTCAAGTCTATCTGTGAACCGCTATAGGCGGTTAATTATTCTTTTGTTAATAAAATCTCAATTCTTATCCATGAAGTATAACAATAAATTCTTTGGAAGTTGAAGGAGGTGTCCTGTATTCTTGTTGCTGGATATTTAAATCAAAGGTGAGTGCTTACTCACTTATTCCTTTTTAAATCTTTATGACTGTAGAACCACAATTCTGAAATCCAAAAACAGTCTATTCTATACAGTCCACTGATCTCTAATGAAAATTATTCTATAAGTCTCGACAATCTCAGTTAATGATTTTTAATCATGGCATCTAATGAGATAGTTATTTGTAGTTTATGTGAAACTACAGTTATAAAAAAAACTTAAAAACTCATTACAATCGACGTCATCCAGGTAAAGTGATAAATTGGAATCTTGACATCTGGGAAAGACATCAAGAAAAGTTCAAAATTCCTATTTGTTTCCATGGCAGTATGTCATTTATTGAGTCTATGATTTCTTCTTTAAAAATTATGAAACAATACTTGGAAGAGTTATCAATCTGTCTTACTAATGACAATATCACGAATTTTGTAGCTCTTCTGAAAAGACTTCCTGGTCATTTATTTTCCAGTTTGAAGAAATTCATAATGTTTGATATTAGTCAGGATATGACTAGTACATTTCTTGGCGTGCCTTTACCAGAAAAGCCAGTTAGTTCAAAATCCTTGAGACTGCACAATTCAATCAACAAAACTGCATTGTTGAAAAATAATATAAGTGATTTAGCTAAGTACATTGGATCACTTATTAAGCAAGCAGATTCACATTTCTCTGAAAATGAATGCAAGAGTGACTGCTTTAGGAGTTGCAAAACATTTAAACTTTTTATTTAAAGATTTCTTATTGCATCCACAACTACCACAAATATACACCAAGCTAACACAGTAAAAGGTTTAAATGAAGTCAGTTTCAATGCAATGTTAGATGAAATCCCTTTTATTACAAAAGACAAAGATGCAAGGTGTACTCTTTGGTTTGAATTTGCCATTTTTAATGAATGGGTGTATTCAAAATTATACAACTATATTTGTGATGGTAATATTTGTTCACAAAAGTTGCTTTACAAAACAGCTTTCCATGAGCTAAGTAGTAAAATACCATCATTCATGAAATTTTTTGCTTCAGCACTTACTGTGCCAATTTCTGAAGCAATATGCGATACATGGGGTTCTGTCATTAACCAGGTGAATAAGCAGAAATTGAGATCTGCAGATAGAAATGAAGATGATATAGGAACAAATGATAAGAAAACTTTTATTAAAATAAATGGACGACCTTCTGGTTATAAAAATACTAGGAAATATTTAAAAGCAGCGTTAAATCTAATGTATGGAACAAATTATTCTCTGCACTTTAAAAACATTCATAGAAACAAACAGCTAGGAAAATTTGTTACCTCTAAAGTTGTAAACAGAGTGAATAATGAAGCTGAATGTTTACCTTATTTCAAATGATTAATGGCACAGTTCGCTAGTACAAAATAAAAGCAGTGCATTAACTTCATATTTATGATGAATATTGTGTTATAATGGTTTTTGTGTATGTATATGTGTTTTATTTGAATACTAAATAAAGCTGAATTTGTTAAACTAAATATTTTACTTTATTTATAAATTACTCTTAGATTTGTCCATTTGTAAATTCTTACTTCAGGGAACATTCTTGCAGAAAGATTTTGGATTAATGAAGTTTGTCGTAGAAAGCATAATTTTCTGCCACAGGGCCCGGGACAAAAAGCATACTTCAACCAGGAAAAGGGGTCACAATCCCCCTTAACCTTGCTACTCCCCGTACGCAAACCTTTTATCATTATTCTTTTGTTTTATATCTCTCATTTCTTTATAGAATTAAATATATATATATATATATATATATATTTCTTTTTCTTTGTTAATAATTGTTACTCTATGCTTGTAAATAATGTTATTTTTCAACCCTGATATATAAATATTATATTTCAAACCTGACAATAGTCGATAATATATAGTTATTTTTAATAAAAGTTACATTATGCTTATAAATAATATTATTTTTCAACCCTGTCAATTGTCTTAATATATAAACACTATTTTTCAACATTGACAATCGTCGATATTATTTAAATATTTTTTTTTCTTTTAATAATTGTTATACTATGCTTGTAAATAATATTTTTTAACCCTGACAATCGTCTAACTCTAACATTTGATTACTATGCTTCAACTTTGATATTTAAATTTTTATAAAGATCTTTTTCACAAACATGTAATTACAGGTAATTTGGCAATTGTCAAAAATAATAAACTCAGGCATATATTTCAGCTTGGCACCAAGTATCAGATACAGGAATATAAGAACGTGATTCAAGATTTTAACATCGATCTGGATAATTTTATTTATAAATTAGCTGTGAAATATTGTTTGCCAATCCAAACTTTTCATGAATGGCAATATCACCTCTCTAATGCCTTCTGTTTATACTACAATCAACAAAAGCTAAAAATTAAAAAAACTACAGTTCCACCATCACTCAAACTTTTAAAGGAAAGTTACGTATTGACGTATACTGATAAAATAATCTCAAATTATGCATTTACATGTAGAAAATTCTACGTGGATACATTATGTCAAGTTTACCAAGATAGCACAATGTATGCTCCTTTATCCGATAACGAATTAGTTTTGGCTAAAAGAATTAAGGCATTATACAAACGTATTGGTATGGAATTAAAATCTGTAAAGTTCCCTTATATTGTTCTTATTCCGAAATTACACAAAAATCCCATAAAATTCCGCACAGTTACCATTGGTTGTGGATCTTATCTAACAATGGCCAACCAGAAACTTTTAAATCTTCTTAAACCTGTTATGTTCGAAATACAGAAACAAAGTGCCATTATAATTAAGAATGGACAAGAAGTTATTAACAGACTTAAATTTTGTCATAAAGATACCTGTTTTAAAAGTTATGACTTTCGTGACCTATTCAACAATATAGACTTAACACAGTTATATCTTATTTTAAAAGAGATACATGAAGAATATGATTTAAAGAAATATATTACCTATCGCAGATATTTAGATCTAGTGGAATTGGTACTGAAGGGAAATATATTACATAACGGAAATAAATATTACAAACAAATCAAAGGTATACCAATGGGAGGTAACTGTTCATCCATATTGCAGACATATATTTATCTAAATTTGAAAAGGGAACACATATATTGTCTGAAATGCCATACTTCCGTTATGTGGATGATGTACTTTTGGGGTATTTCAAACACGCACGTAAGTTCGATTTTTCATTTTATCCAAGAGAATTGGAACTAATAGAGAATCAAGATACTGACGATGAAGCTGTAAATTTTTTGGACTTATCTATCAGAAAAAATAGACAATATGGGTTATATACAACATTGCATGACAAACGTGACTTATATGGGATTAAGATCAACCATATCATTGATTGGACTTCTAATCTCACTAAGAATGTTTTTAGGAACATTTTAATTGGACATTTAAAAAAAAACCATGTCTATAACACATTCAAGAGGGATTGCATTAATTGTAATCAAAAAATTGTAAAAGAAGCTATAAAAAAACATTATCCCAGGTATTTCTTGAAAAGTTATTAAAATTCTTATTTCAAAGATCGAACGGACATTGATCCATTCAATGGTGCGATTGAAGGATTCTGATTGATATGCGATACTGTTATCAAAACACGCATGCACGTAAAATCTTACTTGAACAGTGTGATAGATACGTTGAATCTTTTTGTCTCCATTGTTCCTGGTCGTTGATCTTGCTTTTTCCTGTTAAAGGGTGCTTTTACCTTGGCACATTTGGGAGACCGACCATTGTATTGCATTGGTGCCGTGAGCGTTTACCAGGGCAGTAGAAGCTGCATTAAGTGGGAAAGAGGAGTCGCAATCCTCCTCTACCATTTTATGCAAGACATATGGTCATGCCCGTTATTTAGATTTCCTTTTTTCCTTGTGTTTTACTTCGGATCTGTGAGCTGCTTCGCGTCTAATCCATCGTTGTGAACTGTTTAGTTTATGTCAGAATTGATTAGTGTGGTGGCAAATTATTCGAAATCCACTCTACGATATATATGATATATATATTTTTTTATATACATATATTAAATTGTTATACTATGCTTGAAAATATTATATTTAACCCTGACAATAAAACTCAGACATTTGATTTACTATGCTTCAACTCTAATTTTTGATTTTCTAAACAAGGTAAAGGTTTGTTTTTTTTTGCCTAGGTTGACCCCTTACCCTAATCCTGTTCTAAATTTTGGCAATCCGTGACAGACTTGTGACAGACTTTCGTGACAGACTTGACTATCCTTTAATTTTATGTTTTCTTATAAGTGACTTTCTTGACTTTCTCTTAAGTTCATCCCTTTCCTTGATAAGCTTGACTCGCCTTTAACTTTGAAGAAATTCTGAATTGCGACATTATATTATTTAACTCTGAAATTTGACTTTGATTTTGTTCCTTGTTCCCCCAGTCTGAAAATTTTTTCTCCCTTGCTTCCCAGTCTGTAAAATTTTTCTCCCTCACCCCCATCTGTAAAATTTTTCTCCCTACCATTTTCTCCCTACCATTTTTTCTCCATTCTGATCATTTGTGTTTTATAATATATCTCTTATGCCTTGGTAATTTTTAATAATATTGGTAATTTTATGTAATTCTGTTACTTTTGGTTAATTAATCCTGATATTTGCTTTTTGCTATTTGATGCAGTGTATTTAATTGTAATTTTTACTTTGTATTTGTTTTTGCTTGTTTTGGAGGGGGGGGGGGTCCCTTTTTGGGTTTTCCCCCTCTATCAAATTTTCTTTTGCTGTCTGTGTTTTGTCTGATTCTCCATGTGACTTATTTTGTCGCTGCCTTTCTTCTGTAAACTTGTATCTGTGATTCCATTTATATTTATATGTTGTAACCTTTGAATCTAAAATAAAATCTTGGCCGTTCTGTGACCCTGGAGGCCAGTTTCTGCTGGCAGTCCAAAAAGCTCTCTATATCCTAGGATGAGTCGGATGGTATGGGTCTTCAACATCAACAGGCACACAGCCATTACCCCTGGTGTGATTATATGGGGTGCTATAACTTACAGCAGGTCGCCCCTAGTCAACCTGAGTACAACTTTAACAGCTCAACGATATGTTGATGAAATTCTGCAGCCTTTTAGGTTACCCTTCATGACATGTCATTCTGGAGCCATTTTTCGTCAAGATAAATGGCACGCCACAAATGGCGTGCATATCTGTGGACTGTGTCTGTGCTGTTGATACTGTTCCTTGACCAGCAAGGTCACCAGACCTTTCACCAATCGAGCATGTATGGGCCATGCTAGATCGCCAGATTCGGGCATCCCGAAATGTAGCAGATCTGGAGCATCTATTGAGAAATGCCTGGCAGAATGTATCACAGGATGGCATCAGAAAACTTTATCACTCCTTACCTAGACATATGCAAGCATGCATTGCCGCCAGGGGGGGATTTCACCAATAACTGATTTGAAAATTCAATGTGCAATTGCTAACCATTAATGGATCCTGTGGCCTTGATTTTGTAATCATTTCGTTACCTGTGTATGAGCTGTATGCATATTTAATTTCAATAAAAACAGTCACTTTCATCATGGTGCTTTTTTTTTTTTTTTTTTTTTTTTGCAAAAGAATATAGTAACAGCAATAAAGGAATTTGCAATTGGAAACTAAAGCGGGAGGCAAAATCAGCTGATTTAGATTCCATACTGTATTGAGCAGAAGCATAGAAAAATGTACTAATAACTGGTCCCATTCAATGTCAAAAAACAAAAGAACTGCACAAGGAGCTAAATATTGAGGAAACATATGACTTCACAACAGGTTGACTTACAAAACTTAAAAATTGCCATGGCATAAGATATTTGAAAACACGTGGAGCGAAAAAATCAGCTTACATATTAGCAGCGGAGGAATTCATTGTAGAATAAGAAAAAATATGATGTGGGCAGCACATGACTTTCCTTATATAATGCAATGAATTTACTACTTTTACAGTTAAAAAAAAAATTATTATTATAGTAGATACTTATATTCTTTCCAAGATATTGAATTTTCTTCAATTAATCGTCATTTTCATTGATTTAGCTTCATTTTTATCCATTTGGCGAGATTTTCGTTAATTTGGCAGCATTTAAAAATATCACCAAATTGGCGACATTCCGCTAAATTCGTCGCCAAAATCTCACCAAGATTTATGGATGGAGAAATAAGTTATTCATACAGCAGATAAATGACTATTGGCTTTCAAATACAAAAGTATTACTCAAAGTATGTAAACCACTTGAACAGACACAGACAATTAAATTCTTCTATATCACAGTTTAATAAATGCCTACTGCAATTATTCATTGGAACTAGGGAACATTCATATCCCTTACGATTTATCAAACACTATTATGATAATTTTTGTACAAAATACAGTAATGACAATTATGTTAACTTTACTGATTTGCTGGTATACAACTCCACTCTTATCTGAGATACTCTGCATCTCTTTTACTGAAAGCACACATTATTCACTGTATCGTGTCTCATGATGACTTCCTCTCCAGTAATTTTTTGACTTTGTAGCATTTTTTTCCTGTTTCACATTTGGTTGGTTTGTAAATTTTTCAATTTTTACTGTTCCTTGTTTCGTGTTGTCTGGTATTCAGTCATTTTATTCCCACGGACACATTCGATTGTTGTTTCGGGCGTGTAGTGGTTCTGGGAGTGTTTTCTAGAAGTCAAAGTTAGCTTCTAACCAGGAAAAGGGGTCACAATCCCCCTTGACCTATCTGCAACCTCGTAAATGCAATCATTCTAACTTTTTATTTCGTTATTTGTATATATATTTCAAAACTCTGATAGTGCAGCATTTTGCGCCTTTCTATTTCTTGAATTTTTAACTTTTTATGATTGTATTTTATAATATTTCTTGGAAGATTTCTTATCAGCTGCATTGTGCTCTGGAATTTTCTTATATATACATTCCCATGCCATATACCTTTTGTACCTTTCCTTCTACAGCTTCTAGGGAACCTCTCAGACTGCTGGCGTACGTGCAGTGGTCTTCCGTGTGATGGGGGGGGGAGGGATCGAATTCCTGTTGTCTTTACATTTTTACTGTTTTTACATATTTATACATCTGTATTTTTGTGTACTTTTATATCCTTTTAATCCTATTGGACACATTCCCTTATTTGTTTTCTTGCATTTTTAGTATTTTGACTTATAACATTTTAGTCATTTTCTCCTTTTATATAAAAATACCCCCCAAAAAAAGTAATAGATATTGTGAAAAGTCTTTCCTTTCTATCGACACTCTACTTGGTTTCTTTAACTTTTCAATGATGCATGTTTCATATGGTGATTTTATTATGATGATTTTCTTACCTGTATTTTTATGTGATTTCAGTGTATCTTATTGTATTTTTAATACTTAAGTGCACTTTTTCGGCGTTTTATCGCTATTGGAATGTAACATTATACTGTTCAAGTTTTAATGTTTTACTACTGCTCTTTTTATCATATGGAATTACAACATAAAATATTTAGCGAGTGGCAAGTATGGGAATATCTATTCACATATGCCCGTTCGTATGGAATTTGGGGTAACCATATGACTGATATCAAGTGACACTCGGCTCTTTTTCTTTCAATATGAACACTATTATGCATTATTTTCAGCCAGAGAGATATCAAGAGGGGGAAGAAAAACAAAATGTATGTAATGTCTGTACGTCCCATCCTGATCTAAATGGAAATTTTCCAATTTCTCATATGGAACACATCACTTTTAGCTTCAAAGATACCAGAACTTTCAAATACAATCGTTGCAAATCTAATCTATACAAATTATGCCCAGTGGCAAAACCAAACACAAATAGGTGTTTATAATTCCAATCATCTCTCCTTCTGCAAGGTATATGGGTGTGTCTATTGTATTTGCTGCAACATTTGTGGATTAAAATATATAGGACAAACCCAAAATCGGCTACATTTGAGAATTAATTTACATCGCAGCCAGGTTAACAAGATTTGTGATACTGATACAGACGTTAATTTAGAGTTGAGACACTTTTCCACCTATGGATTTACAAATATTTCCGTGCCTATTCTCGACATTGTACCAGAATTAACTGTCTTTGGTGGGTTGGTTGGTTGATTAAGGATTTTTGGCACAAGATCCAAAGAGGATAAGCTGCGCCAGACATATGGTATTAAATACAGATAAATGTAAAGAATAAAAACAAGTTTATAATCTAAAAGAGTGTATGACTAAAACAAGACAATGCAAGAAGGATAATGATGGAAACAAGATGAAAAATGTCTAAAAGGTGATAGGAAGTGAATTTAAATATGATGGTAAAAACCGATGTCTAATAAGAAAGGAAAAATCCCTGAATGAGGATTTTCTCCAATCAATTCCGTCAAAGTTAAAGTATACGTTTTAAAATGTTTAAAACGAAACTGTTTATATTCAGGACAAGTAATTAGAATATGTTTTACACTCGCTGCGGTTTGACAAACATTACAAAGGGGTTCAATTTCTCCTAAAAGTAAATGCCTGTGAGTAAAACGAGTGTGACCAATACGCAAACGAGTTAAAATTACATCCAGTTTCCTACATTGGAAACTAGTCCATTTTTGTACTAAGGGTTTTATCTCGTGCAACTTATTATCAGATTTCTGATTCCAGGACGACTGCCATTTGTCATGAATATTTTTGAGAACAAATTGTTTGATGTCAGTTAAAGGGATAGTCAGATTCAAAGTTTGAGTAGCTGATTTAGCAGCAATGTCTGCTAACTCATTTCCTTTGATGCCAACATGTCCTGGGACCCAACAGAATTTAGTATGGTATCCTTGCCCCTTCAGACGATGCTCATACTTAAGGATATCAGAGGCAATGTGGTAATTCATAGCTCTCTTCGATGATAAAATCTGTAATGAACTCAATGAGTCAGTATATATAATGTGTTTTTTGGACTTTTGATAAGAGATGAAGATTAGGGACTGGTAAATAGCCATAATCTCAGCTGTAAAAATAGAGCAAGATGCATGTAGTTTATAAGACTTTATAGTATTGTTGCAAACATAAGCTAAACCAACGTAATCTCCTGCTTTGGAATCATCTGTAAAAACAGGAGTAAACTCTTTATACAGATTCCTATGTTCTCCAAACAATTGCACATAAATAGCCGGGTTGGTGTTAGTCTTTGTAAAATTGTAAAAAGGATTGAGAAAGGAGAAATTATTAACATACCATGGAGGGGTTTCAAAAAACTTTGTTTTACGAACATAAAGCTCTACTAAAGGGGTAGTTTCTACTATATTGCGTATCCGCTTGCCAAAAATAGGAATGCATGAAGGTCTGTGGTCATACAGTCGATCATAATGATCATCAAGGAATGCACGTTGTAACGGATGGTTATGTACGGACATGATACGAAAATAATAATTCAGTGCCAGCTGTTCACGCCTTAATTGTAAACATGGCTCATTAGAGACAGCATATATGCTTTGAACTGGAGATGTCCTAAAGGCTCCTGAGCATATACGTAATGCCTTATGGTGAATTGGATCAAGCTTTTTTAGCACTGATGTTCGTGCTGATCCATACACAGAACAACCATAATCTAGTTTTGACCGAATAACAGCTCTGTAGATGCGAAGCATGGAGGTAAGATCTGCACCCCATTTAGTATTTGAGAGGACTTTTAAGATGTTAAGAGCTTTCTCACATTTATTTCGCAGTTTCTGGATGTGGGGCAAGAAAGTAAGCTTTTTATCGAACCAAACCCCTAGAAATTTTATTTCCTCTACTACAGCAATCTTTACACCTCCCATAAAGATTTCTGGGGGTGAGTGGATACCATGTTTTCTGGTGAAATGAACACAACAAGTCTTTTGAGTGGAAAACCCATACCCATTCACATTTGCCCATCGTAAGATGTTATTTACGGTGGCTTGACATTGTCTTTCCACAGTACGCATATCGTGAGCTTGGTAGGCAACTTGCAGATCATCCACATACAGACTTTTATGGACAGACACTGGCAAACTGTTTAAAAGACTATTTATTTTTATATTAAAGAGTGTCACACTCAAAACACTTCCTTGTGGCACACCCTCCTCTTGTACGTGTGTGCGTGAGAGTGTTGAACCAATGCGCACTTGGAATGTCCTGTGTGATAAAAAGTTTTGAATAAAAATAGGAAGATTACCTTTTAGATTAAAATCGTAAATGTCCTTAATAATACCGTAGCGCCATGTTCGATCATAGGCTTTGTCAATATCAAAAAAAATTGAGACTAGATGATTTCTCCTAAGAAAGGCAGTCCTAATTTGTGATTCTAATGAGGTAAGATTATCAATGGTAGATCTACCTCGACGAAAGCCACTTTGGTGGGGTGAGAATAACTTGTTACTCTCTAAAAAGTGTACAAGCCTGGCATTAACCATTTTTTCTAGAAGTTTACATACACAGCTTGTGAGAGCTATAGGCCGATAACTTAAAGGGCTTTGAGGGTCCTTACCTGGTTTTAAAATGGGAATTGTGATGGCTCTTTGCCATGACCTAGGGAATTTATGTTCATGCCAAATTCTGTTAAACAGGTATAAGAGGTTCAATAAGGAGTAATGGGAGAGGTGTTTAAGCATGAGATAGCTAATTTTATCAGGTCCACTGCAAGTTCTGTGTGTTTGAGACAAAACAGTCACCAACTCTGACATTGTAAAGTGCATGTTATAAGGTAAGTTTCTAGCTTCTGGGAAAACAATAGGTTTATTTTCAGACTGAAGTTTGTGTTTTAAAAACGGTTCAGAGTAATTTGATGCATTTGAAATATTTGCAAATTCTTTGGCAATTTCATTTGCAATGTCATATGGCGAACTTATATTTGTGCCATTATGATATAGAATGGCTATGGAGTGATCACTATAATTCCCTGTACACTTTTTGACTTTCTCCCATAGAATTTTACTACAAGTGGAAGATGTTATTTCACTAACATATTTTTCCCATGACTCTTTCTGCCTTCTTCTGCGAATCCTGCGAGCAAAAGCTTTTGCATGTTTAAATGCAGTTAGGTTTTCAGTGGTAGGAGACTTCCTGAAAATTGACCAAGCTCTCTTTTGCTTTTTATAGGCCTCACGACATTCCTCATTCCACCAAGGGAAGCGATGCTTAGATATATTACCTGTACTTTTTGGAATTGCAGCATCAGCAGCCTCTATAAGAACACCTGTCACATTTTCTACAGCTGTATCAATGTCAGTGCTTTGAACAGCTTCATCAGTGATCAGGGCTAGGGAAGTAAACTTCGCCCAATCAGCTTTTGGAAATATGTATTGAGATTGTTTTATAGTTGATCTGAATTGACTGTTAGAGAGAATGATAGGGTAGTGGTCACTATTGTGAAGATCTTTATCAACTGTAAAGTTCCAGTAAGGAAAGAGAGAGGGTGAACAGATGGCAAGGTCAATACTGTGAAAAGTCTTACTAGGTTGGTGAAAATAGGTGAATTCATTATTGTTAAAAATGCATAAGCTGTGATCACTGACACATTGCTCAATTTGTTGTCCTCTGCAATTTGTGTCCCGACTTCCCCAAAGGGGATTGTGGCCATTAAAGTCACCGAGTATCACAAATGGTGCAGGAAGTTGGCGAATCAAATTATCAAGTTCTCTAGAACTTATGTGATCATTTGGTGGTAAGTAAATACAGCATACTGTAATCAATCTATTTACATGGATCCGAACAGCAACGGTTTGTAGATTTGTGGCGAGTTGTAATACGGAAGAAGGGTAGTCTTGTGAGACTAACAAAGCAACTCCCCCAGATACTCTACTGTTCATATTAAAATCTTTACGGATACAATTAAAATTTTTAATATTAAAATTACTGCTAGATTTTAGCATAGTCTCTTGAAGGCAAATACAAATAGGATGGAAAGTATTAATTAAATTCTTGATCTCCACCGACTTGTTCTGCAACCCTCGGCAATTCCAAGATAGTAAAAAAGCCATATTCAGGTTTTTTTCTTGGACCGATGGGAGGTGGTCTCTTTTTTCCCAGTAGACGAAGAGGAAGAGGATGACACATCTGTTATCATCCCTTCATCCTCGGAAGCACACAGTTGTACTTCGTCATCATTTTGGCTATGATTTTCTTGTATGTTTGTTTTTTTGAATGATATTTTTTCCAAAGGACTGTCTTTGGTATTCTTTAATTTATGTTTTTTGTTTGACTTTGTTTTCTCTTCTAAAGTATTGACTCCTTTTTTCCCACTGGTACTTACTACTGCAGTTTTTTGTTGTGTGAAAGCAGGTCTGAAATTGGCTAATGGGATTGAAGTTTTTTGCTTTTGTTTAGTACTTGAAACAGCAGTGTTTGCAGAAGGGATAGGTTTTGTTTCGTTAGTTTGTTGGTTATGGATTATTTGCATGAAGTTTAAGTCAGGTTCGGTTTGTGTGCCTACTGATGAAAATTCAGTTTGTATGCTAGCAGATTTTGTTTGTCTGTTTCTGACAACAGATGAGTATGATATTCCTATTTTTGGTGTTCTTGCTTCAATTAGTTTACGTGCTTCCGGGTAAGTAATATTACTGGATGTTTTTAAAGTTTGGATTTCTTTCTCAAAAACCCATTTTGGACATGAGCGGGCATAAGATGGATGATCAGCCTCGCAATTTACACATTTTGGAGTAGATGTACATCCCTCACTGTCATGTCCGTGTTCTGCACAGCGTGCACACACCACTTTAGGAGCACGACAGGAAGTTTTTGGATGTCCAAATCTCTGACAGTTGAAGCATCTTAATGGGTTTGGCACATATGGACGTACTTGGCATCTGAGGTAAGCTACTTTTAAATGTTTAGGTAAGACTGGAGTGTCAAAAGTCAGTATAATATGTTTTGTTGGAAACATTGTTCCATCTCGTCTAACAGTGATTCGTCGCACAGAGCTAACTTTTTGGTCTTTAAGATTATCAAGGATTTCAGTTTCAGGTACATATATAAGGTCTGGTTCGGATATAACCCCACGAGAGAAGTTCAATGTACTATGAGCAGTCACGGACACAGGAATATTTGCGAGGATTTTCATTAAAAGTATATTTTTAGCTTGAGCGGTAGAGAAAACTTTAACTAACAAGTCACCAGATCTGAGCTTTTTTATTGTTTCGACTTCCCCAACAGTACCGAGTATTCCTTTTTGAATCAAAAAGGGTGAAACGTTATTAAAAGATCCGTCTATTCTTTTCATAATGAAAAACTTTGCTTCAGTTGTAGTCATTTTATGATTATCCAGTTCATTAATTCTTTGTAAAGTATCTGTATTTACGTTCATAATCCTATCATTAGTTTTATGTCCCAAGGATACGGAAACGCTAGAAGCATCTACTCTATCCGCCCAATTAAGATCTCCTGCCTTGGAAGGCAAGGAAGCAATAGAATTTTCACTTGAATAGCATGAAGAACCCGAGGCCAAAAGCATTCTCGAATTCTCCATGCTTGTAACCACTAATAAAAAACCACGGTTTACTTCCAGATCGATCGGAGCCCCCGCCAGACTCCGTCTCCCCACACTTTTCTAACGTGCCAAGTGTAACCGCCGGAGTCATTCGCAAAGCCAGATGATGGAGAGCGGGCCATAACGTGCACCTGGTGCACAGGGCCCATGGACCAGCAAGGATCCAAGGGGGATTTCTCGATATGAAACACTCTCCACCATCCAACCAACGCAACCAAGGGACTCACCTCTGGAACCGTTTACTGCAAACGTTTCTCGAAAGCAAAACTACTGATGCACGCAGCTCTACCCCTTTCGCATCACACCCACATGAACCCATTCCCGAGCCCAAACGGTGTACCTTACGGCAGAGGCCGAAGAGTGGTACTAGGGCCCATAGAGCAGATGTGATGTTTACTAAGGGCTCGGCATTGATGACACCAGCAGCTGAGAGGGACTAGAAACACAAAACACAAAAGGGGAACAAAAGAAAAAAGAAGGTGAAAGGAGAATAGACAAATAAAAAGAGCAGGGAAATGAAAGAGAGAGACAGAAAAAAGGAAAGAAAAGGATTGCTAAGGTACCTCGGGATTGCAACACCCGTATTCACTAAAGAAGTGAACCCCTGAGGGGCTGTCTTTGGTGGGAAAACACGCATATTATCAAATGAAATACAATGTTTCCTCATGGTCTCAACTCTTTAAACTTTGGAAAAACCTTCAATTTAGATTATTATCTTCACTACAAAAATCCACCTAATAACTGTTTGCATGCTTCACATAAAACCACTCGAGGCAAACGTGCAGGAAATAAAAAGTGATTTAACTTTATTGCTTATTTGAATAAAATTAATAGATGTATCTATGAATTATGCCACTTTGAACAAATTCAAACTAAATGGATTAAAAATATGGTATTTGGCATAAAGAAGAAATTCATTGGCAAATTATGGGAAGTATGGAACGAACAGCCCAAACTACCAAAACAAGAGGGAATGCATGATATCTGTAAAACCAACCTGGCTACTTTTTATGATTTTTTAAATTACGTGCTGAACAACAACACACCCAATTAGAAAAACGTAAACTTCAAGTAAACAAGGAATTTTTTATTATTATTTTCAGTAATAAAACTTTTGATCACTTTAATATCAAAGATATTCTTAAAACTTTTAACCACCTTTTACCGACCAAACAAATACATATTTCATACCTGCCAACTTGTACGATTTATCTGTACAATGTACGAAATTTGCCTCATTTTTACGATTATACGAAATAATCAAAAAATGTACGAATTTAATAGTTTTATTCGTAGGTTAGCGAATTCTAGTGACTTTGCGCTAGATTTGGTGAAAACCCACTAGTTTTAGTAGAAAATCGCTAGTTTTGGTAACATCAATTTGAAAATCAGAAAAACATTGATTGCGTTAGTGCTGCTGGTTTGGGGGGAAATTGGGCTTTTTTTTTCCAGTTTGCTAAAAAAAAAAATTACTAAGTTTGGCAACAACATAAAATCCATAAATTCTATATCAGTGTTGTCAAATTGAACCAATGTGCGCAAATTCGGCTACTTTTCGGTAGAGTTTTTCCAAGATAATTTGGGGTAGTTTTGAACAAGTTGTGTGGCAACGCCTCACGCGGTAAACAACACAGCCGCTATGGCTTCCAAGATAATTTGGATAGTTTTAAACAAGTTGCGTGCCAATGCCTCACGGAGTAAACTTGACACAGTCGCCGTGGTGCCATTTGCATCTAAAATTACGTATGTGGATCCAACTCTCTGTAATTCACTTATAGTGATCGTGTCTTGTGGCAAAATGTCCAAAGTAAAGCCTAAACAATATTCCCAAGTGTTTAAACAATCCTACACTCGGGAGTTTTCCTGTATTGTGCAGTCTCGCAAAGGTGTGCATTTGCCTTTTGTTCATTGTGTACAAGTGATATAAGCATTTCACATGGCGGCTTAAACGATGCAAAAGTATATGTATGTTCCAAAAAACATTGTGATTTTGCATTTAATTTTGAAAAGAATTCAAATGTTGGATTTTTTTTCATAAAACAACTGGAGATAACTATGTTATTAAATCAGAATGCCTTTTTACTGCATTCATTATTGAACATAACTTCCTATTTCCGTTGCTGATCATGCTGGACCATTGTTCAAAAAAATGTTCACTCGCTGTGAGACTGCTAAAAATTATGAGTGTGGAAGGACAAAGACTAGTGCTATTCTGAATAAAATGGCTTTGAGTGGAAAGAATTATTGGTGGACTTGCTAAAGGTGACTCCATTCTCTATTGCAACTGACGGAAGTAATAGCAATGATGGTCAGTTGTATCCAATTGTTGTTAGTTTCTACAATGATGAAGTTCGGGAAATTGACTATACTGTGCTTGCACTACCTGTTTTGTCGGGGAACTCAACTGGTCGCAATATTGGAAAACTTTTGCTGGACAACCTTGAATCAAAGAAAGTTCCTTTTGAAAACAATTGCATAGCTTTAAGTTCAGATAATGCACCGATAATGATTGGTTCCAAGAATGGTGTGGCAGCTGTTTTAAAAAATGTGAACCAAAATTTGGTGGTAATTGGCTGCCCTTGCCACTTGATTAATTTGGCTGCTGAAAAGGGAGCAGCTGGTCTCCCAGTTTCTGTCGATGAAATTCTGATCGATATTTTTTATTATTTGCAAAAAAGTGGAAAAAGGAAGGAAACATTAAAACAGCTGCAAGTATTCCAAGGAAAAAAAGCAAAAAAGGTGTTGAAACATGTTTGTATAAGGTGGTTATCTTTAGGAAGAAGTCTTAAACAAGTACTTGAGTTATGGGAGGTATTACTTAGTTTTTTTAAAAATGAAGTAAATGATGCTAGAGTAAAGAAGAGTAAACCTAAGTCCTTAAACAGCTCTTCCACCTCAAAGTCTAAGTCTGAAAGAAGGTCCGGTTCTCAAAAACCTAAAGCTGTGCCAATTAATGTTAAGAAACGGAAAATATCTGTAATGTTTAGTCTTGATGATCCAGTTGCAAAAAAGAAAAAAGCTGTTAAGGATATTGAGACCTCGATGTGTGTCTCTAGTAACAGTAAGAAAAACGTTGTGTCAAGACCATGTACAAGTGCACATTTAATGTTAACCCGTGTTGGGTTGCTTTAGAATGTATGTAATTTGGAGGTTTGAAAATTTACTTTTATTTCTTTTTCCCTGGCTCAATATTCTTAATTTGGTAATATTTAAATAATATTTATTGGCTTTTTCATTTATTCTTTAATTAGAATATTTTTAATCTTCTAAATTAATTTTCTTTATAATATTCTTAATTAAAAATGTTCCATTTCTTAAATTAATATTAGTTTTGATTTGTAAATTTTAAAAATTATTTATTTATTTGATTCCCCTTAAAATTCCCTTTAATTTGATGTCCCATTTTGCCATTTTGGTTAGAAATTCAGTTTGTTCTTCAGTTTCAAGTTATTTCCATGTCTCACTGCAATTCAAAAATTTCAGTTGCGGCCATTTTCGGAATTCTGTTTTGCGGGCTTTTCACTGCGATTAATGCGCCACCTAAGCATTTTTCGCGCCTCTTTGGAATTCGTGATTTATTTTAATTGGTTCGCATTTTTACGGATCGTCTGCTCTCGGAATTATGAGTATTATTTTGGCAATTCTAATTTCGGTAAGCGAATTTTAATTGCTGCTGTTTATCTAAACTCCGCCCTTTTTGCCGCACGTATAAATACGCGCGCAGAATTTTTCAGTTTCAGTTTTTTGTTGAAACCCTTCGTCGTGTGTTAGCGCGAGAAGCGCATTGTTGATTTTCGAATGGAACTTATGTTCCACGCGAGCTTTTCTATGGAACGTTAAGTTCCTCGCGTTATTTTTTTTAACATTGTTGTTTTAGTTTAAATGATGGTTTTTCGAGTTTTTATCGTGTAATTCGCGACGTAACTCTCCGGAAAAGTGTGTGGTGAAATTCCTTATGCGAGCTACGTGAACGTAGCTTCTGACGAGGACGGACGTTCTATAAAGATCCGAGTGTACCAGAAGTTTCTGTTAGGTCCGATTTCCTGAGCTCTGATGTTTTTCAAGAAAGTGCTGAATCCTCTCCTGACTAAAGTTTGTTGATCTCCAGAAAACCAGTGTAGTTTTATTCCTGTCAACTCCACTATTAGAACTTTTTGTCTCCAACCAGTGCAGCTCTAATAATTGGAACTTTTCCCCCCTGTCTGATGACCCAGCTGGTGAATATTGCTGTTATATTTAAACTCCTAATTTCTTAAATTCTCAATATTTGAAATGTATTTAATCAAAATTTATTCTGTAAATATAAAATTCTAAAACTTCATTCTGAGAGCAAATTTCTAAACCTTCATAAATTTATAAGAGCCTGGGTAAATTCTAAAATTCTTTAAATTTAATATTTTTGTTAATGATTTTCTGATAGAATATAAAATAGATTGTTTTGAGTAAAGTTTTTATGCTAATTCCTTAATTTTAACTAAGTTGATAAAATTCTAAAATTCTAATGTCTAAAATTCTAATGTTAATTCTTCCTGAGTTGCCTGCCTGTGAGCAGTGTTTTTGTATTTGTTAATTTGAATTAATTTGAAGTTACAATTTAATAAACTAATTTTCTTTAAACTAAATATTATGTCTTCCTTTATCTCTTTTAAACACAGCAGGTTTTATTCTATCTTTCAAACACAACACCCGTGAAGAAAGAATCTTCCATGTTTCTATCATCAAAAGTTAATAAAGCTTACTGTCTTTTCCTAAATTTTATATCGCCTACATTTGAGGATATAAATATTGTCCTCCAGTCAAAAATTCCAAAAATTAATTGAATGTCTTTATATCAAGGTACAATAAAGGTTAATTTCATTAATTTCCTCAGTTGCATTGCCTAATGTTTTAGCATATGAAAATTGTACTAATTTTAGATGTCAATTGTACTAATTTCAACATTTTGAGGTTAGCAGGTATATTTGTTTATCTTACCATTATACCAAGACCCATGGACGTACTATTTACAACTATAATATACTAAGTAAAAATCTGTCAGAATATAGTCATCAGGCATGCAACTGTATTAATGATCCGTTATGTAATCAAGATCATGGACATATTGTCACTGGAGACATAACACTTCCAAAGGATCTTCCTCTTCTCCAATTTTTAAAAATGGGCACAAAATATCGACAAGTATTTAGTGGTGTTGAAGATAATTTTAGTAAGGATTTAGATGCCTTTATATACAAAATAGCAATAAAAAACAGTTACCCTTTGTCTACCTTTAATGAATGGCATTATAATGTACATAACGCATTTAAATATCAATATAACCATTTTACGGAAACTGTTAAAATCAATAAATACCCTACTAAAAATACCAAAACGGGAAATTGAAAATAAAATTTGTGCTATGTATAAACGAATCAGAATCGAAATCAAGCATATCAGATTTTCTTACTTGGTGATGATTCCCAAACTACACAAGACTCCTATTAGGAACCGTCCCGTAACAGTGGGATTCCGAACATATATGACCATTGCTAATACAAAACTATTATTACTGTTAGAACCAATTATGTTACAGATAATGAAGAATGGATCAATCATGGTTAAAAATAGTTATGATGTAATAAATAGTTTACGTAATAGGTTCGAACATATGATCTACAAGAGTTTTGACTTCAAAGATCTATTCAATAATATAAATCTGGACAACCTTTTTGATATAATGATTGAGATTTATAACACCTATGATATGCAAAGATACATAGCAATGTACAAATATAAAACCATATTGAATATAGTATTGTATGAAAATATTCTACATATAATGGTATTAATTTCTATAAACAGAAAAAAGGCATTCCTATGGGAGGGGGTTGCTCCTCTATGTTAGCGGACCTCTACCTAAACTACTACGAAAAAGGTACCCATATTCTGAACGAAATGCCTTACTTCAGATTCGTGGACGATATCCTTATTGGCCAAACAATAAATAGCAGCGATTTTGACTTTAGTTTCTACCCATCCAACTTAGAACTTATAGAAACTAATAGGAATCATGATAACGAGATCAATTATCTTGATATTAGTATCAATTTTTGTGAAAATGAAGAATTATATATAAAACTATATGATAAGAGAAACTCATTCGACATTAATATTAATTACATTGTTGACTGGAATTCGAATTTGAGCTCTACCATATTTCGCAATATCATCAAAAATCATTTCCTTCGTAACTTGAGAATGCATACTTATAAACGTGATCGCATCATTTGTGACAGAAAGTTCATCCAGGAGGCATTACGACAGCATTATCCAGTGAACTACATCAAACACTACTATAATGCACTACACAGCAATGATATAAATGCCTTTTACAAAGATTTTGGCAACATCACTATTCCATAAATTTTATTGGCAACGTATGTATTTTAAGCATCTCTATAAATGCAGTTGATTCGGAAACTTTTCAGATGATGTGAAATTAGCACCTTCACTATCATCGGGAATTGCTTTCCCTCCCTTTAATCAACATTCCTCTATCCATTTTTATACTTTTAAATTTAAACGTGGTCTTTTCTTCCATTCCTGGATTACGCCTTTTGTTTGGACGTTTCATGGAGATTAGGCCACAGGAAGATATCGGCTCCGGGACTGTTTCCTAGGAGTAATTAGCTGGATATAATCGGGAACAAGGGGTCACAATCCCCTTTGGCCTATTTGTATCTTACCTGTTGGCACTTTCCCATCTTATACTTTTGACTTTCTTATATATACCCGGCATTCGTGAGCAGCTTTGCGCTTTTATGCTGGGTCACTTTTTTTTTATTTGTATATTGTACAATTTCATACTTTTAAATATTCACATATATATATATATATATATATATATATATATATATATATATATATATATATATATATATATATATATACATATATATATATATATATATATTAAATTGTTATACTATGCTGGAAAATATTATGTTTAACCCTGACAATAAAACTCTGACATTTGATATACTATGCTTCAACTCAGATATGTGATTTTCTAAATGAGGTAAAGAGTTTTTTTTTTTTGCCTAGCTTGATCCTGTTATTTTATGTGGATATTTAAATGTGAAGAAGCATACTTTAAAGATATATTATGAAGTTTTTATTTTAATAGTGATTTTACTTTTAAGAACGGAGCAAGCTGCAGACACTACATTTTAATATAAACATCATTTTCCAAGTCCATCTCGTAAACACGAGAGAGGGTTGCCATAAACATATTTTTAATACTGCTGTTGCCAGATATAAAATAAAGATATTTTAAATAACAATTATATTTTAACAGACCCTTACTCTAATCCTGTTCTAAATCTTGACAATCATGTCTTCCGTGACAGACTTTACTATCCTTTAATTTTGTGTTGTTATATGTGACTTTCTTGACTTTCTCTTAAGTTTCTACCTTCCTTGATAAGCTTGACCCTCCTTTAATTCTGATGAAATTCTGAATTGCGACATTATATTATTTAACTCTGAAATTTGACTTTGATTTTTGTTCCTTGTTCCCCCCGCCTGAAAAATTTTTCTCCTCACCCCCCATCTGTAAATTTTTTCTCCCTCGCCTCCCCGTCCGTAAAATTTTTTTCCTTCTTGACAAACCTGACAAACCTTTAATTCTGATCATTTGTGTTTTATAATATATCTCTTATGCCTTGGTAATTTTTAATGTTATTGGTAATTTTATGTAATTCTGTTACTTTTGGCTAATTAATCCTGATATTCGCATTTTGCTATTTGATGCTGTGTATTTAATTGTAATTTTTACTTTGTTTTTGCTTGTTTTGGGGTTTTTTCCCTTTTTGGGTTTTTCCCTATCAAATTTTCTTTTGTTGTCTACGTTTTGTCTGATTCTTCATGTGACTTATTTTGTCACTGCCTTTCTTCTGTAAACTTGTATCTGTGATTCAATTTATATTTATATGTTGTAACCTTTGAATCTAAAATAAAATCTTGGCAATTCTGTGACCCTGGAGGCCGGTTTCCGCTGGCAGTCCAAAAAGCTGCTCTATATCCTAGGATGAGTCAGATGGTCTGGGTCTTCAACATCAACAGGCACACAGCTATTACCCCTGGTGTAATTATATAGGGTGCTATACCTTACGACAGTAGGTCACCCCTAGTCAACCTGCGTACACCTTTAATAGCTCAATGATATGTTGATGAAATCCTGCAGCCTTTTGAGTTACCCTTCATAACATGTCATTCTGGAGCCATTTTTCAACAAGATAAATGCCACGCCACAAATGGCTCGCATATCTGTAAACTGTCTGTGCTGTTGATACTGTTCCTTGACCAGCAAGGTCACCAGACCTTTCACCAATCGAGCATGTATGCGCCATGCTAGATCACCAGATTCGAGCATCCCGAAATGTAGCAGATCTGGAGCATCAATTGAGGAATGCCTGGCAAAATGTATCACAGGATAACATTAGAAAACTTTATCACTCCTTACCTAGACATATACAAGCATGCATTGCCGCCAGGGGGGGGGGATTTCACTAATAACTGATTTGAAAATTCAATGTGCAATTGCTAACCATTAATGGGTTCTGTGGCCTTGATTTTGTAATCTTTTCATTACCTGTGTATGAGCTGTATGCATATTTAATTTCAATAAAAACAGTCACTTTCTTCATGGTGCTTTTTTTTTTTTTTTTTTTTTTGCAAAAGAGTATAGTAACAGCAATAAAGGAATTTGCAATTGGAAACTAATGGGGGTGACTTCACAACAGGTTAGCTTACAAAACTCAAAAATTGCCATAGCATAAGATATTTGAAAACATGTGGAGTGAAAGCATCAGTTGACATATTAGCAGTGGAGAAATTCATTGTAGAATATGAAAAAATCTGATGTGGGCAGCACATGACTTTCCTTATATAATGCAATGTATTTACTACTTTTACAGTTAAAAAAAAAAATTATTATTATAGTAGATACTTATATTCTTTCCAAGATATTGAATTTTCTTCAATTAATCGTCATTTTCATTGATTTAGCGTCATTTTAACCATTTGGCAAGATTTTCGTTAATTTGGCAACATTTAAAAATATCGCCAAGTTGGCGACATTCCACTAAATTCGTCGCCAAAATCTCGCCACGGTTTATGGATGGAGAAATATGTTATTCATACAGCAGATAAATGACTATGGCATTTAAATACAAAAGTATTAATCAAAGTATATTTTCTCGTGAATGGAACGAGTTAGATCCACAAGAATGATGTCACCCAATTTCTCGCATGATATTACATATGAAAAAGGAACATGTTTCTTAACAGTTAATATTTTTTTTTAATTTATAGGATTTTTTGATAAATTTATTTGGAAAATGTGCAATATCTCGAGAATGGTTCATGCTAGCGTTCTAAAGTTTATGTCAATTGTTTTTTAAGGAAAAATTACATAAGAAATGCTTATTTGTATAATTTTATTAAAGATTTTAATTTTTTGATGATTTTTTCAAAATTTCACATGAAAAGTTAGGGGGGTTCTGAACATTCGATTGTGTTTTAAAACAATAGGCGTACAGTATTCATGGATTTGATTTTTGTACCAAATTTCATTCGATTTGCTCCACTGGTTCATGAGACATAGTCTCCACAGACTCATTGACACACACACACACACACATCACCTTAAAAATGTTTGATTCGTGATCAGGGATGTTTGAAATGTGCTCTCCCATCGAAAATTCGAATTCGAATGTTCGACCCCCGTCACCATACTTTCCTTATGCATTATGTATATAAGGAAAGTAAAAATTGTTTATGGTGAAAAACTTACACCTGAACAAATTTATAATTAGAATGAGAGAGGACTCTTCCAGAGCAATTTGCCTCGTAAAACTTTTGTAGGTGAACGGGAAACTGAGCCATCTGGCATTAAAAATGATAAAAGAATACAGTGCTTGTTTGTAGCAATACAGCAAGTTGTCATCAGTGTAAAATACTTGTGGGAAAAAGTGCCCATCCTCGTGCTCTGAAAGGTGTAAAGGTTCTCCCTGTTATTTACAAGAGCAATAAACGGGTTTGGATAACACAGGAAGCCAATGGATGAAAGAATAAGTGACATGAAGTGCCATTATAAAACTACATTTATTGGTAGGGTTGGTTAATTGGGGTTTCATGGCACAAAATCCAAGTTTATTGGGAGACTTCTCAAGTTTGATTCACCCCCCCCCCCCCAGTCCCAACATAATTGCAGATTTTAAAAAACATTTCACCATTAAAGATTGTCTCTACATGCTTGGGGAAGCTTATGGCACAGAGAGTGAGAACAAAGAATCAGCTGGATTTAAGCCATGATTGGCAAAGATCAAAGCTGCTAAACTAATGACTTAAGCAAAAACTTCAAAATCAGCAGACTTAAATGAAGAAAGCATCTTTCAGTTTTTATCAACTGATGATGAACCACAAGTTGTCAAGCATATGACAAACAAAAAATAATTTCCTGTTTTAAATCCAGAGCAAAATAGCCAGATTCAGATGTTGAAGAGACTGAGAGAAGTATATCAGTAGCTGAAGGAGTTTCTATAGGAAACAAACAAAAAATAATTTCCTGTTTTAAATCCAGAGCAAAATAGCCAGATTCAGATGTTGAAGAGACTGAGAGAAGTATATCAGTAGCTGAAGGAGTTTCTATAGGAAACCAGTATTTAAAATTTTTAGAGACTCAAAAATGTGTCACAGAACAGGGAATTTTAACTGTTTACAAAATTCAAGAAAATATTTTGAAGGAAAAAAGAAAATTGTTGAAACAAACAACTATTGAAGAAATGTTTAAAAAAATCTTAAGGATATTGTTAATACATATGTGTATAAATATAGTTACTAATTTCTTTGAATATTGTTTATTTCTGTATGTTAATGAGGTTGAGGTTGAGGTTGATTATGGTTTAATGGCACAAGATCCAAAGAGGATATGCTGCGCCAGACATATGGTACCGAGATACATAAAATAGTATTGATAACACGTGTATAATTTAAAATAGTGATAACTGTATGTTAATGAAAGTAGAGAATCAAATTTTATTTTTGTGGTTTAAAAACCATTTATATACTCATGTTTAAGAAAATTGCAACACCAAGACAAAATGGTCAGATTAGAATGACATTTATGCCACATATTACTAATGGTAATACAAATAAATGATTACTGAGTCAGACCAATACAACCACATCGCTGGCACAAAATCAGTATTTTGTGAAACCGCCTCTAAAGGCAAAAAGAACTTCTAAACGTGGTGGCATCGAATCAAAGGAAGTTCATATGTATTCCTGGGTTATTGCCTACCAGGTTTCTTTGATGCGGGTCCACAGTTCATTGGTGGTGACTGTTGGAGAACAGTAATGGCCCAGTCGCTGAGTGACCATATCCCATACATGTTCAATCAGTTACATGTTTAGCGAATAGACAGGCCAAGGAAGAAGAGGTATCTGCTGTACAGTGAAGAAGGCTTGGCCATTCCGGGCAACATGTGGTTAGGCATCGTCTTGTTGAAATATAGGGCCAGGAGTGTACTGAAGAAGGATACAGCTTCAGCCTCAAAAATCACCCTGATGTAGTGGTTGCTGTTGCCATGTCTACAAAAGTCATTTCAGAGGATAGTTTATTTTATTTATTTTTAGCTTGCAATATTTGTAGAGCAATGCTCTTTGCATTTAAACTACAGATTTTGCATTTTGTGATTTGGGTTGAAACTGATTTGGCGATTTGTAAACCGAGTGATATAAATTAAGTAACAGACGCTTATTTAGGACTATAAATCGAGTTTTAAATATAAATTATATATAAGAAAATACATACTTGAGTGAGGGCGTTTGACATAGTAGCATTGACTTTTGAAGCATTTGCAACCACAGTTTCAGAAGCTTGTACTGCTGTAGTCTGTATACCTGGCTGTTCCTATTGAACAAATTAAATGAACTCTAAGCTTTTTCTACTTAAAAAAGAACGAACTTAAATGCATGAAAGAAGGCTTTGTTTTTGGATTGTAAAATTTATATCAAATATAAAAATATTTTTAAAATAATTTTACAAATAAAGATGACACAAAATCAAAAAGTTTAAAATTTTCAGTTGAACTAATTAGTTAGTTGAACTTAGATAATTCTAACTAAATATGTTGATTAGTTGATTGGGATCAGTGGTACTAAATCCAAGTTGACCTAACTAATTAGAACCAATACTAGTTTGGATTACTGAATGATTGTTCTGTGATGATTTAAAAAAGTAGCTTGTAAATGTTATAATTCAAAATGATAGAATATGGACTATGTCTCCCGAAATAATTTGTTCAGTCTTCATTTGTGTCCTCACGGGAAAAACTATAAATTAAATGTTTTAGCATCAAAAATTTTACAGAAAAAACAGTGAATCTTAATGAGCCCATTCTGTATTAAAATGTATCAGAGAAATAAAAATCAATGTGAAAAAAATATCAAGCAATAAAAAAAGATGCTGTAAATATAACAGCACAATGGAACATTCCTCCACATTTTTTCAATAATGCCAAATAAAAATTTAAAAACCACTGGAATAAGTTAACTAGATACCACCGATTTAATACACATAAAGATAATTTTTGGTTAGCATATGCTATAGATATAATCACCAATCAAATATAATTTTTGGTTAGCATATGCTATAGATATAATCATCAATCAAATATAATTTTTGGTTAGCATATGCTATAAATATAATCACCAATCAAATTTGACAAAGATTTATGAGAATGTAAGAAATAAATAACGCATTTCGATTTTCGAAACTAAGAGAAATTTTGAAATCAACAGATTTAGATTTATTGCAAAAATGTGAAATTCATCACAAAAAACATTTTGATCTTATTTCCATGCATTTTCCCATTCAATTTGCACACATTAAAACATTGATGAAAAATATTTAAAACCACAGATGGCGATTAAAAATCTCATAAAAAATGTTTGTTAATTAACAAGTATAAATCGATAGAAAATTATTTTCAGGTATTTTTCTGTATTACTACTGCTTTTCACTCTGCCTGTTACCTTAATGACTACAAAAAAATTCTATCAGACAATAATGATTAAGTGATGTAGCTCTTCAGGCGACAGAAAATAGTACAACAAGAAAAATGAATATAGTAAAACTTACTGCAAAGTTTACTGTTGAAAAAGTTCAAAAAGACTTTTCTGCAAATATTTTATTACCATATATATTTGATACAATTGTATGTTATTTCTTTCATATAATAAATATATTCATCAGCTGTACATTATTATTTTAGAATACATACAAAAAATTTCAGCTAGAAAGGAGCAAGGTGTTTCAAAATAATATTGCCTGAATCCAAATATTGTAGTTACACCACAGCATTTGCCCTTATTTAATGGAACTGTAAATTATAAAACTATTTTTAAAGCACATTCTATCTGTTTTTCCACAATGTATTTCAATGTTTCATACTTTTTCAATTTTAGTTATTTTTAATTTAACATTTTTATACATATATTTTGGATAACATTGTATAACTGTTATTGCTACATTATATGTATAAAGGGAATTACTATACATACCCTTTGCATAGTTTGTTTTTGGTGAACAATGATAGGTACAGTAAATGTGGAAGGTAATGATGACATAGCAGAATTTGGACACTGTATAGAATTTTGGTAGGGTTGCTGACAATAAGATATAGCTTGGAGCATTGGAGAAATTGTACCTACATGAAAAAATGCATTTATACAAATAAAAAGGAAATGCAAAATTGAAGTTTAAATCTGATTTTTATTTTCCCTAGATACCATTATACACTGCTCACAACTTAAATCACAACAGCATAAAGTTGCAGGTGTAGCTTTATGTAAATCAGGCAATGGAAACAGCAAGGCAAGATATGCAAATAATGACAGTTTCATTACGCATAGTGACGCAACACCTTGCCGAGCAGCATGAAAGCCTCAGGTCAAGGAGGAGCGATATCACAGCTAAATTGCAGCGTCATTGGTTTCAGGTTGTAAATATCATCGTAGTATGCCAAGTGTACGTCGACGTACCGCATATGTACAATTGTCGTCAACGGAACGGCAACAAATCATTGTTTTACGTGAGGATGGATTGAGCCTTCAAAAGATCGCTGAACTATTGGGTCATGATGTAAGCACAATTCAACGGTGTGTGTTATAATTCATGAGAGACAATGAAATGACACGAAGATCAGGTAGTGGAGCTTTCAGGTGTACTACACCACATGAAGATCGTATGCATCTGAGAAGTTTTGCACGGGAGCTGTGTACCACAGCAACCGTGTTACAATGGCATTTATCCCACACTACAGATAACGTGGTTTCGATACATACAATTCAAAACCGTTTATGTATATTATCAGTGTAATCTCTAACTTTGATGCAAGCTGAAGTGCAGCAAGAGCAACAATTATAAAAATTCATTATTTCATAGAACTTTAAGAATGGGTCAATATTTTTGTTAGGGTATTCCACTCTCTCTACCGGGTCTAACATATGTGATAGTTTGAAAGATGATGTGGTCGCAAAGAAGAAAATGCAGCCGTTTAGAAGTTTTGTGGATTTCCATGGTTTAAAAGATGATGAAGCCTGTTCTGCTGATTGTGATAGTTTGAAGGATGATCAAGTAGTAGAAGAAAAGAAGATGAATCAAGATGCAGCAATTTCTTCAGAAATGCTCAAAATGAAAGATGAAAACCTTGAAAAAGAAATAGTTAAAGAGAAATATAATTTACGAGGAAAAGAAGAATGATTTATGACATTATTTAACCATTTTGCATTAAAAGATAGCAGCCTTACTTAGAATAAAATAAAATTAGAAAATTTCCTGCTTTGGTTAAATTCCTCCCAAATCCAAGAGTATGTTAGGATGGACATAGTACAGGACATTGAATAAATACAATGGTTTAAAAAATAAAATAATAATAATGGTTAATATATATGATGGTTTAATGTAATGCTGTTATATAATGCTTTAATATATATAATGATTTAATGAGACCTAGATTCTCTGGTAATTGCTGTACATTTAGTTTTACAAAGTTCACAATTAAAAGAATATGATTTTGGGGAAGCTATGCTCTCCTGTTACTATAAAATAAAATATCTGAATATTAGATTTCGACACATCTAAGTACAAGAGTACATCTAAATATACAAAATATACAAAAGTGCAATATCTAATTATTGCTGTTATGTGAAATTGCTGACACTGAAAACAAAAAAAGATTTCAGCAGTATGTTCAAATTTTGGAATATTCTTTAATGCCTTATTTGGTTATGCACTTAAAAGTAATATTATAGAATTGTAATAACTTTTGGCAGAAATTTATTTTAATGTTTTAAGTATTTGCACTTGATGATTTGTTCTAGAATCTGTGAGGTGATGCAGTGAAATTATTCTTAAACTGGAGTTGACACTTTACCTGCAGTTCAAGTTTTGCAATATGTAGCATCAACAGTGGACTTTTGTATTAATCTTTCAAATGTTATAACAACATACTTTGTATGTTACATAGATTCTAACTGGGCAAGATGTGTTGATGACCGCAAGTCTACAAGTGGTTTTATTGTTTTTTTAGGGGGGAGTTCCTTTTACATGGAAAACATGTAAACAAAAATGTGTTGCCTTGTCTACAATGGAAGCAGAATATATTGCCCTGTCAGAAGTGGCAAAAGAACATCAGTGGGTAAGCAGAATACATGAAGAATGCAAACTATTTGACATTAAATTTTCAAAACCAGTTTTGATGTGTGACAATCAAAGAGCTGTTCATTTTTGTAAAAATGCTGTTGAAAATAATTGCACAAAGCACATAGATATACGCTACCACTATGTAAGAGATTTGTATAATAAAATTTTTGATTTGAAAAATGTAAATACTAAAGAAAATGTTGCAGATATTTTTACAAAATGTTTAGTATTCATTAATTTTGAAAAATTTGTAAATTGTATTTTCTCAATAATATCCAAAAAAGGGAAAGAATGTTAGCTATAATTTCTGTTAGGTATATATATATATTTTTTTTTTATATTATTTTGTATAAAAGGTTTAACATTTGGCCATATATTATCAGTGTATTTAATTCTTTTTATAATGAATTTAATTTTTGCATTTGGGTCCCCAATGTTTTTATATATGCAAATTTTTCTACCTCACTAACAAGAATGGGATTAGCTGTGATGTCACACCAATCCCATGATTCTCTGTTGCAAGTCAGGCAGCAGTTGTTTTTCTCTTCACTTGCTTAAAAATGTGGTACTTTCTGTGTTTTTTTTGAGAAAGTTAGAGCTGTATGTTTTTTTAAGGCTTAGCTATGCATTATCGTTTTTAAGCATGCTTGTTTTTTTTTCTCTTCTTCTCCAATAAAGCTCATTGGTGACAAGAGTGAGTTGTGTGTTTCTTAGGCCTTAATTTCATATTTGACTTTCAGTTTACAACAGCAACCGTGTTACAACATTTATCCCACACTACAGATAACATGGTTTCAATGCATATAATTCGAAACTGTTTGTATGACACAGGACTTCAAGATAGATGATCCTCTCGACACCTACCGTTTCAATGTCTTCACCGGTTACGTCGCCTCCAGTGGTTTCAAATGAGACACAATTGGTCGACAGAATGGTGAAATATTCTGTTCATGGATGAATCACGATTTTGTTTTGGCATACCAAATGGCCATACTCACGTATGGCAGCGCTTTCAACAATGCCACCAGGAAGCTTTTTCTTTCAATCGCCATACAGCCCCACTAAGTGGTATCATGGTTTGGGATGGTATAACATTTGGTGGACGAAAACATTTGGTCCATATTTCTAGCAGTGTCATGGCACAACGATATGTCTCTGAAATTATGAGACCTGTCGTACAGCCATATCTGTCAACCAGGCCTGGACTGCTTTTCAGCAGGATAATGCCAAGCCACATACTGCATGGGTAACTATGAATAATGTACAAGGTTTTATCCTGCCTTGGCCAGCAAATACTCTGGTCAGCATACTCATTAGCATATCGCCAATTGAGCATATCTGGGAAATCATGGGTTGCCGATTAAGAGAACTCCCAATTTCAGCAACCATGTTCAGTTACAAGCCAATTGCATGTTGTGTGGAATACCATTCCTCAGTACACCATTGACAATCTCATTGACGGGATGCCTTGTTGTATTTAATCCTGCAAAGCCACTTGCAGTGGGCCTATTCCATATAGATCTAATGTCAATAAAGTTCCATGCTTTCATTTTCCAGGTATCATTTTTTGATCATTTGCACATCTCCATGTTACAATTATATTCTGTAAATTTCATAAGGATACATAGATTTCTTCATGGTGTTGTGATTTCAGTTATGAGCAGTGTATGTATAGATATGCAAAATGTAAATACATCCAAAACACAAATAAATACTTGATATATAAAACTTTATCTTAACATCTGTGCAAGAGTTGAGTTGTTAGTCATTATGGTTGTTAATTCATAGTTTTCATTTTTTTTTAATATCCTTATATATACAGGGTGAGTCAGAACTCTTGGGCCAAACTTTAAGGAGTGATAAATCAAATCTAAACAAGCAATTTTTGTCATACAAAGCAGGGTCGTAACGCAATAGGTGAACCGCTAAGTGGTAACTCATGAAATGAGGAAATGATGACTCTCTCATGAAAAAAAGAAACACAAAAATGACAGAGTAGGCACAAAGTACATTTTACCGACAGAAATTGCAGAATGCATGGACAAAGTTACAGAAACTGCTTAAAAGTGCGACCACCAGCAGTAATGAAGGCTTCATACCTGCGACGTAGCGAGCAGCGCATGTTAGCAAAAATACCCGCTATATCTTGTCCAATGCCGGCAGCAACAGTAATCCGAGCAACGAGGTCGGAGTCGATGGGGCTATCGTAGATGAGACTTTTCATATGGCCCCATAAAAAAAAATTGAGACAGAAGAAATCAGCCGATCGTGCCGGTCAAGCTATTTCCCTTCCCTGCGAATTATATGCCAAAATCCGCATACCTTTTGGTCTTGCAATTGGTCCCAGATTTGTGCTTCTGAATCATGTAACAGTTCACTTTCGGAAATGATGCTTCAAGAATGGTTCAAGGTGCTATTAGGTGTAGCTGTTAATTCATGCTCACCAAATTTTGTCATCTGCAAAAGTACCTTATTTGTGTGATGGTACTGGTTTCTATAAGGAGATTCCCAGATCTTAGTTTTTTTATCGATATCAACTCTCTACAACATTTACTACATGTTTGTGAATCGTGAATGGTGAACCCCTAGCCAGTTGGAAACCTAACCGGCCAACCGATTGATACACTGGGGGACACAACGTACCTCCTGTTTACTTAAAGCAAGAATGAAAGCAATGTTTTTGTTTCTCTCAATTACCAGGATCCCTCTTTCCAATGCCACAGGGATGTTATGTGGACTAGAACATTCATAACATCCATATTTTCACAATTGAATTTTGTTGAACTCAAGATTAATCATTTTTCATCCCTGATGGATATAACATGGATAAGTACTTCGTCAATATTATGTCTTCTATGGATGTGCAAGGGAAGTCAATTCTGATTCAACTGGAGCACATAAGACGAGTGACAAAGGATTGGTCCATTTCTTGTCCATGGTACATGTAATGTGGACTAGATCGTCCATAATATCCATCATGGTAAAAAAAATAGACCAATAATGTGTTCATCATCCAGAACATGTAATTTTTGGATGATACAAATTATGTTACTTATGGATATCTATTGGATGTATCTTTTTATGTATGGACGTGTTTCAGATCAATGGGATGTAATCAGGATAGGATCTGGATATCTGTGCTGTGTGGATAAGTCTTGTTTTGAATGCACTTCTGTCCCGACAGAAAATAAAGAATTCCTTTGTTGACTTAATTTAAATCCAATGTTACTATTAAATTACAAATAATAATAATCATTAGAAATAAATGCAATAAAATAATAGAATCTAACCATATATTTGGGATTGATTATGCACAGCTCCAGGTGCATATACAGAAAAAATCTGAGTCTGGGGCAGTAACTGTCTTCCATTCAGTAGTTGTGTCTGAAATCCCTATTTAAGAAAAAAATCTTCAAAGTTTTGTGTAAATGACATAGATACACACATATACAAAACTAAATTAGTGTTATGTAAACTAGTTTCTTTTTTGTTCAGTTGTGTGAAGTTTAATAACACCAGGTATAAAAGGTGAAGATGATAATGCATGTGTGATATAAACTACATGGACCTCTTACTATATCAGAGGAAACTTACTAAGTAACCATAAAAACAATAACACAATTTTAACAAATTACATTTAGGGGTTCACATTCTTTAGATGAATATGGATGCCATGAGCCACAAGTACTTGACAACTATTACTTCATGGAGACCAGTTTCTAGGTAGATAAAGGTGACCTGACCACAAGTACAACTGTAAAATGTAGATATGTAGTACACAATTAAAAATTGACAAAATTTCAAAAGTAAGAAAATAGATAATATTTAAATTCATTTCCATACTAGTAAATGTACATGGCATTCTCTGGGAGTCAAAGCAGGGTAGTTATATAAAATAACAAAATAAATAAATTTGATCAACAGTGAAAATTCGATGCAATCCATGTATATCAGCAAAACAGACGTTATATGCCCCCCCCCCCCTAATTATAAAACTGAAATCCTCCCCCTGTAAAGATGCTTTGTTCCATGTTATTGGGCATAATTTAAATCTTAATTTCAACAATCTCAGCACAATTAGACAATATATATTGGACATATATTCCAATAGAATAAATTACCCAGCATTTCCCAGGTCTTAAATAAGCAACCACTATTTATAAATAATTACATAAGTGCCTGTTACTAAAATAATACACTCCCGCTCCAAATCGCACACTGTTGCCAGAAAAATAAGTTTCGATTGTAGAGAAAGCTTGTATTTTACATTTATGCTGGGTACATTTTCTAGAACACTCTTGCCAAAAAAAAAATTTTACATTTCTGCCAGGTACATTTGCTAAAAAATGTACCCTACGTTGCATAGGAATTAAAGCAGGGATTGATTTAATTTATTCATTCAAGATTGTTAAAAATGGCAGAAGTACTATTAGAGAAAAGAATACCTGGTTGGAATTGTGAGGTGTAACAAGCATGTGCTCCAACAGCAGAAACAATTTTTCATTTAGGGTATTGGGTAATATTCTTTTACATGGCAATATCAAAATTGGGTACTTCGGGTCTTCAAAACATGGAAAATATATATTTTTTAAATTTAATTTTTTTTACCTGTTTGCCAGTCAATCATTTTATATTGCAATCTTAAATTCGGGAACGTCAGAAAAATTGTCTATAAATCATATGGATTCCTAAAATCATGTAATTCTAAAATCATGTAATGGATTCCTAAAATCATGCTCACAGATTCGAACACATTGGTCGTCATGTGATTGAACCCTGGGAGCTGAACGACATTCCTGTCAAGTGCCTGCTTATGTTTGCATCGGCTACTGGTCTCTTCTCTTAGGGTCCTTCACTTTTTGGGGTAGTACAATAGACCTCTGGTCGATGTGCTAGGCTCTTCTGGAGCCACCCACCTTCATATCATTCATTCATTCAAAATCATGTAATAGATGACAGCACCAGTCAACTTCTCTTCAAAACAAATACAGCTACACATTATATACTTTTTAGAAATTTACTAATTAGTCATAATCGTATGGATTCCATTCAAATTTGGTTTGAAAAATTATTTTTATATCTTTCCTATGGTGTTACGATGGAAAGTGTGATTATATTTTCAGATTTCAATTTTATAATGCATTATTAAAAATTTCGGAAATCGAATGTCAAAAGATATTCTCATTTCAATCAAATGGAATGAAATTGTTTCCGAAAAAGAAAACTGAATTACTCACAGAACATGTGAGAAACATGTGATAATACTAAATTTAGGTTTAAAATCCATATAAAATAAAAAACAATCAATATAATAAAAAGGCCAACATAAATGTCAATGTTAAGTTAAAAAATATAAGAACAAAAAAATGACAAGAATAAAATAGGAAAAAAGTTATACAAAAAGAAAGCAACCTACAGGTAACTAGTCATATTCTGATGAAGTCTCTACTTCCTTTAAAACATAGTCCTCAACATCTTCAGATGGGTGCACTTTTAGAGATTCCTCTTCATAAATTAAATTTTTTAACAGTTTACAATTTTGTTTAATGTATAGTGGATGCCTCACTTAACAGACACCTCTAATTAGTAGACATTTTTGCAACCTCCAGTCCTTTAACCCTTTCCGGACCGTCGATGTGCCCATGCGTCGATTGATAACGTGTATTCAAGACGTGTATGCTGTCGGGCGATTACGTGTATGCCGTCCAGAAAGGGTTAATTTAAAGCATTCCATGTTATCCACTTTGAATACTGAACAGTCCCATGCTCAAATAATCACAATTTCATAAGATTTGTCCTGATATATGATCTTATTACAAAAAATTATGCCCTTTCTTTCTCCAAAAGGCTTGAGCAATTCATCCTTTGTGACCTCAGAATGGTTCTAGATAACTGCTAGCCCAGGGGTTCCCAAAGTGTGTGCCGCGGTATTCTGGGGTGCAAAGGAGAGAGAGATCAGGGGTACTACAAGTCGCCTATGATCTCTCTACTAAAATTCCAAATATATCTGAATTGCTTTGAATAAAACCTATTTGCATTTAAAAACATTATTATATTGTAGTAATGTAATTAAATGATAAAATAACAGGCCACTCTCTGGGCACGGGTTGGGCAGGAGGCACCAACGGGGAGGGGATGAGGGAGTGGCACCATGCTAGAAGCATTCCTCCTCATCCAGCTGCTAACGCTCCCTGCATAGGCCAGTGCATATGTCGTGTTCTTGGCATATTGAAAAGAAAGCTGTACCTACTCATATTTTGGAAAAATTGATAGATTTTTGATGAACAAAACTGATAGTGTAAGAACTAATATCATTCACCAACAAGTGGTGGGCGAGGAAAGAAGTGGAAATGCCGCAAATACAAAGACAGCTACTTGTATTTTGGCTTCACTTCGATAGAAGTCAACGATGAAGAGAGACCGCAGTATGTCATCCGCTCAAAAGATCTATCATCCAAGAGCATGAACCCAAGTAAGTTGAAACAGCACCTTGAAAAAATGCATCCCGACATGGTCGACAAACCACATGAATTTTTCAACAGAAAATTGAAAGATTTGCACCAACAAAAAAAATGTCTTCACTAAGCAAGCATCAGTGCCAAACAATGCCTTCCTGGCGTCATTCAAGGTGGCATATAGAGTAGCGAAGTGCAAAAAGCTCCACACTATTGCTAAGTTTCCCTGGTCCTGCTGGCTGGTCTCTCTGCATTCTTTCCTGGGGGATCTTTTGGGAAGGGGATCTCTGGGTTATTCTTTTATTGGGAAGTCCTTTTAGGGAGGGGGGAAGTCCTTTTAGGGGGGGGGGACTTCCTTTGATTGCATTCTTTTATCTTTTAACCTTGTTGGCCCTTTCGGGGCTAAATAAATGCATTTATTCTCATTGTTACTCCTTTCCAGCTTTGCGGCTTCCAGGGAATTTTTTTTTTTTTTTTTTCTCTCTGTGGGTGTGTTTACTTGTGTGTGGGTGTGTTTGCTTGTGGTTGTCTTTTTCTCGGATTCCTGCTCTGCAGCCATTCGCTTTTCGGATTTTAAATTTTGCTTCTGGATTCCTGGATATCTGTGGTCCTCTTTTGGTTCATAAATTCTTTGTTTTACCTGTGTTTTTCCTTTGTTTTACTTGTATTTTACCTTTTCAGATTCCTGTTCTGCAGCCGTCCGCTTTTTGGCTTTCAATTTTTCTAGGATTCCTGGTTTACAGCCGTCCGCTTTTGGTTTTTAAATTTTTTATATTTAGTCATATTTATCTCTGTTTATCTCTTGCTGTTTATTTTTCTTATTGTATCCTTTTTGCTTTTTCTTCTCGGATTCCTGCTCTACAGCCGTCCGTTTTTTGGCTTTAAAATTTTTCATTTGGATTCCTGGTGTACAGCCGTCCATTTTTGGCCTTAAATTTCCTTGTTTTTTTATCTTTGTTATTATATCCTTGTTTTCATATACTTGTATTTATTCTTTTTTTTTTATATATATATATATATATATTTTTTTTTTATTTTTTTTTATTTTAAATATTTATTATGCACTCAAGGGTTATTCCTGTTATTCAGCCATCCGCTTTTGGTTTTAAATTCTTTGTTTTCTGTCGTTTTTCTGTCTTCTTGTTTTATCATATTTTTATTGCATTATTGTTATCTCTTTACGGATTCCTGCTCTGCAGCCGTCCGCTTTTTGGCTTTTTTAAATTTTCTCTTGGATTCCTGGTTTACAGCCGTCCGTTTTTGATCTCTTAATTTCTTGCTTTTTGTTATTTCTTTACGGATTCCTGTTCTGCAGCAGTCCGCTTTTTGGCTTTTAAATTTTCTCTTGGATTCCTGGTTTACAGCCGTCCGTTTTTGGCCCCTTAATTTTTTTTTTTGCTTTCTATTATAATAAATTTTATTGTCTTGATGCAATAAATTTTAATGTCTAGTTGTAATAAATTTTATTAATTTTTTTTTAATATGTAACCTTGTTTTATGTCTCTGTAAGAAATCTAATTAATTTTTTTTTTTTTTTTTAATTTCTGGTTTTTCAAACTTTGTCTTAACCCTTTTGTCTTCCAACCATGACCCTTTGCTTTTTCTGTATTCCCTTTTGTATTTTGTGTTGGGGAAAACCCCGAAGGGAAAAAAACCCTTCTTTACAATTTTCTGCGTTTTGTCTCTCTTGTATTGCATTGTACTGTACTGTATTGTATTGTTTTTATGTTTTGTTTTGTCATTGCCAATCTTTTGCTTGTCTTGAAGTAACTACTTGTATTGTGATTCAATTTTAATATGTATTGTAATTTCTTGAATCTAAAATAAAGTTTCCGGCCACACGCTTAGCAACAGTAAGTCTTCGGGTGTGTCGTGTGGTCTGGGTTTTCAACACTTCAACATTATTGCTAAGAAACTGATTCAACCAGCTGCTGTGGATATGGCTAATATAATGTCTGTGGGGAGAATCTATGGGGAAACAGCTTTCGAAGATTCCTTTGTCGAACAACACCATCAATCAAAGAATCCAGCACATGGTTCAGGTCCTCAATGATCAATTTATGGAAAAAATGAAAGAAAATGAATTTGAACTGCAACTAGATGAGACCACAGACAGCAACAAGGATACACATCTCATCTGCTATGTACATTTCCTTGATGGTAGTACTATTGTTGAAGACCTTCTGTTCTGTAAAAGCATTACTGGAGGTAACGTTCACTCTAGATTAAAATCGGAAGGGCACAGCACCCTGCTCTTTTTAATTTTGAAGAATTGCACCCTGCCCCTTTTCATCCCTCTTCCAAAATGCCCTGCCCTTTTTAAAGGCTTTTTCCGTATTAAAAATATTTAGGTATTACGGGGTAAGAATTAAAAAATCAAAAAGATCGTGAAATTTTTTTTTTCGCTGTATTTATTTTCTATTTTTTTCTTTACATTTAGATCGTAAGGAATAAAGTAACCTTTCATTTTCGTTTTTTCCACCTCCTCCTCCTTCACCTTGCTACAACCCTTTCTAGCTAGGAAGTTTCCCTTCTTGCTGATCTAAAAATAGATCTTCCCTCACTACAATGACGTCATCTTTTATCTCCCTACAAATCTTGCCTTCCCTTGTTGCTGTGAGCTTTCTGTGGTTGAATGAATGACATGAAGGTGGGTGGCTCCAGAAGAGCCCAGCACATCGACCAGAGGTCTATTATACAGATTCTATCATCGACCAGAGGTCTATTATATCAGATTCACCAATGCAACTGAAAACAGGAAATTGAAAAGCACCATAAAATTAAAAATGTGTCATATTCATTTTAATGCGAGGTGATTTGAGTTTAGTGCAAGAGTTCATTTGGCTTGTTTAAATCTGCTGGAGAGATTTTCCTCCCCAACTAATTAATATAGTTAATTTCATTTATTGCTTTTAGAAACGAAAAGAATGTATTTTACAATTAAATTTCACATTAGCATTTAAATAGGTAACAAGATAATTAGACAATAATTGGAAAACTATCATATTAGAGAAATCATTACTGAACTACTGATATTAACTGATAAGTGAAATTAAATAATTATCTTGAAACCACTGAAAAAATAAAAATACAAAAAAAACCCTGAAAACAAATACGTAGGAAAAAATGTGGACGATGAAGATGTGGATAAATGAGTAGACACAGAGTTTGGGTTTGATAACTAATGTTTATTAATTTGATAAAAATTTAAAAAAAATTTACAATTTGACCATCAGATGTAACGAATCAATAGAATTTGAAGTGGCATACATAGAAAGTGAGAGAAGAAATTATAAAATATCCTAAAGGCTTGTTGACCCAATAAGATGATAAAAAGCATTCTAAAATTAAAAATTAGGTAAAAAGTCACCTGGTACTACGGGAAGGGATGGAATAGGCGATCACTGTAGAAATGTAATTCAAATTCGTTGGTTGATTGTGCTTCTCACATTATTGAAGGCTGCCTGAGAAAGTTCTCTAGCATTTATTGATAGATGATTCTCAACCAGTGGTCGGAAGTAGCACACTACAAGTAATGAAACTACAGTAGTCACTATTTTTTCTCGTAGTTTGTAGTGTAACATGCTACTTTTAAAAATTGGAAGTGTAGCGAGTAGCATGATACAATAAATCACTAATTTGTATCGAGGTGCCATTCTACATATCACGTGATCACCCTTTCTTCTTTTGTATGAAATTTAGTTTTCTGTGAAATGATGTACGATTTACAAAGTGCTAAGCGCTTTGGAACAAATAAAAAATATTGGTTGTTTTAGCTGACAAGATATTTTCAGAGCTAATTGCCCGTCTCATAATACCAAACAAGGCAAGATGAAACTCAATGCATTCTGCCATCAAACGCAAGATTTTCGATGCCTCAGGGTTAGTAAGGCTATTGCCTCTTGAAATTCATTTTTATTATATGAATCTATTCATATGTATTATGTCCCAAAAGATCCTGCTTATCTGATTGCAATTTTGAAATGCAAATTCTACTAAAAATGAATAAACATGTTTTTTTAAATGAATAGTTTTTACTTTTATTTTATTTCATACTTTTGTTTTATTTTATTGTTTACAGAAATGGGTAAGAGTAAATGGTAAGTTGATCAGTAAATTTGGGAATCAATAAAGTTTACTTATTCAGAATAAGTATGCTAAATTACTAAAGTATATCTATATCCTCAAATTTTTGTGTAAATTGAAGCTGTGGCAAAATTCGTCTTATAAAAGTAGTTAAGTAATGACTACATTTAAAAAGTAGTTTGTACTCACTACTTTTTAAAAAAAGTAGTTAACTACATTTGTCATAAAGTAGTTGTAGTTAACTATATTTGTCATAAAGTAGTTGTAGTTAACTATATTTGTCATAAAGTAGTTGTAGTTAACTACATTGTCATAAAGTAGTTGTAGTTAACTATATTTGTCATAAAGTATTTGTAGTTAACTACATTTGTCATAAAGTAGTTGTAGTTCACTAAAAAAAAAAAAAATTCCAACCACTGTTCTCAACCTTTTGCTGGAAGTCAAAAAGTTGGGAGTACTCGAAAAACATGCCCCTCAAATCACTGGGAAATCTAGCATACCCAAACAAGAAAGGACACCGTCGCCTTTCCTCAACCTTCCCAAGAATATCTTTGGGTCAGACTTTGGAGTAGGGCTCAAGCATTGCCTGGGAACAACCTGGTCCTGGCAAGGAAAAATGGCACACAGCCCGTGAGGCAGCAACTGAGATTGGTGATGTATCAACAATTGAAAAAGCTTTTGATTTTAAAGAGGATTTATTTGGTCATAATAAAAGGTATTTCCAATTTGATTGATTTCATCAATACCTTTGGCTCACATACTCTAAACAAATGAAGGGGACTTCATGTAAGCATTGTATTTTATTTAGACAAACTGTTAAACAAGGTTTTCGGTGTTCTTTCATTTCTAAGACTTTTATAAATACAAAGATCTTCTCGAATGTGCCACAAACCATGCTAATTCTAAATGGTGCAAATAATTACTAAATTAAAATTATATATTCCAAAAATTAAAAAAAAAAATGAGGCTCAAATCAATGATTAAGTATCAGACCTCACTGAAAAAATAGGAAGAAACTGCATCCAATTATTTTTACAATCATATTTTATGGTTTTCACTATTTGTCACTTTGCAGAAAATTATTGAGATAATGACGCAGCACAATTTATCAAATACTGTAACGGTTTTGTTAAGAATTTGTATTTCAAAACTTAGTAACTTCACAGTTGAAGTTCTGAATGTAATGTTCTTTCTTTGAATTTGGAACACTCAAGTGTATGTTGTTCAGAAAGTAATAAAATACTGTTTTGAGATTTAATCCGACTCTGGATTTATCTTCTTGCTATATACGTTTTTTAACAGCAGATAATAGTTTTGATATTGAACACATATACGATTTCAAGAACAACTAAGTTGTTTTGTTTTCGACCAACACATATTTTGTTATTTGCTTACTTGAATTTAATTTTTGAAATGTGAGCATTGCTATCTCTGAAAATAGGATTATATACGGCTTGGAGCCATTCAGCAGAAAGATATTTTCATTATGATGTCCTTGTGTCTATGCTGTTTTTGCAATAAAAGACTTGAATATATATTTAAATAATGAAACAAATGATATAAAAGTAACAGAAGTGAAAGATTCTAAAAGGCATATGCTCTATTATTGATATCACTGAATGATAAAGAATTGAAAAGCAATGAGTGATGAATAATCTTCATATTAGATTTGGAATAAATTAAGAACAACATATACTAAACATGAAGTGGTACGGCCAAATTCTTCCTCAAAAAAGACTTGCAAATATGAAGAAAATACATGACTGCACTATGCAACAACATATTGATGAGTTTCTGGGTGTTATTAATGATTTCTAACTCAGTGGTATAGATGTCAAAGATATGGATGTTGTATATTTACTCATGCCACTTCCTCCAGAGTTTGGTGTAATGAAGACTGCTATTGAGAACCAGCCAAGATTCCAAGCATGGATTTTGTTACTCACAAACTTGTAGATGCAGAGGCTAGATAAGAATGCATTCATGGGAAATTCTTCTGGTAAAAATGCTCCGGTAATGAACAATACTGCTATTGTTTTCTATCTGTGCAAAGGTTAAAGGTAAATTAGGATTTAATGGCACAAAATCCAAGTTGAGGATATACTGCACTAAACACATGATGCACTGAACAAGTTACAAAAGCAGTGCAAAAATACAGGTAAAAACAAGGAAATAGATAAAACTACCAATAATGAGAAAGATATGATAAGTAAAAATCATGGTTAAGATCAAAATAAAGTTAAAAATTATCAATATAATAAAAACATCATAGTACAACTATAGAATAAATACGATATCAAAATCCTGGCTATCATAGTCTGTGAAAGGTCTTTAAAACAATGTGCAAGTGTGTCAGTAGAGTACTGAATTGCAGCAGTGAAAATATGAAAAAATAAGACCAAAAATGATGATTAAAAAAAATAACCAAAAAGTAGAAATTTATACATTCTGCATAGATGTATTTTGGAAAAAATACTCTATCTCCCACGAATCCATCAGAGTCATCGGAAGGATAGAGCTTAAGAGCAGGTTTGTCCTGAGGAAAATTATTGAGAATATGCTGTGCTGTCTCATTTAAAGAGTATTGAAATTGCGGGGTTCCTTGGGGTGGAACCCATGGTGAGGGTGTGAAAGGGGGTACTGCCCCCCCCCCTTGAAAATTTTTGAATCATTTAGGCCATATAATTGCCATTTTAAGCCTGTAAATTACTTTTTTCACAATATTAATAACTTAATGCTTAACAGGACATATATTATTATAAATAATACATTGATCCCTCACTTATATGCGCTCTCTTTTATGCATGTTTTTCACTTATGCACATTTTTTCCGCAGTCCTGGCCAGGGATACAGGAAAACAATGATAACTCTTATTCATTTATGCGCGGCACTAAAAAAGCACCTCTCACTTAAGCGCGTCGCAAAAAAAATTCTCAGTTCAAAAAGTAGGTTCCTCAAGTAGTCAGGTGTTGCTTATCGCAAGAATTTTACCCTTTTTGTTCTGCTTCTAAGAATGCATCCCCTCGCTCTTCCCTTATTGTTCAGATTCCAGGAACACATTTCTCTACCTTATGAAAAGGGATGTACATCGGGGGTTCTTATGATTGACGTCAGTAAAAGTTGCAGCCAATTAGAGAGGTTAGTACGGTACGTACCACGTGGCATCGATCGCTAACGAAAGAACAATCTTTGGAGTTTCGATTAGATGGTTACATTTTAAAATGGCGAAAAGAACGAAATTGTCACTTTCGTTTAAAATGGATGTTATTAAAAAATTCGAAGAAAATCCTTGCACCTCGAAAAAAGCTTTTAATGTCCCAGAATCGACATTGAGAAAGATTTTTAAAAATCGGGAGGCGATAATAATAGGCAATCAAGAATATGGAAATCAGTCAGAGAAAAGAAGCAGAATTCAAGGCGGAAAGTACGAAGAATTTGAGAAAATTTTGGTGCTACGGTTTAAAGAAGTTCGTGCCTCGAACATTCCTGTTAACGTTAAGCTTCTAAGGGTGAAGGCCGTACAGTTGTCAAAGAGTTTTGAAATGGAAAACTTTTCTGAATCACATGGATGGATTGAAAAATTCAAAAATAGGCGTGGCTTGGTAATTCGTGTCCTTTCTGGGGAAAGTGCGAGTGTCAATGAAGGAACTGTACAACAATGGAAAGAAGACTTGGCTACTTTAGTAAACGGAAACGAACCGAAAAACATCTACAATTATTACAAAACTGGTCATTTTTATAAAATGATGCCCTACAGAACCTTAACATTCAAGGGAGAACCATGTCATGCTGGGAAAAAAAAGTAAAGAAAGACTAACTGTCTTGCTGTGTTGCAACACTGATGGTTCGAAAAAATTCCCGCCACTGGTCATTGGCAAAGCAAACAAACCTCGCTGTTTTAAAAACGTAAAGAAGCTTCCTTGCGACTACACTAGCAACAAAACGGAGTGGATGACATCGCACATTTTCTTAGATTTCCTTCATAAATTCGACAGGAAAATGGAAAAAGAAAAGCGGAAAGTTCTCTTATTCATGGATCAGTGTCCTGCTCACCCACAAGATCTTCCAACTTTCACCAACACGAAAGTTGTGTTTTTTCCTGCGAATTGCAAGAGCAACATTCAACCTTTGGATCTGAGTGTCATTCGTTGTGTGAAAGTGCACTACAGAACAACTTTAATCCGTCGACATCTGGCTGCTTTAGAAACAAAACGTGCAACAAAAGACGAATTGAAGCAAGTTACCGTCCTTGATGCAATTCATGTTGTGCTCATCATGGAGAAACATCACTGACAAGTGTATTAAAAGCTGCTTTAAGAAAGCAGGATTTTCGTTTCCAGCAGAAAATGAATGTGAGAAGCCAGAAAATGAAAGTGAAAATCGTGAAAATGACATAAACGCAGAAGATTGGCATACTGTATCTGGTAGACTCGCTACGTGTACTTTCAACGAATTCGTTGATGTAGATGAAAATTTAATCACAGCTCAATTGCGAGAAATTAGAGACATAGCAGCTGAAATAAATGGTGGTGACAAAGATGAAGAGGTGGACGACGATGATGAAGAAGGTGCGGCAAAAGTTCCTCCAACTCACACAGTAGCGTTAGAAGCATTAGAAACTCTGTGTGACTATTTTCAGTTCAATTCCGGAAGTGAAGGAACTTTTTCACGTCTTGATGAACTTGAAAAGACTCTTTTTGAAAATTCACGAAAACAAAAACAATCCTCGATTGTAAATTATTTTATGAGAAAGCAGTAATAGGAGTTAAACAAAATTTGAGTATGTAAGCATTTCCATTTTCTTTGTGTTCTTAAAAAATAGTAATTCATTAAAATAATAAATTCATTGCATTTTGAGACTAATCTTATTTACATTTTTCAGTAGTGTATACAAAGTATTAATTAACAATATAATATCATACAATGTATTTATGTTTCACTAAGCTCCCTTTTGTGGTTTTTCGCTTATGTGCGTCTCTCACTTATGCGCATTTTTCTCGCTGTCCCCTGCGCCCGAGCAGAAGTGAGAGATCACTGTATAAATTTCCGGAATCTGAGGTAGAAAAATACATATACAGCATACAGGGCAAAAGAATACAAAGAGCTTGCTCACTCCTTTCTCAAATTTGAACTTGCTTTGTCTGGAAAAACGAGGTTACTGGACTTGATGACGTCACCATGCCGCCTATCGTCTATCCTCTATCCAAGCCCAAGGTGGTAGTTGCCACTTTCATCAGTTTTTCATTCTACTCCTGGTCGTACACAGGATATTATTTTGAGGCTTCGGGGATTCAGGGGGTTTTGCTCATTCCTCATTTATTTCCATTCAAGTTTGTAAATGACTAGCAAAAAAAAAAAAAGCTGAACTTTATTGAAAGTTGCCCCAAAACCAGCAAATACAAAAACTTTCTTGAGATCTTAAGGGTACGTGGCGCGTACTTGGTATTTTTCAAAATTTCTTGAGAGTATGTGGCGCACACAGTGCGTATCCTTTCGGGACAGCCCTGCTTAAGAGCATCCTCATTTTTCTTTGAGAACATTGCCTCTCTATTTCATCTGACTCCTCTTCTACAGATTTCTATTTCAAATACTTTGGTTTGGCTGGTAGGTAAATCGGGCTTAATGGTACAGCATTTAAGTTAGGGATATGAGGCACCAAACACATGATGAACTGAACAATTCACAAAGACATAATTTGTAATAATACAGATAAAAGCAATGAAATGGATAAAACCACAGATGAGACAGATATGATAAGTTAAAAATATGCTTAATCGAAATGAAATTAAAAACTATCAATATAATAAAAACATTATAGTACAACTACCAAATAAATATGATAATATCAAAGTCCTGACAATTATTGGTTTAGCCTTGTTCAAATGTATCAGTAAAATAATGAATTGCAAAAGTGAAAATACAAAAAAATATAAGCCCAAAAATATTAAGAAAAATCACCAAAACGTAGAAATTTATACACTTTGCTTAGCCTCATTTTTAGAAAAAATATACTCTTCTCCCATTTCATCATCAGAGTCAGCGAATGGATGGAGCTTAACTTCATTTTCCTTTGAGAATATTGCCTCTGTTTCATCTGACTCCTCTTCTACAGTTTTCCACAGGGATCATAGTAGATTTTCTAAAAATTCTAGGTAGGAATTTAAGAAATTTTTTCAAGATTTTAGAAAAATTTTAGGAGCTAATTTTAATTATTTCTATTATTAGTACTGTTTAATTACCTTTTCTGGCATAAATAAAAGTAGAATTGATACATAGAACAAATATTGATATAAAATGGTAATCTTTTGAATATTTTTCTTATTTCATTTTAATGCCCAGTAGAAATGAAAATTGTGTGTGAAAAAAAAGTAATAAAATTAGTTTTGAGGAAAAGTGATAAACATATTCTCAAAAGAACTGAGGAATTTAAAATTAGCATTTTTCAAACATCAAATTTGCGTGCCCTCTTTTGCTTACTTATTTTATACAGACCGAATTTTTGGAGAAACTGCATGTGACATCTCCAGAACCAGAAATGCTTAGAGAACCCCTTACTCCTTCTGGAATTCAATGCTTAATCCATATCAGCCATCATCTAGGCTCTAACTATAGCCAATCCTGAGAAATAGATGTTTCAAGGAATTCTTTTGAACTGGAAGTGAAAAGAAAATGCAGTGGGAATCTTTAGTAAAACCATAACCGCCTCTGAAATTTAATACTAAATTCATATTATTGATCATCTAAGCCAATCTTGAGAAATAGATATTTCCAGTAAATTAAAATTTTTTGAACTGTGGTTGATAAAAAACAAAGTGGAAATCCCTCCCCATTCTCCTCTGGATTTCGATGCTCAAACCAAATCAGTAATTATCATAACTCTATAAGATATCCGAAGAAATAGATGTTTCAAAGGAACATTTTTTATAAAAGCCATAGTATGGCAAAATTTTTGCCACCAATCAAACCATGAAACTTAACTGTCTGTACACATTTTATGTGCCTTATTTTATTGAGACATAAATGAACTACTGTAAAAATAATCTTCCTGGGAAATACTAAATAACAAGCACTGTTACTGAAAATGCTGCAGGCGCCTAAATACTTTAAGATATGTGAACACCCCATTTTTTTAATATTGTTTGGCCATTTCAATAAGTTGGAAATAATGCTCAAGACATTTCAAAGAAATTATTGTATTCTAATAAATATTAATTTTTTAATGTATTTTTTACTTTAATGCTATTTTTTTTTTATTTTAAACAATAGGATTCTTGTTGCCAAATGCAGCGAGTGAAAAAAATAAAAATATCAAACAGAAATTGGTTGATGTCTGTCCTATACTTGAGTTTGCATCCCATCCCCTGAAAATAATTCTATGGACACCGTTGTGAAAATATCGCCACAGAACAGATTTATAATGCAGCAGATAAAAAAAACTCTATTCTAACGATACATGCCCAGAAAGGAATTTCTGACAGCAGATGAAGATGCTCCAACAGGTGTGAAAGATACTCCAAGAGGTGTGTGGTTGGTTGGTTGATTTAGGATTTTTGGCACAAGATCCAAAGAGGATATGCTGCGCCGGACATATGGTACTAAAATACAGATAAAGGTAAAGAATAAAAACAAGTGTATAATCTAAAAAGTTGTATGACTAAAACAAGACAATGCAAGAGGGTTAATGATGGAAACAAGATGAAAAAAGTTTAAAAGGTGATAGGAAGTGAATTTAAATATGATGGTAAAACCCAATGTCTAATAAGAATGGAAAAATCCCTGAATGAGGGTTTTCTCCAATCAATTCCGTCAAAGTTAGAGTATACGTTTTAAAATGTTTAAAACGAAACTGTTTATATTTAGGACAAGTAATTAGAATATGTTTTACACTTGCTGCGGTTTGACAAACATTACAAAGGGGTTCAATTTCTCCTAAAAGTAAATGCCTGTGAGTAAAACGAGTGTGACCAATGCGCAAACGAGTTAAAATTACATCCAGTTTCCTACATTGGAAACTATTCCATTTTTGTACTAAGGGCTTTATCTCGAGCAACTTATTATCAGCTTGCTGATTCCAGGAATACTGCCATTTGTCATGAATATTTTTTAGAACAAATTGTTTGATGTCGGTCAAAGGGATAGTCAGACTCAAAGTTTGAGTAGCTGATTTAGCAGCAATGTCTGCTAAATCATTTCCTTTGATGCCAACATGTCCTGGGACCCAACAGAATTTAGTATGGTATCCTTGCTCCTTCAGACGATGCTCATACTTAAGGATATCAGAGGCAATGTGGTAATTCATAGCTCTCTTCGATGATAAAAGCTGTAATGAACTCAATGAGTCAGTATATATAATATGCTTTTTGGACTTTTGATAAGAGATGAAGATTAGGGACTGGTAAATAGCCATAATCTCAGCTGTAAAAATAGAGCAAGATGCATGTAGTTTATAAGACTTTATAGTATTGTTGCAAACATAAGCTAGACCAACGTAATCTCCTGCTTTGGAACCATCTGTAAAAACAGGAGTAAACTCCTTATACAGATTCCTATGTTCCGCAAACAATTGCACATAAATAGCCGGAATGGTGTTAGTCTTCGTAAAATTACAAAAAGGGTTGAGAAAGGTGAAATTGTTAACATACCATGGAGGTGTTTCAAAAAACTTTGTTTTTCGAACATAAAGCTCTACTAAAGGGGTAGTTTCTACTATATTGCGTATCCGCTTGCCAAAAATAGGAATGCATGAAGGTCTGTGGTCATACAGTCGATCATAATGATCATCAAGGAATGCACGTTGTAACGGATGGTTATGTACGGACATGATACGAAAATAATAATTCAGTGCCAGCTGTTCACGCCTTAATTGTAAACATGGCTCATTAGAGACAGCATATATGCTTTGAACTGGAGATGTCCTAAAGGCTCCTGAGCATATACGTAATGCCTTATGGTGAATTGGATCAAGCTTTTTTAGCACTGATGTTCGTGCTGATCCATACACAGAACAACCATAATCTAGTTTTGACCGAATAACAGCTCTGTAGATGCGAAGCATGGAAGTAAAATCTGCACCCCATTTAGTATTTGAGAGGACTTTTAAAATGTTAAGAGCTTTCTCACCTTTATTTCGCAGTTTCTGGATGTGGGGCAAGAAAGTAAGCTTTTTATCGAACCAAACCCCTAGAAATTTTATTTCCTCTACTACAGCAATCTTTACACCTCCCATAAAGATTTCTGGGGGTGAGTGGATACCACGTTTTCTGGTGAAATGAACACAACAAGTCTTTTGAGTGGAAAACCCGTACCCATTCACATTTGCCCATCGTAAGATGTTATTTACGGCGGCTTGACATTGTCTTTCCACAGTACGCATATCGTGAGCTTGGTAGGCAACTTGCAGATCATCCACATACAGACTTTTATGGACAGACACTGGCAAACTGTTTAAAAGACTATTTATTTTTATATTAAAGAGTGTCACACTCAAGACACTTCCTTGTGGCACACCCTCCTCTTGTACGTGTGTGCGTGAGAGTGTTGAACCAATGCGCACTTGGAATGTCCTGTGTGATAAAAAGTTTTGAATAAAAATAGGAAGATTACCTTTTAGATTAAAATCATAAATGTCCTTAATAATACCGTAGCGCCATGTTCGATCATAGGCTTTGTCAATATCAAAAAAAATTGAGACTAAATGATTTCTCCTAAGAAAGGCAGTCCTAATTTGTGATTCTAATGAGGTAAGATTATCAATGGTAGATCTACCTCGACGAAAGCCACTTTGGTGGGGTGATAATAACTTGTTACTCTCTAAAAAGTGTACAAGCCTGGCATTAACCATTTTTTCTAGAAGTTTACATACACAGCTTGTGAGAGCTATAGGCCGATAACTTAAAGGGCTTTGAGGGTCCTTACCTGGTTTTAAAATGGGAATTGTGATGGCTCTTTGCCATGACCTAGGGAATTTATGTTCATGCCAAATTCTGTTAAACAGGTATAAGAGGTTCAATAAGGAGTAATGGGAGAGGTGTTTAAGCATGAGATAGCTAATTTTATCAGGTCCACTGCAAGTTCTGTGTGTTTGGGACAAAACAGTCACCAACTCTGACATTGTAAAGTGCATGTTATAAGGTAAGTTTCTAGCTTCTGGGAAAACAATAGGTTTATTTTCAGACTGAAGTTTGTGTTTTAAAAACGGTTCAGAGTAATTTGATGCATTTGAAATATTTGCAAATTCTTTGGCAATTTCATTTGCAATGTCATATGGCGAACTTATAGTTGTGCTATTATGATTTAGAATGGCTATGGAGTGATTACTATAATTCCCTGTACACTTTTTGACTTTCTCCCATAGAATTTTACTAGAAGTGGAAGATGTTATTTCACTAACATATTTTTCCCATGACTCTTTCTGCCTTCTTCTGCGTATCCTGCGAGCAAACGCTTTTGCATGTTTAAATGCAGTTAGGTTTTCAGTGGTAGGAGACCTCCTGAAAATTGACCAAGCTTTCTTTTGCTTTTTATAAGCCTCACGACATTCGTCACTCCACCAAGGGAAACGATGCTTAGATATATTACCTGCACGTTTTGGAATTGCAGCATCCGCAGCCTCTATAAGGATATCTGTAACATTTTCTACAGCTGTATCAATGTCAATGCTTTGAACAGCTTCATCAGTGATCAGAGCTAGGGAAGTAAACTTCGCCCAATCAGCTTTTGAAAATATGTACTGAGATGGTTTTATAGTCGATCTGAATTGACTGTTAGAGAGCATGATAGGGAAGTGGTCACTATTGTGAAGATCTTTATCAACTGCAAAATTCCAGTAAGGAAGGAGAGAGGGAGAACAGATGGCAAGGTCAATACTGTGAAAAGTCCTACTAGGTTGGTGAAAATAGGTGCATTCATTATTGTTAAAAATGCATAAATTGTGATCACTGACACATTGCTCAATTTGTTGTCCTCTGCAATTTGTGTCTAGACTTCCCCAAAGGGGATTGTGGCCATTAAAGTCACCGAGTATCACAAATGGTGCAGGAAGTTGGCGAATCACATTATCAAGTTCTCTAGAATTTATGTGATCATTTGGTGGTAAGTAAATACAGCATACAGTAATCAATCTATTTACATGGATCCGAACAGCAACAGTTTGTAGATTTGTGGTGAGTTGTAATACGGAAGAAGGGTAGTCTTGTGAGACTAACAAAGCAACTCCCCCAGATACTCTACTGTTCATATTAAAATCTTTACGGATACAATTAAAATTTTTAATATTAAAATTACTGCTAGATTTTAGCATAGTCTCTTGAAGGCAAACACAAATAGGTTGGAAAGTATTAATTAAATTCTTGATCTCCACCGACTTGTTCTGCAACCCACGGCAATTCCAAGATAGCAAAAAAGCCATATTCAGGTTTTTTTCTTGGGCCGATGGGAGGTGGTCTCTTTTTTCTGAGTAGAGGAAGAGGATGACACATCTGTTATCATCCCTTCATCCTCGGAAGCACACAGTTGTACTTCGTCATCATCTTGGCTATGATTTTCGTGAATGTTTGTTTTTTTGACGGATTTTTTCTCCAAAGGACTGTCTCTAGTATTCTTTAATTTATGTTTTTTGTTTGTTTTTGTTTTCTCTTCTAAAGTATTAACTCCTTTTTTTCCACTGGTACTTACTACTGCAGCTTTTTGTTGTGTGAAAGCAGGTCTGAAAGTGGCTAATGGGATTGAAGTTTTTTGCTTTTGTTTAGTACTTGAAACAGCAGTGTTTACAGAAGGGACAGGTTTTGTTTCGTTAGTTTGTTGGTTAGGGATTAATTGCATAAAGTTGAAGTCAGGTTCGGTTTGTGTGCCTACTGATGTAACTTCAGTTTGTATGCCAGCAGATTTTGTTTGTCTGTTTCTGACAACAGTTGAGTATGATATGCCTATTTTTGGTGTTCTTGCTTCAATCAGTTTACGTGCTTCTGGGTAAGTAATATTACTGGATGTTTTTAGAGTTTGAATTTCTTTCTCAAAAACCCATTTTGGACATGAGCGGGCATAAGATGGATGTTCAGCCTCGCAATTAACACATTTTGGGGTAGATGTACATCCCTCACTGTCATGTCCGTGTTCTGCACAGCGTGCACACACCACTTTAGGAGCACGACAGGAAGTTTTTGGATGTCCAAATCTCTGACAGTGGAAGCATCTTAATGGGTTTGGCACATATGGCCGTACGGGGCATCTGAGGTAGGCTACTTTTAAATATTTAGGTAAGACTGGGGTGTCAAAAGTCAGTATAAGATGTTTTGTTGGAAACATTGTTCCATCTCGTCTTACAGAGATTCGTCGTACAGAGCTAACTTTTTGGTCTTTTAGATTGTCAAGGATTTCAGTTTCAGGTATATGTGTAAGGTCTGGTTCTGAAATAACCCCACGAGAGAAGTTTAATGTACTATGGGCAGTCACGGACACGGGAATATTTGCGAGGGTTTTCAATAAAAGTATATTTTTAGCTTGTGCGGTAGACAAAACTTTAACTAACAAGTCACCAGATCTGAGCTTCTTTATAGTTTCCACTTCCCCAACAGTACTGAGTATTCCTTTTTGAATCAAAAAGGGTGAAACGTTATTGAATGATCCATCTATTCTTTTCATAACGAAATACTTTGCTTCAGTTGTAGTCATTTTATGATTATCTATTTCATTAGTTCTTTGTAAAGCATCTGTATTTACGTTCATAATCCTATCAGTTTTATGTCCCAAGGATACGGAAACGCTAGAGGCATCTACTCTATCCGCCCAATTAAGATCTCCTGCCTTGGAAGGCAAGGAAGCATTAGAAATTTCACTAGAAAAGCATGAAGAACCCGAGGCCAAAAGCATTCTCGAATTCTCCATGCTTGTAACCACTAATAAAAAACCACGGTTTACTTCCAGATCGATCGGAGCCCCCGCCAGACTCCGTCTCCCCACACTTTTCTAACGTGCCAAGTGTAACCGCCGGAGTCATTCGCAAAGCCAGATGATGGAGAGCGGGCCATAACGTGCACCTGGTGCACAGGGCCCATGGACCAGCAAGGATCCAAGGGGGATTTCTCGATATGAAACACTCTCCACCATCCAACCAACGCAACCAAGGGACTCACCTCTGGAACCGTTTACTGCAAACGTTTCTCGAAAGCAAAACTACTGATGCACGCAGCTCTACCCCTTTCGCATCACACCCACATGAACCCATTCCCGAGCCCAAACGGTGTACCTTACGGCAGAGGCCGAAGAGTGGTACTAGGGCCCATAGAGCAGATGTGATGTTTACTAAGGGCTCGGCATTGATGACACCAGCAGCTGAGAGGGACAAGAAACACAAAACACAAAAGGAGAACAAAACAAAAAAGAAGGGGAAAGGAGGATAGACAAAAAAAAAAAAGGAGAAGGAAAAAGAAAGAGAGAGAAAGAGAAAAGGAAAGAAAAGGATTGCTAAGGTACCTCGGGATTGCAACACCCGTATTCACTAAAGAAGTGAACCCCTGAGGGGCCAAGAGGTGTGTGAAAGATACTCAACAGGTGTGGAAGATGTAAAGGAAGAATTGACCCTTTGGCCTGTACAAATGCTGCCAGTATGTATAAATTAAAGCCAATTACCATTCGAAAAAATAAAAATTCATTAACATTTAAAGGTGTAAAACATTCCCTGTGCTTTACAATACAAAAAGCATGAATAACCTAAGAAAAACCAAAGATTGGTTTAGGAACCACTTTGTTCCACAAAAGCGGGTACACTGCAGAGCCGTCGAACACCCTGAAGATGCGAAAATCTTGTTTATTTTTTATAATTGCTCTGCACATCCACTTGCTGACCAATTAGTGAAAGAAAATGTTCGGGTCTTATTTCTGCCAAACACAGATTGCATTCTACAACCCACTAACCATTGTGTTCTAAAGTCATTAAAATGTGGTTAAAGCGAGAGTGAAAACATGCGTAATTACATTAAACAGTGCAATGTTAAAGTTGCATTGTGAAGCATAGCACATTCATGGGAAAATATTAATGACAGCATTTTTAAAAATTCCTTGCATAGCATTATTTGCAATATCATACTTGGCAAGAAATTGCTGTTACCAATGATTGTCATTAAAATTTTCAATTGATTGCCTAGCCAGTGGGAACCAAGAATTAATATCTGACTTCCTGGATTGCACTCAGACCAAATACACAATTCCGGCCATGTAAAAACTTCCCTTAAATTACCTTTCATACAACAATGATGGTGATCCCTACTCGCCTTGATTCCCTTGGGATTACATTACAAACTTTATTTTAAAATTCATTTTACTAGTGGCTTACCAAGAACATTTTTTATATACCAAAAAGTAGACTTATATGATGAATACCATAAATATTATGAATATGTAGTTTGACAAATAATTCAATATCTAATGAATGCAACAGTTGACCCCCTTAGAAATTATATCCCAAGAATAATTCAAGGTGTCAAGAGGTGAAACTGTTACTTCCTGCTCTACAAATATTTTTATTTCCCTTACTTTGAGAAGTAGAAGAGAACATAGTTATCTAGTTGATTTCAATTCTTGTGTAGTACTTATTAGGCGTTTGTGAATCAAGAAAGGTGATAAGAAAATGAATTTGTATTTGGAGAAGTAATATGAAAAGTTTAGCATCATTGCTTCCTTTAGAATAATTTAGTAAAATTTATTATGCTCTTCAAAGAGGAAGAAAATAAAAATTCTGAACACTATCCATAGCTATAAAAATAATATAAAGACTGAAGGCACCACTGGCTATAGAATCTAACTTATGGATTCTTATAGTTTAAAGATTGCCAATCCATCATTCGCTATCTTTGAAGGCTTGCAAGCTTGAAGGCTTTGAAGGCTTTGAAGCTTGCCATAAGTATAGTATGATGGTATATTTGGATATCCATGCTGCATATGATTCAGCCTGAATAGATAGATTAATCTATAAATTGGCTCAGCAGGGTCTTGATGACAAAGTGGTACTTAGAATCACAAATTTTCTTTCTGATATGATTTTTGACTTTCAGCATAAATAAGTTAAATAAAGGAGTATTGAGCAGGTGTAAAAGAATTGAGCATCTGATAACCATTTTACTCTCCATCAGAAAATACAATGTGCCAGTACTAGCCGGGCCTTAATACAGTACCCAGTAAACCAACAATCACTTTACCAGCCAATTGATAGATAGATGAATATGGTATACTTTCCATTTACATAAAGCAAAGGTCAAAGCAATGTATTGGCTTTGCTCTCAATTACCAGGATCCCCCTTTTCTGGAATACGAGTAACCATGCATGGTAAAAACTTAACTTGCTTACAATCAACTGTACAAGCAATAGAACCACTCATAATACATGATAGTCCTCACCTATGAAAGTAAAGCCATAATAAAGAAGAAAGAAATTGAAGAAAAAGAAGGAAAGGAGAAATGACAATAGAAAGTATAGGTAAGACGTATAAAGATGAAAAAGATTGCTAAAGTATCTTGAAACTGCAACACTTGTAAGTGAACCCTGGAGCGAAAACTCCATGAAAGGAAAAATCTACTTAAACCTTCAGCAGTCGAAGGGCTAATTAAGTACTCCATTAGAGTTGAAACTGATAAAAATATGTTTTCATAAATAGTGTGCACCTAAACTTAAGAAAATTAAAATTACGAAAATAAGAAAATTAGATACAAATACGAAAATCGAGGAATCTAGATAAGAAATAGTCATTGGTGTATGGAACATGCCTTGCAACTGTGCATGCAACAAAATGATATGTGACTGTCAGAAGGTTAAAAGCATTTGACTAGTTGGTCGATCGGAATTTAATTGTGCAAAATCCAAGCACTTGGCATGAGAATTATTTTAAGAACTTACACTATGTACAGCTGTTGTTAGACCAGTAGGTTGAAGTGACTGATATCCAGGAAACATAATTTGTTCACGAGGTTTATATGCATGTTGAATATATGAAGTTGGTGAAGACTGTGGAACCATCTGCATCTACAATAAAAAATAAAATGTTTTAAGTTTTGAAAAATGCATGTTCTTTGCATGTATTTCCATTTCAATTAATAAAAATTATAAAATGTATATAAATTTTATGGTTAGTTTTATGGTTAATGAATTAAAACCTTCTGTTGCAGGACAGATGCAGTAACACAGCACTTATAGTGATCCGTACCATGTACGTGCCATATTTTTTAACCCCATTTTCCTGGAAAAAGAAAAGCACAACATTTTGTCCTCGGATGATTACTTTAGGTTGGTTGATTATGGTTTTATGGCACAAGATCCAAAGAGGATATGCTGCGCCAGACATATGGTACCAAGATACATAAATTAGTATGGATTAAAACACGTGTATAATTTAAAAGAGTTATAATGTGTGAAAAAACTTTGACTATGGAACATGTACAACAATGAAAATGAGATGAAAAATGACTAAAAGGTTATAAAAAGTGAAGTTAAAAATGATGGAAAAAACCAATGTCCAGAAGGAATGGGAAAAGCTCTAAATGAGGATTTTCTCCAATCAATTCTGCCAAATGTAAAGTATACGTCTTGAAATGCTTAAAACGGAACTGTTTATATTTCGAACACTCAATTAAAATATGTTTGATATTTGCAGACGTCTGACAACTATTACAAAAGGGTTCAATTTCTCCTAACAGTAAGTGTCTGTGGGTAAAACGAGTATGACCAATGCGTAAACGAGTTAATATAACATCAAGTTTCCTACACTGAAAACTAGTCCACTTCTGTATTAAAGGCTTTATCTCATACAATTTATTTTGAGTTTGCTGATTCCATGAGTGTTGCCATTTATCATATAATATTTTACTAATAATTTTCTTAATATCTGTCAAAGGAATGGGATGATTCATAATACGATTAGCTGTTTTTGCAGCGGTATCAGCCAATTCATTTCCCTTTATACCAACATGTCCCGGAACCCAACAAAATTGGATATGGTGTCCTCGTGCCTTCAGACGATGCACAAGTTGGAGGATATCTGAGGCAATGGGATGAAGCATGGCCATTCTGGATGAAAGTAATTGCAAAGAACTTAACGAATCTGTATATATGATGTATTTTTTTACCCTTTGATGGGTGATGAAAATTAATGACTGGTGAATTGCTGTGATTTCTGCAGTAAAAATGGAGCATGAGGTATGAAGTTTAAAAGACTTAACTACATCATTACATACATAAGCAAATCCGACATGTACTGCTGTTTTGGAGCCATCTGTAAAAATAGGAGTGAACTCCTTAAAGAAATCACTATGTTCTGCAAAAAGTTGAACATAAATTGAATCAGGTGTAGTACTCTTTAAAAAATTATCAAAAGGATTGAGAAAAATGAAATTTGGGACTTGCCATGGAGGTATTTCACACGTCTTTCTCTTTCTAACATTGAGATTTTCTAGTGGAGTTGATGATACACTATTGCGCATTCGCATGCCAAAGGCAGGAATACAGGAGGGTCGGGCTGAATACAGCCGATCGTATTGCACATCCAGGATGATCCGTTGCAAAGGATGGTAGTTCATCGACATGACTCTAAAGTGATAATTCAGTGAGAGCTGCTCTCGCCTGAGTTCGAGTGATGTCTCATTACAGTCAACGTATATGCTTTGAATAGGAGAAGTTTTGAAGGCACCAGAACAAATACGAAGAGCATTATTATGAATTGGATCGAGCTTCTTAAGCACAGATGCTCGTGCTGATCCATACACAGAACATCCATAGTCAAGCTTTGACCGAATCACAGCTCTATAGATTCGAAGCATGGAAATCCGATCTGCACCCCATTTTGTATTTGAAAGAACTTTTAAGATATTTAGAGCTTTCTCACATTTCGTTCGCAGTCTTTGGATGTGGGGCAAGAAAGTGAGTTTCTTATCAAACCAGATTCCGAGAAATTTGACTTCGTCAGCTACTTTGATCTTAACGTCTCCCATAAAGATTTCTGGGGGTAAGTGAATACCACGTTTTCTTGTGAAGTGAACACAACATGTCTTTTGAGTAGAAAAACTGAATCCATTCAAGTTTGCCCATCGCAAGATACAATTAACAGCAGCTTGACATTGTCGCTCTACTGAACGCATATCATGTGCCTGATAGGAAACTTGCAGATCATCAACATACATGGTTTTATGAACTGACAATGGTAATTGGTTTAAAATACTGTTGACTTTAATATTAAAAAGTGTCACGCTCAGTACACTTCCTTGTGGCACTCCTTCTTCTTGTACATATGTGTGAGAGAGAACTGAGCCAATGCGAACTTGGAATGTCCTAAAATCTAAAAAGTTTTGGATAAAAATGGGAAGATTACCCTTTAAATTAAAATCAAAGAGGTCCTTAATAATACCATAGCGCCATGTTCGATCATAGGCTTTGTCTATATCAAAAAATATGGAAACTAAATGGTTTCGCCTAAGAAAGGCAGTCCTAATTTGTGATTCTAAGGAAATTAGATTGTCGGTGGTAGATCTACCTTGTCGAAAGCCACTTTGATGTGGCGATAATTTTTTATTGTCTTCTAAAAAATATACAAGCCTAGCGTTAACCATTTTTTCAAGCAGTTTACATACACAGCTTGTAAGTGCTATAGGTCGATAACTTAAAGGACTTAGTGGGTCCTTACCTGGTTTCATGATGGGAATGGTGATGGCTCTTTGCCATGATTTAGGAAATTTATGTTCGAACCAGATTCTGTTGAACAGCTGCAGGAGGTTCAACAAGGAGTCATGAGAAAGGTGTTTTAGCATGAGATAATTAATTTCGTCTGGTCCACTACAAGTTTTGTGTGTTTTTGATAAAGCTGTCATTAACTCTGTCATGGTAAACTCTGAATTGTACTGTTGATTATTTGCTTCTAGGAAAACAATAGGTTTGCTTTCTGACCTGAGTTTATGAGTTAGAAATGGTTCAGGGTAGTTTGTTGCATTAGAGACATTTGCAAACTGTTTGGCAATTTCATTAGCAATGTCTAACGAGGAACTAATAGTTGAACCGTTGCAATTCAGAATGGAAATGGGATGTTCTCTATATAATCCGGAACACTTTTTCATCCTTTCCCATACGATTTTGCTTGGAGTAGAGAAAGTTATTTCGGATACATACTTTTGCCATGACTCCCGTTGACACTTTCGACGAACTCTTCTAGCAATTGCTTTTGCTTGCTTAAAAGCTATGTAATTGGTCATTGTAGGATAACGCCGAAAAATACCCCAAGCCTTACGTTGTTGCTTAATCGTCACCATACATTCAGAAGTCCACCAAGGAAAGTGAAACTTGGTTGTTTTTAAAGAGCTTTTTGGAATAGCATCATCTGCTGCCTTGATCAGCAGTTGAGTAACTCTATCCACCACAGTGTCAATATCTCCGTTTTGGATAATACCAGTAGTAATCTCAGCAAGGTAAGTATATTGTGTCCAATTGGCTTTTGAAAAAATGTATCGAGATGGTTTTTTTACAAATGACGTGACATGACTGCCAGACAGGATGATAGGAAAGTGATCACTATTATGGAGATCATTATCAACTGTGAAGTTCCAGAATGGAAATATGGCTGGTGTACATACAGCAAGATCGATATTGTGATAGGTCCTGCTAGGTTCATGAAAGTAAGTGTATTCCTTATTATTAAAAAGGCACAGACTATGAGCACTAAGACACTGCTCAATTTGCTGTCCTCTGCAATTTATGTCTTTGCTTCCCCACAGAGGATTATGACCATTGAAGTCACCCAAGATCAGATATGGAGTAGGAAGTTGGCTAATCAAGCTATTGAGTTCATTTTGATTAATGTGGTTATTAGGTGGAAGGTATATACTGCAAACTGTAATCAATATGTTAAGATGAATTCGGACAGCCACATGATTACTTTAGGTACTCCCATTATCAACTCTTTTCTTTTTCTTATTGATTATATTTAGTGCATTCAACTGGATTCGGAGCCTAGACTCCAAACTGGTAAGACGTACGAATAAGTGCTCCCGAGATGAGCAGCGAAGCCCAAGTAACACTTGGGCATGTGGTAGTGACGGAGAGTGGTAAAGCTATGATAGTAGTGCATGAGGAGGAGTCCCCTCCAGTTATTGTATCAAGCGAAGAAGCGAAGACGTATTGGACTTAAAGAAATTATTCCAGGACTTGGAACACAAAATAAGACGATGGAAGACAAAGTCAATATGGCAGAGCTAATGAACCTCTGCACCAAAATGGAGGACGACCTGGATAAGATGGCCGACTGCATAGGAGTTGGTAAATTTTCTTTGAACCCCCCTCTACCCCTTTAGCTGAGACTCCTAAGTCTCTGAAGATAGTGCTGATATTGTTAACTGCCTATTAGTACTGCTGCTATTAGTGATATTATTGTAAATTGTAATATTGACAGTAATGTGGATTGTGTTATTAAATTAAGGAGGCTCCTAAAATCTCTCATGTGGATCCTGCTGCCGAGGTAGCTGATTCTGTAAAAAATCTAAATTTAAATGCCAATTATTCAAAAAGTAAGGACTCTAATGTTGAGCCCAAAGCTAAAATCCAGGAAAAGAACCCTTTCAGGGAACGTTAATAAAAGAACTAAGGTAGATGAAGATGGTTTCATAACCAAACTAACTCTAAAAGAAAGGAGAACCCTAAAGGCGGTGGATTCAGAACCCACCAATAGAAATTAAGCTACTTCCCAGCGAGGGAAATGTGGCACAGGAAAGAACACAGCTCTGCCCATTGAGCCCACCCCATTTCAAATGCACCTCCGCTACTGATCAGCACCCTGCAACTTGATTGGCTGGCCATCATTGCCAGTCAATTGCCAGGCGTGTAGAGCTCCTGGCATCACCAGCAAATTAGAAGGTAGATTATTTCCATTGTATGGTGAAATCAGAAAATCATTTTCGAGATTGCACCACATACCTCAAAAGGTGTGGTGTACAATTTAAAACTTTTAACCTAAAAGAACACAGACGGTCATGATTGTGACCATAGAGCTGCCAATAGTCACTAAAATTGACACAATTACTGAGGTCATGCAAGCCGTGGGCTTTGATGTACTTTGATGTATGAAGGGGACTAAACAACCCTCCCCTTTATAACCTGCAACTTAAACCCTGGACTAACCCGGGGGCTTTATTTGAGATTAATAATTTGCTAGGCACAGAAGTTAAGATGGAGCCCTAAACAGGTAGGAAAGACTTTGCCTCCCAGTGTTATGGCTGTGCCGGGTATTTTCACTCGTCACATGTATGCACACTGCCACTGAGATGTGTTAACACTAGAATGACGAAAGCAGTCATTTTGATAGCATGACTACTTTGAGAAATGATTTCTCCAAAACGGCTAATCCCAGTCCATTGAAATTTTATGACTTTTCTTATTTTCAAAGTCATTGACAATACAGAAGAAAATAAGAAAAGTTATAAAATTTTTATGGGCTGGAATTAGCCGTTTTGGAAGAATCTTTTCTCAAAGTAGTTATGCGGTCAAGCTGACAGCTTCCATCGTTCTAGTGTTAAATGTGCGGAGTCTCCACCACCCAAGATTGTAAAGCCACTTACTTGTGAAGCAACTGTAATGGGCCACACGCAGCTAATTGGTGAGATTACCTGAGGAACTGGGCAATTCGTTCGTGGTTAGCAAAGGTAGGGCCTTCCCCAGTAATAGAATTAATTCAAGGAAATTTAACAATTCCTCCAACCTTGACTCCAGCATAATGAGCTGGAAATCAAAGTCGTCTGCCTTGATTTGAGCCGAATAACAAAACATGACAATGAAAAACCTCAAGCTGATTAAACAACAATATCTGCCAACTCATTTTCTTTGATACCAACATGACCTGGGAACCAACAAAATTCATTATGGTATCCTTGTACCTTCAGACGATACTCATGCTTAAGGATATCAAGAGACAATATGGTAATTCATAGCTGTCTTGGATGATAAAAGCTGTAACGAACTCAATGAGTCAGTATAAATAATGTGCTTTTTGGAATTTTGATGGGAGATGAATATTAGAGACTGGTATATTGACATAATCTCAGCTATAAAAATAGAGCAAGATGTATGGAGTTTATAAGACTTTATAGAATTGTTACAAACATAAACTTATGTAGATGGTTATGTATGATGGTTATGTAAGGACATGATCCAGAAATAATAATTCAGCGCCAGCTGTTAATGCCTTAATTGTAAACATGGCTCATTAGAAACAGCATATAAACTTTAAACAGGATATGTTTTAAAGGCTCCTGAGCCTATATACGTAATGCCTTATGGTGAATTGGATCAAGCTCTTTTAGTACAGATGTTCATGCTGATCCATTGATCCATACACTGAACAACCATCGTCAAACTTTGAACAAATAACAACTCTGTAGATGCGAAGCATGGAGGTAAGATCTGCACCCTATTTGATATTTGAGAGGACTTTTAAGATGTTAAGAGCTCACATTTCTTTCCCAGTTTCTGAATGTGAGGCAATTAAGTTTTTTATCAATTCTCCAATCAATTCCGTTCTCCACTCAATTTCTCCAATGAATTCCGTCAAAGTTATAGCATACGTTTTAAAATGTTTAAAACGAACTGTTTATATTTAGAACAAGTAATTAGAATATGTTTTACACTCGCTGCGGTTTGACAAACATTACAAAGGGGTTCAATTTCTCCTAAAAGTAAATGCCTGTGAGTAAAACGAGTGTGCCCAATGCGCAAACGAGTTAAAATTACATCCAGTTTCCTACATTGGAAACTATTCCATTTTTGTACTAAGGGCTTTATCTCGAGCAACTTATTATCAGCTTGCTGATTCCAGGAATACTGCCATTTGGCATGAATATATTTTAGAACAAATTGTTTGATGTAAGTTAAAGGGATAGTCAGATTCAATGTTTGAGTAGCTGATTTAGCAGCAATGTCTGCTACATCATATCCTTTGATGGTAACATGTCCTGGGACCTAACAGAATTTAGTATGGTATCCTTGCTCCTTCAGAAGATGCTCATACTTAAGGATATCAGAGGCAATGTGGTAATTCATAGCTATCTTCGATGATAAAAGCTGTACTGAACTCAATGTGCTTTTTGGACTTTTGATAAGAGATGAAGATTAGGCACTGGTAAATAGCCATAATCTCAGCTGTAAAAATAGAGCAAGATGCATGTAGTTTATAAGACTTTATAGTATTGTTGCAAACATAAGCTAGACCAACATAATCTCCTGCTTTGGAACAGTCTGTAAAAACAGGAGTATACTCCTTATACAGATTCCTATGTTCTGCAAACAATTGCACATAAATAGCAGGAGTGGTGTTAGTCTTCGTAAAATTACAAAAAGGGTTGAGAAAGGTGAAATTGTTAACATACCATGGAGGTGTTTCAAAAAACTGTTTTTCGAACATAAAGCTCTACTAAAGGGGTAGCTTCAACTATATTGCGTATCCGCTTGCCAAAAGTAGGAATGCATGAAGGTCTGTGGTCATACAGTCGATCATAATGAACATCAGGGAATGAACGTTGTAACAGATGGTTATGTAAGGACATGATACGGAAATAATAATTCAGTGCCAGCTGTTCACGCCTTAATTGTAAACATGGCTCATTAGAGACAGCATATAAGCTTTGAACAGGAGATGTCCTAAAGGCTCCTGAGCATATACGTAATGCCTTATGATGAATTGGATCAAGCTTTTTTAGCACTGATGTTCGTGCTGATCCATACACAGAACAACCATAATCTAGAGTTGATCGAATAACAGCTCTGTAGATGCGAAGCATGGAAGTAAGATCTGCACCCCATTTGGTATTTGAGAGGACTTTTAAGATGTTAAGAGCTTTCTCACATTTATATCGCAATTTCTGAATGTGGGGCAAGAAAGCAATCTTTTTGTCGAGCCAAACCCCGAGAAATTTTATTTCCTCTACCACAGCAATCTTTACACCTCCCGTAAAGATTTCTGGGGGTGAGTGGATACGACGTTTTCTGGTGAAATGAACACAACAAGTCTTTTGAGTGGAAAATCCTTACCCATTCACATTTGCCAATCGTAAGATGTTATTTACGGCGGCTTGGCATTGTCTTTCCACAGTACGCATATCGTGAGCTTGGTATGCAACTTGCAGATCATCCACATACAGACCTTTATGGACAGACACTGGCAAACTGTTTAAAAGACTATTTATTTTTATATTAAAGAGTGTCACACTCAAGACACTTCCTTGTGGCACACCCTCCTCTTGTACCTGTTTGCGTGAGAGAGTTGAACCAATGCACACTTGGAATGTCCTGTGTGATAAAAAGTTTTGAATAAAAATAGGAAGATTACCTTTTAGATTAAAATTGTAAATGCCCTCAATAATACCATAGCGCCATGGTCGATCATAGGCTTTGTCAATATCAAAAAAAATTGAGACTAAATGATTTCGCCCAAGAAATGCGGTCCTAATTTGTGATTCTAATGAGATAATATTATCAATGGTAGATCTACCTCGACGAGGACACTTTGGTGGGGTGAGAATAACTTGTTACTCTCTAAAAAGTGTACAAGCCTGGCATTAACCATTTTTTTCAAGAAGTTTACATACACAGCTTGTGAGAGCTATAGGCCGATAACTTAAAGGGCTTTGAGGTTCCTTACCCGGTTTTGAAATGGGAATTGTGATGGCTCTTTGCCATGACCTAGGGAATTTATGTTCATGACAAATTCTGTTAAACAGGTATAAGAGGTTCAATATGGAGTAACAGGAGAGGTGTTTAAGCATGAGATAGTTCATTTTATCAGGTCCACTGCAAGTTCTGTGAGTTTGGGACAAAACAGTCACCAACTCTGACATTGTAAAGTGCATGTTATAAGGTAAGTTTCTAGCTTCTGGGAAAACAATAGGTTTATTTTCAGACTTAAGTTTGTGATTTAAAAACGGTTCAGAGTAATATGATGCATTTGAAATATTTGCAAATTCTTTGGCAATTTCATTTGGGTTGTCATATGGGGAACTTATAGTTGTGCCATTATGATTTAGAATGGCTATGGAGTGATCACTATAATTCCCTGTACACTTTTTGACTTTCTCCCATACAATTTTACTAGAAGTGGTAGATATTATTTCACTAACATATTTTTCCCATGACTCTTTCTGCTTTCTTCTGCGTATCCTGCGAGCAAACGCTTTTGCATGTTTAAATGCAGTTAGGTTTTCAGTGGTAGGAGACCTCCTGAAAATTAACCAAGCCTTCTTTTGCTTTTAATAAGCATCACGACATTCGTCACTCCACCAAGGGAAGCGATGCTTAGATATATTACCTGCACGTTTTGGAATTGCAGCATCAGCAGCCTTTATAAGGACATCTGTAACATTTTCTACAGCTGTATCAATGTCAATGCTTCGAACATCTTCATCAGTGATTAGAGCTAGGGAAGTAAACTTCGCCCAATCAGCTTTTGAAAATATGTACTAAGATGATTTTATAGTCGATCTGAATTGACTGTTAGAGAGCATGATAGGGTAGTGGTCACTATTGTGAAGATCTTTATCAACTGTAAAATTCCAGTAAGGAAGGAGAGAGAGTGAACAGATGGCAAGGTCAATACTGTGAAAAGTCCTACCAGGCTGGTGAAAATAGGTGAATTCATTATTGTTAAAAATGCATAAATTGTGATCACTGACACATTGCTCAATTTGTTGTCCTCTGCAATTTGTGTCTAGACTTCCCCAAAGGGGATTGTGGCCATTAAAGTCACTGAATATCACAAATGGTGCAGGAAGTTGGCGAATCAAATTATCAAGTTCTCTAGTTGGTTGGTTGGTTGGTTGATTATGGTTTAATGGCACAAGATCCAAAGAGGATATGCTGCGCCAGACATATGGTTCCAAGATACATAAATTACTATGGGTTAAAACATGTGTATAATTTAAAAAGTGATAATGTGTGAAAAAAACCATGACTATGGAACATGTACAACAATGAAAACGAGATGAAAAATGACTAAAAGGTTATAAAAAGTGAAGTTAAAAATGATGGAAAAAACCAATGTCCAGTAGGAATGGGAAAAGCTCCAAATGAGGATTTTCTCCAATCAATTCTGCCAAGTGTAAAGTATAAGTTTTGAAATGCTTAAAACGGAAATGTTTATATTTCGAACACTCAATTAAAATATGTTTGATACTTGCTGGCGTTTGACAACTATTACAAAAGGGTTCAATTTCTCCTAAAAGTAAGTGTCTGTGGGTAAAACGAGTATGACCAATGCGCAAACGAGTTAATATAACATCAAGTTTCCTACACTGAAAACTAGTTCACTTCTGTATTAAAGGCTTTATCTCATACAATTTATTATGAGTTTGCTGATTCCATGAATGTTGCCATTTATCATATAATATTTTACTAATAGTTTTTTTAATATCTGTCAAAGGAATGGGATGATTCATAATACGATTAGCTGTTTTTGCAGCGGTGTCAGCCAATTCATTTCCCTTTATACCAACATGCCCTGGATCCCAACAAAATTGAATATGGTGTCCTCGTGCCTTTAGACGATGCACAAGTTGGAGGATATCTGAGGCAATGGGATGAAGCATGGTCATTTTGGATGAAAGCAATTGCAAAGAACTTAATGAATCTGTATATATGATGTATTTATTTACACTTTGATGGGTGATGAAAATTAATGACTGGTGAATTGCTGTGATTTCTGCAGTAAAAATGGAGCATGAGGTATGAAGTTTAAAAGACTTAACTATATCATTACATACATAAGCAAATCCGACATGTGCTGCTGTTTTGGAGCCATCAGTAAAAATAGGAGTGAACTCCTTAAATAAATCACTGTGTTCTGCAAAAAGTTGAACATAAATGGAATCAGGTGTACTACTCTTTAAAAAATTAACAAAAGGATTGAGAAAAATGAAATTTGGGACTTGCCAAGGAGGTATTTCACAAGCCTTTCTCTTTCTACCATTGAGATTTTCTAGTGGAGTTGATGATACACTATTGCGCATTCGCATGCCAAAGGAAGGAGTACAGGAGGGTCGGGCTGAATACAGCCGATCGTACTGTACAACCAGGATGATTCGTTGCAAAGGATGGTACGAGGCATGTTTTTTATGTAAGTACCGTTTTGCGATTCCGCCGCCGCAGCGCTACGGTCGGCGTTACGCGCATGCGCGCTGGTTACCTACATCTCTTGTCTACGCACTGACGCCATTACAGTCTGATTCTTCATTGTATACGTTGTTTACTGAGTGTTTAAGATGCCTCCGACAATCGTGAGTCCCGCCGATTGTGAAGTACGGGCTGTTATACGATTTCTTAGTGCTAAAGGCGTAAAACCGATCGATATTCATCGTGAGATCTGTGGAGTTTACGGACAAAACATTATGAGTGATGGAATGGTAAGGAAATGGGTGAGAGCATTTAAAGATGGCCGCACAAATGTGCATGATGAAGAACGGAGTGGGCGTCCTTCGGTCTTTAATGAAGATTTGGTGCAGAAAGTGGAAGAAAAGGTGAGAGAAAACAGACGCTTTACAATTTCATCAATGTGCGACTGGTTTCCTCAATATTCTCGTAGTGTTTTGTATCGCATTGTGACCAAGAACTTGAATTACCGGAAATTGTGTTCACGTTGGGTTCCAAAAATGTTGACGGATTTGCACAAAACCCAACGTTTAGGCAGTGCATTGACTTTCCTTGAGCGGTACCACAATGAAGGTGAAGATTTTTTAGACCAAATTGTTACTGGTGACGAAACATGGGTGGCCTACGTCACACCAGAATCAAAACAACAATCCATGGAATGGCGACATTCATCATCACCCAAAAGAGTGAAGTTTAAGCAAACAATTTCTGCCCGGAAAATCATGTGCACAGTTTTTTGGGACAAAAAAGGAGTATTGCTAGTGGAGTTTCTGCCTCGTAATGAGACAATCAATGCAGCGTCTTATTGTGAGACATTGAACAATCTGCGTCGTGCAATCCAGAACAAAAGACGTGGCAAGTTGAGTAAGGGTATCGTTTTGCTGCATGACAATGCCCGTCCACATGTGGCTAATCGGACCAAAGATCTCATCAAATCTTTTAAATGGGAAACTCTAGATCATCCTCCATACAGCCCTGATCTGGCGCCCAGCGACTACCATTTGTTCCTGCACTTGAAGAAACACCTGGGTGGTCAGCGTCTTCAAGACGATAACGAAGTCAAAACAGTTGTGATACAGTGGTTAACAAGTCAGGCGGCAGAATTTTATGAGGAGGGTATTCAAAAACTGGTGCCACGTTATGACAAGTGCCTCAATATTCACGGAAATTATGTAGAAAAGTAGATTAAGGTACAGGCTTTCATGTAGAAATAAAATTATTGCGATATCTTTGCACGTCTTTTTTTAATTCCAAAACGGTACTTACTTAAAAAACATGCCTCGTAGTTCATGGACATGACTCTAAAGTGATAATTCAGTGAGAGCTGTTCTTGCCTGAGTTCGAGTGATGTCTCATTACAGTCAACGTATATGCTTTGAATAGGAGAAGTTTTGAAGGCACCAGAACAAATACGAAGAGCATTATTATGAATTGGATCGAGCTTCTTAAGCACAGATGTTCGTGCTGATCCATACACAGAACATCCATAGTCAAGCTTTGACCGAATAACAGCTCTATAGATTCGAAGCATGGAAATCCGATCTGCACCCCACTTTGTATTTGAAAGAACTTTCAAGATATTTAGAGCTTTCTCACATTTCGTTCGCAGTCTTTGGATGTGGGGCAAGAAAGTGAGTTTCTTATCAAACCAGATTCCGAGAAATTTGACTTTGTCTGCTACTGTGATCTTAACGTCTCCCATAAAGATTTCAGGGGGTAAGTGAATACCATGTTTTCTTGTGAAGTGAACACATGTCTTTTGAGTAGAAAAACTGAATCCATTCAAGTTTGCCCATCGCAAGATACAATTAACAGCAGCTTGACATTGTCGCTCTACTGAACGCATATCATGTGCCTGATAGGAAACTTGCAGATCATCAACATACATGGTTTTATGAACTGACAATGGTAATTGGTTTAAAATACTGTTGACTTTGATATTAAAAAGTGTCACACTCAGTACACTTCCTTGTGGCACTCCTTCTTCTTGTACATATGTGTGAGAGAGAACTGAGCCAATGCGAACTTGGAATCTCCTAAAATCTAAAAAGTTTTGGATAAAAATGGGAAGATTACCCTATAAATTAAAATTAAAGAGGTCCTTAATAATACCATAGCGCCATGTTCGATCATAGGCTTTGTCTATATCAAAAAATATGGAAACTAAATGGTTTCGCCTAAGAAAGGCAGTCCTAATTTGTGATTCTAAGAAAATTAGATTGTCGGTGGTAGATCTACCTTGTCGAAAGCCACTTTGATGTGGCGATAATTTTTTATTGTCTTCTAAAAAATATACAAGCCTAGCGTTTACCATTTTTTCAAGCAGTTTACATACACAGCTTGTAAGTGCTATAGGTCGATAACTTAAAGGACTTAGTGGGTCCTTACCTGGTTTCATGATAGGAATGGTGATAGCTTTTTGCCATGATTTAGGAAATTTATGTTCGAACCAGATTCTGTTGAATAGCTGCAGGAGGTTCAACAGGGAGTCATGAGAAAGGTGTTTTAGCATGAGATAATTAATTTCGTCTGGTCCACTACAAGTTTTGTGTGTTTTTGATAAAGCTGTCATCAACTCTGTCATGGTAAATTCTGAATTGTACTGTTGATTATTTGCTTCTAGGAAAACAATAGGTTTACTTTCCGACCTGAGTTTATGAGTTAGAAATGGTTCAGGGTAGTTTGTTGCATTAGAGACATTTGCAAACTGTTTGGCAATTTCATTAGGAATGTCTAACGAGGAACAAATAGTTGAACCGTTGCAATTTAAAATGGAAATGGGATGTTCTCTATATAATCCAGAACACTTTTTCATCCTTTCCCATACGATTTTGCTTGGAGTAGAGAAAGTTATTTCGGATACATACTTTTGCCATGACTCCCGTTGACACTTTCGACGAACTCTTCTTGCAATTGCTTTTGCTTGCTTAAAAGCTATGTAATTGGTCATTGTAGGATAACGCCGAAAAATACCCCAAGCCTTACGTTGTTGCTTAATGGTCACCATACATTCAGAAGTCCACCAAGGAAAGTGAAATTTGGTTGTTTTTGAAGAGCTTTTTGGAATAGCATCATCTGCGGCCTTGATCAGCAGTTGAGTAACTCTATTCACCACAGTGTCAATATCTCCGTTTTGGATAATACCAGTAAAATCTCAGCAAGGTGAGTATATTGTGTCCAATTGGCTTTTGAAAAAATGTATCGAGATGGTTTTTTAACAGATGACTTGACATGACTGCCAGTCAGGATGATAGGAAAATGATCGCTATTATGGAGATCATTATCAACTGTGAAGTTCCAGAATGGAAATATGGCTGGTGTACATATAGCAAGGTCGATACTGTGATAGGTCCTGCTAGGTTCATGAAAGTAAGTGTATTCCTTATTATTAAAAAAGCACAGACTGTAAGCACTAAGACACTGCTCAATTTGCTGTCCTCTGCTATTTATGTCTTTGCTTCCCCACAGAGGATTGTGACCATTGAAGTCACCCAAAATCAGATATGGAGTAGGAAGTTGGCTAATCAAGCTATTGAGTTCATTTTGATTAATGTGGTTATTAGGTGGAAGGTATATACTGCAAACTGTAATCAATATGGTAAGATGAATTCGGACAGCCACAGCTTGTAGCTGAGTATTTAAACGAAGAATGGTGGATGGGTAGTTATGAGACACAAGCAAGACAACACCACCAGAAACCTTGTCTCCTCCATGATCATAGTCTTTCCTAATTGTGCTAAAACGGCGAATTTTAACTGTGTCTGCAGATTTTAAGAATGTTTCTTGGAGCGCTATACAAGCAGGATTGTATGTATTCAAAAGGGCTTTAATATCATACAGTTTATTGCGAAGACCTCGACAATTCCAAGAAAGAATAGTAGCCATAAAAAAATTTAATCCGATGGCACAGAAGCAAGCTGCTCTTGGAAGGCCTCATCTGTCGCCATGTCTTCATCTTCAGAAACATATCCATGTACAGCATCATCATCATCATCATCATCAGATACCTGATTTTTAGATTTTTTCTTTAGAAAGTCTGTTCTTTCAGGGGGTCTTTTGGTGGTAGGACCCTCTTTTGATATTTTCAACTTTAAAGATTTATGCTTTGCTTTTACATTTTTAGTATTAGTGTCTTTAATTTTGCTTGTCTTGTCATGTATTGTTTTGTTTTCAGTAGTTCCATGGAAGTTAGGTTTAGTATTAGTTAAAGGTTTTGCAGGTTTTATATTTGTGTTAGACGGTGCTGATTTTTTAAGTGCGGTAGATGTTTCTGTTACAGGAAATGTTAATGGTTGATCTTCTGATTCTGTCTGAATGCCAATAGAAATCATTTGCTTACTATTTCTCATGGAAGCAGCATATGAGATACCGGCTTTAGGTGTACGGGAACATACTATTTTCCTTGCTTCTGGATATGAGGAATTACTGTTTACTTTAAGGGTCAATATTTCTTTTTCAAGCTTAAACGTAGGACATGATCGTGAGTAAGATGGGTGTTCACCCTCACAATTTTTGCATTTTGCTGTTTCAGAACAAGAGCTACTATAATGTCCAACCACTGCACAATTAGCACAAGTCACTTTTCCTCGACATGCCAACTTTGAGTGTCCAAATCTTTGACAAGTGAAACATCTTAGGGGGTTTGGAATGTATGGTCTAACTGAACATTTTAGATATGCTACTTTTAATGTTTGGGGCAGAATTGGTGTCTCGAAAGTTAATATGAGATGTTTGGTTGGTATAAGTTTTCCCTCTCTTCGTATATTTATGCGGCGGACGCCACAAACTTTATGTTGTCTTAGGTTTGTTAAAATTTCTTCTTCGGAGTCAAAAATGAGGTCTGGTTCTGAGATTACTCCCCATGAGAAATTTAAAGATCTGTGGATGGTAGCATTTACTTGAAAGTTTCCCATTGTTTTCATACTCATGATGTTTTTTGCTTGTGCACTGGATGACACCTGTACCATTAAATCTCCTGATCTTAGTTTTTTTATAGAAATGACATCACCAATAATTGCTTGTATGCTTTTTTGTATCAGAAATGGTGAAACATTACTGAAAGAACCATCTACTTTTTTCAGAATGAAATATCTTGCCTCTGATGGTAAAGATGTTTGATTTTCATAGGAAGATTGTCTCATAGATCTTGAAGCTTCCTCCTTCTCTACTTGGTCTGCCCAATTAGAACGCCCCACCCTGGAGGGTAAGGGGATAGTTGGAGTCGAACTTGAAGAGCATGAAGAACCCGAGACAAAAGGCATTCTCGAATTCTCCATGCTTGTAACCACTAATAAAGAACCACGGTTTACTTCCAGATCGATCGGAGCCCCCGCCAGGCTCCGTCTCCCCACACTTTTCTAACGTGCCAAGTGTAACCGCCGGAGTCATTCGCAAAGCCAGATGATGGAGAGCGGGCCATAACGTGCACCTGGTGCACAGGGCCCATGGACCAGCAAGGATCCATGGGGGATTTCTTGATATGAAACACTCTCCACCATCCAACCAACGCAACCAAGGGACTCACCTCTGGAACCGTTTACTGCAAACGTTTCTCGAAAGCAAAACTACTGATGCACGCAGTTCTACCCCTTTCGCATCACACCCACATGAACCCATTCCCGAGCCCAAACGGTGTACCTTACGGCAGAGGCCGAAGAGTGGTACTGCTGTTTCAGAACAAGAGCTACTATCATGTCCAACCACTGCACAATTAGCACAAGTCACTTTTCCTCGACATGCCAACTTTGAGTGTCCAAATCTTTGACAAGTGAAACATCTTAGGGGGTTTGGAATGTATGGTCTAACTGAACATTTTAGATATGCTACTTTTAATGTTTGAGGCAGAATTGGTGTCTCGAAAGTTAATATGAGATGTTTGGTTGGTATAAGTTTTCCCTCTCTTCGTATATTTATGCGGCGGACGCCACAAACTTTTTGTTGTCTTAGGTTTGTTAAAATTTCTTCTTCAGAGTCAAAAATGAGGTCTGGTTCTGAGATTACTCCCCGTGAGAAATTTAAAGATCTGTGGATGGTAGCATTTACTTCAAAGTTTCCCATTGTTTTCATACTCATGATGTTTTTTGCTTGTGCACTGGATGACACCTGTACCCTTAAATCTCCTGATCTTAGTTTTTTTATAGAAATGACATCACCAACAATTGCTTGTATGCTTTTTTGTATCGGAAATGGTGAAACATTACTGAAAGAACCATCTACTTTTTTCAGAATGAAATATCTTGCCTCTGATGGTAAAGATGTTTGATTTTCATAGGAAGATTGTCTCATAGATCTTGAAGCTTCCTCCTTCTCTACTTGGTCTGCCCAATTAGAACGCCCCACCCTGGAGGGTAAGGGGATAGTTGGAGTCGAACTTGAAGAGCATGAAGAACCCGAGACAAAAGGCATTCTCGAATTCTCCATGCTTGTAACCACTAATAAAGAACCACGGTTTACTTCCAGATCGATCGGAGCCCCCGCCAGGCTCCATCTCCCCACACTTTTCTAACGTGCCAAGTGTAACCGCCGGAGTCATTCGCAAAGCCAGATGATGGAGAGCGGGCCATAACGTGCACCTGGTGCACAGGGCCCATGGACCAGCAAGGATCCATGGGGGATTTCTCGATATGAAACACTCTCCACCATCCAACCAACGCAACCAAGGGACTCACCTCTGGAACCGTTTACTGCAAACGTTTCTCGAAAGCAAAACTACTGATGCACGCAGCTCTACCCCTTTCGCATCACACCCACATGAACCCATTACCGAGCCCAAACGGTGTACCTTACGGCAGAGGCCGAAGAGTGGTACTAGGGCCCATAGAGCAGATGTGATGTTTACTAAGGGCTCGGCATTGATGACACCAGCAGCTCAGAAGGACTAGAAACACAGAACACAAAAGGAGAACAAAACAAAAACGAAGGGGAATGGAGGATAGACAAAAAAAAAAGGAGTAAGAAAAAGAAAGAGAGAGAAAGAAAAAAGGAAAGAAAAGGATTGCTAAGGTACCTCGGGATTGCAACACCTGTATTCACTAAAGAAGTGAACCCCTGAGGGCTCAAGTTCTCTAGAATTTATGTTATCATTTGGTGGTAAGTAAATACAGCATACTGTAATCAATCTATTTACATGTATCTGAACAGCAACAGTTTGTAGATTTGTGGTGAGTTGTAATACGGAAGAAGGGTAGTCTTGAGAGACTAACAAAGCAACTCCCCCAGATACTCTACTGTTCATATTAAAATCTTTACGGATACAATTAAAATTTTTAATATTAAAATTACTGCTAGATTTTAGCATAGTCTCTTGAAGGCAAATACAAATAGGATGGAAAGTATTAATTAAATTCTTGATCTCCACCGACTCGTTCTGCGACCCACGGCAATTCCAAGATAGCAAAAAAGCCATATTCAGGTTTTTTTCTTGGGCCGATGGGAGGTGGTCTCTTTTTTCCGAGTAGACGAAGAGGAAGAGGATGACACATCTATTATCATACCTTCATCCTCGGAAGCACACAGTTGTACTTCATCATCTTGGCTATGATTTTCATGGATGTCTGTTTTTTTTGACGGATTTTTTCTCCAAAGGACTGTCTTTGGTATTCTTTAATTTATGTTTTTTTGTTTGTCTTTGTTTTCTCTTCTAAAGTATTAACTCCTTTTTTCCCACTGGTACTTACTACTGCAGCTTTTTATTGTGTGAAAGCAGGTCTGAAAGTGGCTAATGGGATTGAAGTTTTTTGCTTTTGTTTAGTACTTGAAACAGCAGTGTTTACAGAAGGGACAGGTTTTGTTTCGTTAGTTTGTTGATTAGGGATTAATTGCATAAAGTTTAAGTCAGGTTTGGTTTGTGTGCCTACTGATGTAACTTCAGTTTGTATGCTAGCAGATTTTGTTTGTCTGTTCCTGACAACAGTTGAGTATGATATGCCTATTTTTGGTGTTCTGGCTTCAATCAGTTTACGTGCTTCTGAGTAAGTAATATTACTGGATGTTTTTAAAGTTTGGATTTCTTTCTCAAAAACCCATTTTGGACATGAGCGGGCATAAGATGGATGTTCGTCCTTGCAATTAACACATTTTGGAGTAGATGTACATCCCTCACTGTCATGTCCGTGTTCTGCACAGCGTGCACACACCACTTTAGGAGCACGACAGGAAGTTTTTAGATGTCCAAATCCCTGACAGTGGAAGCATCCTAATGGGTTTGGCACATATGGCCGTACTTGGCATCTGAGTTAGGCTACTTTTAAATGTTTAGGTAAGACAGGAGTGTCAAAAGTCAGTATAAGATGTTTAGTTGGAAACATTGTTCCATCTCGTCTTACAGAGATTTGTCGCACAGAGCTAACTTTTTGGTCTTTTAGATTGTCAAGGATTTCAGCTTCAGGTACATGTATAACGTTTGGTTCTGAAATAACCCTACGAGAGAAGTTCAATGTACTATGGGCAGTCACGGACCCGGGAATATTTGCGAGAGTTTTCATTTAAAGTTTATTTTTTGCTTGTGCGGTAGAGAAAACTTTAACTAACAAGTCACCAGATCTGAGCTTCTTTATAGTTTCCACTTCCCCAACAGTACCCAGTATTCCTTTTTGAATCGAAAAGGGTGAAACGTCATTGAATGATCCATCTATTCCTTTCATAATGAAAAACTGTGCTTCAGTTGTAGTCATTTTATGATAATCTAGTTCATTAATTCTTTGTAAAATATCTGTATTTACGTTCATAATACTATTATTAATTTTATGTCCCAAGGGGAATGAAACGCTAGATGTATCTGCTCCATCCGCCCAATTAAGAGATCCTGCCTTGGAAGGCAAGGAAGCATTAGAATTTTCACTTGAAAAGCATGAAGAACCCGAGGCCAAAAGCATTCTCGACTTCTCCATGCTTGTAACCACTAATTGAAAAACCAAGGATTTCTTCCAGTTCAATCGGAGCCCCCGCCAGGTTCCATTTCCCCACACTTTTCTAACGTGCCAAGTGTAACCGCCGGAGTCATTCGCAAAGCCAGATGATGAAGAGCGGGCCATAACGTGCACCTGGTGCACAGGGCCCATGGACCAGCAAGGATCCACGGGGGATTTCTCGATATGAAACACTCTCCACCATCCAACCAACGCAACCAAGGGACTCACCTCTGGAACCGTTTACTACAAACATTTCTCGAAAGCAAAACTACTGATGCACGCAGCTCTACCCCTTTCGCATCACACCCACATGTACCCATTCCCGAGCCCAAATGGTGTACCTTACGGCAGAGGCCGAAGAGTGGTACTAGGGCCCATAGAGTAGATTTGATGTTTACTAAGGGCTCGGCATTGATGAGACCAGCAGCTGAGAGGGACTAGAAACACAAACACAAAAGGAGAACAAAAGAAAAAAAAAGGGGAAAGGAGGATAGACACAAAAAAAAAAAAAGAGAAGGAAAAAGAAAAAAAGAGAAAGAAAAAAGGAAAAGAAAAGCCTTGCTAAGGTACCTCGGGATTGCAACACCCATATTCACTAAAGAAGTGAACCCCTGAGAGGATCACAAATTAGGACTATCAATGGTAGCTCTATCTCGATGAAACCCACTTTGATGTGGTGAGAATAACTTGTTACTCTCTAAAAAGTGTACAAGCCTGACAACCATTTTCTCAAGCAGTTTACACACACAGCTTGTGAGTGCTACAGGTTGCTTGGTTGGTTGATTATGGTTTAATGGCACAAGATCCAAAGAGGATATGCTGCGCCAGACATATGGTACCAAGATACATAAATTAGTATTGAAAACACGTGTATAATTTAAAATAGTGATAATGTGTGAAAATACTATGGAACATGTGCAACAATGCAAATGATATGAAAAATGGCTAAAAGGTTATAAAAGGTGATGTTAAAAATGATGGAAAAAACCAATGTCCAATAGGAATGGGAAAAGCTCCAAATGAGGATTTTCTCCAATCAATTCTGCCAAATTTAATGTATAAGTCTTAAAATGCTTGAAACGAAACTGTTTATATTTAGTACACTCAATTAAAATATGTTTGATACTTGCTGATGTCTGACAACTATTACAAAAGGGTTCAACTTCTCCTAAAAGTAAGTGTCTGTGGGTAAAACGAGTATGACCAATTCGCAAACGTGTTAAAAGTACCTCAAGTTTCCTACATTGGAAACTAGTCCACTTTTGTATTACGGGCTTTACTTCATACAACTTATTACGAGACTGCTGGTTCCAGGAATACTGCCATTTGTCATAAATATTTTTCAAAATGAATGGTTTGATGTCAGTTAAAGGGTTGAGGTTGATTATGGTTTAATGGCACAAGATCCAAAGAGGATATGCTGCGCCAGACATATGGTACCATGATACATAAAATAGTATTGATAACACGTGTATAATTTAAAATAGTGATAATGTGTGAAAATACTATGGAACATGTGCAACAATGCAAATGATATGAAAAAAGGCTAAAAGGTTATAAAAGGTGATGTTAAAAATGATGGAAAAAACCAATGTCCAATAGGAATGGGAAAAGCTGCAAATGAGGATTTTCTCCAATCAATTCTGCCAAATTTAATGTATAAGTCTTAAAATGCTTGAAACGAAACTGTTTATATTTAGTACACTCAATTAAAATATGTTTAATACTTGCTGAGGTCTGACAACTATTACAAAAGGGTTCAACTTCTCCTAAGAGTAAGTGTCTGTGGGTAAAACGAGTATGACCAATTCGCAAACGTGTTAAAAGTACCTCAAGTTTCCTACATTGGAAACTAGTCCACTTTTGTATTACGGGCTTTACTTCATACAACTTATTACGAGACTGCTGGTTCCAGGAATACTGCCATTTGTCATAAATATTTTTCAAAATGAATGGTTTGATGTCAGTTAAAGGGATTGTCAGGTTTAAATTTTGAGTAGCTGATTTAGCAGCAATATCTGCCAACTCATTTCCTCTGATACCAACATGTCCTGGCACCCAACAAAATTCAGTATGGTATCCCTGTACCTTTAGACGATGTTCATACTTAAGAATATCAGAGGCAATAGGGTAATTCATAGCAGTCTTAGATGATAATAGTTGTAGCGAACTCAATGAATCGGTATAAATGATGTGCTTTTTGGAAATTTGATGCGATATAAATATAAGACTCTGGTATATTGCCATAATCTCAGCAATAAAAATAGAGCAAGATGCATGCAGTTTAAAAGACTTTATAGTATTTTTAGATACATAAGCCAACCCTACGTAATTGCCAGCTTTTGAACCATCTGTGAAAATAGGAGTAAACTCGTTGTAGAGATTTCTATGTTCAGCAAACAGTTGCAGATAAATAGTCTGATCTGTGTTTCTCTTAGTAAAATTACTAAATGGGTTGAGATATATAAAATCTGGAACATGCCATGGAGGTGTTTCAAAACACTTTGTTTTCCTTATATTTACATCTACTTGTGGGGTTATTGATAATATATTTCGTATCCGCTTGCCAAAAGAAGGAATGCATGAAGGTCTGTGGTCGTAGAGTCGATCATAATGCTCATCTAGTATTAGTCGTTGCAGAGGGTGGTTCTGTAAGGACATGACCCGATAGTAATAATTCAGCATCAACTGTTCACGCCTGAATTCTAGAGGTGGCTCATTGCAGTACACATATAAGCTTTGAACAGGAGATGTTCTAAAGGCACCTGAACATATAAGTAATGCCTTATTATGTATTGTGTCCAGTTTCAGAAGAACAGATGTTCGTGCACTCCCATAAACATTGCATCCATAATCAATTTTGGAACGAATAATGGCCCTATATATACGTAGCATTGAAGTTGTATCTGCACCCCATTTCGTATTTGACAGAACTTTTAAAATGTTAATGGCTCTCTCACATTTCTTTCTCAATTTCTGAACATGGGGTAGGAAGGTGAGTTTTCTATCGAACCAGACTCCAAGAAATTTCACTTCATCCACAACAGCAATTTTAGCATTCTCCATGAAAATCTCTGGAGGTAAGTGTAGACCTCGTTTTCTGGTGAAGTGAACGCAACAAGTCTTTTGGATTGAAAACCTGAATCCATTTAGATTAGCCCATTGCAGAATGCCATTTACTGCAGTTTGACACTGTCTTTCAACAGTGCGCATATCATGTGCTTGGTATGAAACTTGCAAATCATCCACATAGAGGCTTTTATGAACTGATGGTGGTAGATGGTTTAAAATACTGTTGATTTTTATGGAAAATAGAGTCACACTCAATACACTTCCTTGTGGCACTCCCTCCTCTTGTACGTGAGGATTTGAAAGAACAGTACCAATACGAACTTTGAATGTCCTATGTGCTAAAAAGTTTTGTATAAAAATGGGAAGATTTCCTTTTAAATTAAAATCAAAAAGGTCCTTAATAATACCATAGCGCCATGTGCGATCATAGGCTTTGTCAATATCAAAAAATATTGACACTAAATGATTTCGCCTAATGTAGGCAGTCCTGATCTGGGATTCCAGAGCAATAATATTGTCAGAGGTAGATCTTCCTCGTCTAAAACCACTTTGATGTGGAGATAAAAGTTTATTTGTTTCAAGGAAATAAACAAGTCGGGCATTTACCATTTTTTCCATAATTTTGCAAATACAGCTTGTCAAAGCAATTGGTCGGTAACTTGAAGGACTTTTGGGGTCTTTTCCTGGTTTTATAATGGGTATGGTGATTGCTCTTTGCCAGGATGTCGGAAACTTATGTTCCATATAAATCCTGTTGTACAGATATAAAAGGTTCAATAAAGACTCGTGAGAAAGGTGTTTCAGCATAGTATAATGGACACCATCTGGCCCACTGCTGGTTCCCTGAGTCTGTGACAATGCTGTAAGAAGTTCAAACTTTGTAAACGGAGAATTGTATGGCAAGTGTTTGGCTTGTGAGAAGACAATTGGTTTCTTTTCTGATCTGATTTTATGTGACAGGAATGGTTCTGAATAACTTGCTGAGTTTGAAACATCTGCAAAGGCTTTAGCTATTTCATTTGCTATTTCTGCAGGAGAGCTAATAATTGAGCCATTACTATTTATAACAGATATAAGGTGGTCATTACAGACACCTGAACACTTTTTGACCTTTTCCCATACTTTCTTGCTGGAAATGGAAGAGTTTAGTCCACTGACATACTCCTCCCATGACTCTCTTTGTCTTTGTCTGCGTATCCTACGAGCAACAGCTTTTGTATATTTAAATGCAGTAAGATTATCAGTCGTAGGATACCTTCGAAATTTGGCCCAGGCTTTCTTTTGTATGCCTCGCGACATTCTTCATTCCACCAAGGAAAGTGATACTTCGATGTTTTTCCAGAATTCTTAGGGATTGTATTATCAGCAGCCTTAATCAAGAGATTTGTAATATTGTTTACAGCTGTATCAATGTCACAGCTCTGAACTGCGTCATCAGCTATCACAGCTTGGGAAGTAAATGTTAACCAATCAGCTTTCGAAAAGATATATCGCGATGGTTTCACAGGTGATCTGATTTGACTGTTAAAGAGAACAATAGGTTGGTTGGTTGGTTGATTTAGGATTTTTGGCACAAGATCCAAAGAGGATATGCTGCGCCGGACATATGGTACTAAAATACAGATAAAGGTAAAGAATAAAAACAAGTGTATAATCTAAAAAGTTGTATGACTAAAACAAGACAATGCAAGAGGGTTAATGATGGAAACAAGATGAAAAAAGTTTAAAAGGTGATAGGAAGTGAATTTAAATATGATGGTAAAACCCAATGTCTAATAAGAATGGAAAAATCCCTGAATGAGGGTTTTCTCCAATCAATTCCGTCAAAGTTAGAGTATACGTTTTAAAATGTTTAAAACGAAACTGTTTATATTTAGGACAAGTAATTAGAATATGTTTTACACTTGCTGCGGTTTGACAAACATTACAAAGGGGTTCAATTTCTCCTAAAAGTAAATGCCTGTGAGTAAAACGAGTGTGACCAATGCGCAAACGAGTTAAAATTACATCCAGTTTCCTACATTGGAAACTATTCCATTTTTGTACTAAGGGCTTTATCTCGAGCAACTTATTATCAGCTTGCTGATTCCAGGAATACTGCCATTTGTCATGAATATTTTTTAGAACAAATTGTTTGATGTCGGTCAAAGGGATAGTCAGACTCAAAGTTTGAGTAGCTGATTTAGCAGCAATGTCTGCTAAATCATTTCCTTTGATGCCAACATGTCCTGGGACCCAACAGAATTTAGTATGGTATCCTTGCTCCTTCAGACGATGCTCATACTTAAGGATATCAGAGGCAATGTGGTAATTCATAGCTCTCTTCGATGATAAAAGCTGTAATGAACTCAATGAGTCAGTATATATAATATGCTTTTTGGACTTTTGATAAGAGATGAAGATTAGGGACTGGTAAATAGCCATAATCTCAGCTGTAAAAATAGAGCAAGATGCATGTAGTTTATAAGACTTTATAGTATTGTTGCAAACATAAGCTAGACCAACGTAATCTCCTGCTTTGGAACCATCTGTAAAAACAGGAGTAAACTCCTTATACAGATTCCTATGTTCCGCAAACAATTGCACATAAATAGCCGGAATGGTGTTAGTCTTCGTAAAATTACAAAAAGGGTTGAGAAAGGTGAAATTGTTAACATACCATGGAGGTGTTTCAAAAAACTTTGTTTTTCGAACATAAAGCTCTACTAAAGGGGTAGTTTCTACTATATTGCGTATCCGCTTGCCAAAAATAGGAATGCATGAAGGTCTGTGGTCATACAGTCGATCATAATGATCATCAAGGAATGCACGTTGTAACGGATGGTTATGTACGGACATGATACGAAAATAATAATTCAGTGCCAGCTGTTCACGCCTTAATTGTAAACATGGCTCATTAGAGACAGCATATATGCTTTGAACTGGAGATGTCCTAAAGGCTCCTGAGCATATACGTAATGCCTTATGGTGAATTGGATCAAGCTTTTTTAGCACTGATGTTCGTGCTGATCCATACACAGAACAACCATAATCTAGTTTTGACCGAATAACAGCTCTGTAGATGCGAAGCATGGAAGTAAAATCTGCACCCCATTTAGTATTTGAGAGGACTTTTAAAATGTTAAGAGCTTTCTCACCTTTATTTCGCAGTTTCTGGATGTGGGGCAAGAAAGTAAGCTTTTTATCGAACCAAACCCCTAGAAATTTTATTTCCTCTACTACAGCAATCTTTACACCTCCCATAAAGATTTCTGGGGGTGAGTGGATACCACGTTTTCTGGTGAAATGAACACAACAAGTCTTTTGAGTGGAAAACCCGTACCCATTCACATTTGCCCATCGTAAGATGTTATTTACGGCGGCTTGACATTGTCTTTCCACAGTACGCATATCGTGAGCTTGGTAGGCAACTTGCAGATCATCCACATACAGACTTTTATGGACAGACACTGGCAAACTGTTTAAAAGACTATTTATTTTTATATTAAAGAGTGTCACACTCAAGACACTTCCTTGTGGCACACCCTCCTCTTGTACGTGTGTGCGTGAGAGTGTTGAACCAATGCGCACTTGGAATGTCCTGTGTGATAAAAAGTTTTGAATAAAAATAGGAAGATTACCTTTTAGATTAAAATCATAAATGTCCTTAATAATACCGTAGCGCCATGTTCGATCATAGGCTTTGTCAATATCAAAAAAAATTGAGACTAAATGATTTCTCCTAAGAAAGGCAGTCCTAATTTGTGATTCTAATGAGGTAAGATTATCAATGGTAGATCTACCTCGACGAAAGCCACTTTGGTGGGGTGATAATAACTTGTTACTCTCTAAAAAGTGTACAAGCCTGGCATTAACCATTTTTTCTAGAAGTTTACATACACAGCTTGTGAGAGCTATAGGCCGATAACTTAAAGGGCTTTGAGGGTCCTTACCTGGTTTTAAAATGGGAATTGTGATGGCTCTTTGCCATGACCTAGGGAATTTATGTTCATGCCAAATTCTGTTAAACAGGTATAAGAGGTTCAATAAGGAGTAATGGGAGAGGTGTTTAAGCATGAGATAGCTAATTTTATCAGGTCCACTGCAAGTTCTGTGTGTTTGGGACAAAACAGTCACCAACTCTGACATTGTAAAGTGCATGTTATAAGGTAAGTTTCTAGCTTCTGGGAAAACAATAGGTTTATTTTCAGACTGAAGTTTGTGTTTTAAAAACGGTTCAGAGTAATTTGATGCATTTGAAATATTTGCAAATTCTTTGGCAATTTCATTTGCAATGTCATATGGCGAACTTATAGTTGTGCTATTATGATTTAGAATGGCTATGGAGTGATTACTATAATTCCCTGTACACTTTTTGACTTTCTCCCATAGAATTTTACTAGAAGTGGAAGATGTTATTTCACTAACATATTTTTCCCATGACTCTTTCTGCCTTCTTCTGCGTATCCTGCGAGCAAACGCTTTTGCATGTTTAAATGCAGTTAGGTTTTCAGTGGTAGGAGACCTCCTGAAAATTGACCAAGCTTTCTTTTGCTTTTTATAAGCCTCACGACATTCGTCACTCCACCAAGGGAAACGATGCTTAGATATATTACCTGCACGTTTTGGAATTGCAGCATCCGCAGCCTCTATAAGGATATCTGTAACATTTTCTACAGCTGTATCAATGTCAATGCTTTGAACAGCTTCATCAGTGATCAGAGCTAGGGAAGTAAACTTCGCCCAATCAGCTTTTGAAAATATGTACTGAGATGGTTTTATAGTCGATCTGAATTGACTGTTAGAGAGCATGATAGGGAAGTGGTCACTATTGTGAAGATCTTTATCAACTGCAAAATTCCAGTAAGGAAGGAGAGAGGGAGAACAGATGGCAAGGTCAATACTGTGAAAAGTCCTACTAGGTTGGTGAAAATAGGTGCATTCATTATTGTTAAAAATGCATAAATTGTGATCACTGACACATTGCTCAATTTGTTGTCCTCTGCAATTTGTGTCTAGACTTCCCCAAAGGGGATTGTGGCCATTAAAGTCACCGAGTATCACAAATGGTGCAGGAAGTTGGCGAATCACATTATCAAGTTCTCTAGAATTTATGTGATCATTTGGTGGTAAGTAAATACAGCATACAGTAATCAATCTATTTACATGGATCCGAACAGCAACAGTTTGTAGATTTGTGGTGAGTTGTAATACGGAAGAAGGGTAGTCTTGTGAGACTAACAAAGCAACTCCCCCAGATACTCTACTGTTCATATTAAAATCTTTACGGATACAATTAAAATTTTTAATATTAAAATTACTGCTAGATTTTAGCATAGTCTCTTGAAGGCAAACACAAATAGGTTGGAAAGTATTAATTAAATTCTTGATCTCCACCGACTTGTTCTGCAACCCACGGCAATTCCAAGATAGCAAAAAAGCCATATTCAGGTTTTTTTCTTGGGCCGATGGGAGGTGGTCTCTTTTTTCTGAGTAGAGGAAGAGGATGACACATCTGTTATCATCCCTTCATCCTCGGAAGCACACAGTTGTACTTCGTCATCATCTTGGCTATGATTTTCGTGAATGTTTGTTTTTTTGACGGATTTTTTCTCCAAAGGACTGTCTCTAGTATTCTTTAATTTATGTTTTTTGTTTGTTTTTGTTTTCTCTTCTAAAGTATTAACTCCTTTTTTTCCACTGGTACTTACTACTGCAGCTTTTTGTTGTGTGAAAGCAGGTCTGAAAGTGGCTAATGGGATTGAAGTTTTTTGCTTTTGTTTAGTACTTGAAACAGCAGTGTTTACAGAAGGGACAGGTTTTGTTTCGTTAGTTTGTTGGTTAGGGATTAATTGCATAAAGTTGAAGTCAGGTTCGGTTTGTGTGCCTACTGATGTAACTTCAGTTTGTATGCCAGCAGATTTTGTTTGTCTGTTTCTGACAACAGTTGAGTATGATATGCCTATTTTTGGTGTTCTTGCTTCAATCAGTTTACGTGCTTCTGGGTAAGTAATATTACTGGATGTTTTTAGAGTTTGAATTTCTTTCTCAAAAACCCATTTTGGACATGAGCGGGCATAAGATGGATGTTCAGCCTCGCAATTAACACATTTTGGGGTAGATGTACATCCCTCACTGTCATGTCCGTGTTCTGCACAGCGTGCACACACCACTTTAGGAGCACGACAGGAAGTTTTTGGATGTCCAAATCTCTGACAGTGGAAGCATCTTAATGGGTTTGGCACATATGGCCGTACGGGGCATCTGAGGTAGGCTACTTTTAAATATTTAGGTAAGACTGGGGTGTCAAAAGTCAGTATAAGATGTTTTGTTGGAAACATTGTTCCATCTCGTCTTACAGAGATTCGTCGTACAGAGCTAACTTTTTGGTCTTTTAGATTGTCAAGGATTTCAGTTTCAGGTATATGTGTAAGGTCTGGTTCTGAAATAACCCCACGAGAGAAGTTTAATGTACTATGGGCAGTCACGGACACGGGAATATTTGCGAGGGTTTTCAATAAAAGTATATTTTTAGCTTGTGCGGTAGACAAAACTTTAACTAACAAGTCACCAGATCTGAGCTTCTTTATAGTTTCCACTTCCCCAACAGTACTGAGTATTCCTTTTTGAATCAAAAAGGGTGAAACGTTATTGAATGATCCATCTATTCTTTTCATAACGAAATACTTTGCTTCAGTTGTAGTCATTTTATGATTATCTATTTCATTAGTTCTTTGTAAAGCATCTGTATTTACGTTCATAATCCTATCAGTTTTATGTCCCAAGGATACGGAAACGCTAGAGGCATCTACTCTATCCGCCCAATTAAGATCTCCTGCCTTGGAAGGCAAGGAAGCATTAGAAATTTCACTAGAAAAGCATGAAGAACCCGAGGCCAAAAGCATTCTCGAATTCTCCATGCTTGTAACCACTAATAAAAAACCACGGTTTACTTCCAGATCGATCGGAGCCCCCGCCAGACTCCGTCTCCCCACACTTTTCTAACGTGCCAAGTGTAACCGCCGGAGTCATTCGCAAAGCCAGATGATGGAGAGCGGGCCATAACGTGCACCTGGTGCACAGGGCCCATGGACCAGCAAGGATCCAAGGGGGATTTCTCGATATGAAACACTCTCCACCATCCAACCAACGCAACCAAGGGACTCACCTCTGGAACCGTTTACTGCAAACGTTTCTCGAAAGCAAAACTACTGATGCACGCAGCTCTACCCCTTTCGCATCACACCCACATGAACCCATTCCCGAGCCCAAACGGTGTACCTTACGGCAGAGGCCGAAGAGTGGTACTAGGGCCCATAGAGCAGATGTGATGTTTACTAAGGGCTCGGCATTGATGACACCAGCAGCTGAGAGGGACAAGAAACACAAAACACAAAAGGAGAACAAAACAAAAAAGAAGGGGAAAGGAGGATAGACAAAAAAAAAAAAGGAGAAGGAAAAAGAAAGAGAGAGAAAGAGAAAAGGAAAGAAAAGGATTGCTAAGGTACCTCGGGATTGCAACACCCGTATTCACTAAAGAAGTGAACCCCTGAGGGGCCAAGAGGTGTGTGAAAGATACTCAACAGGTGTGGAAGATGTAAAGGAAGAATTGACCCTTTGGCCTGTACAAATGCTGCCAGTATGTATAAATTAAAGCCAATTACCATTCGAAAAAATAAAAATTCATTAACATTTAAAGGTGTAAAACATTCCCTGTGCTTTACAATACAAAAAGCATGAATAACCTAAGAAAAACCAAAGATTGGTTTAGGAACCACTTTGTTCCACAAAAGCGGGTACACTGCAGAGCCGTCGAACACCCTGAAGATGCGAAAATCTTGTTTATTTTTTATAATTGCTCTGCACATCCACTTGCTGACCAATTAGTGAAAGAAAATGTTCGGGTCTTATTTCTGCCAAACACAGATTGCATTCTACAACCCACTAACCATTGTGTTCTAAAGTCATTAAAATGTGGTTAAAGCGAGAGTGAAAACATGCGTAATTACATTAAACAGTGCAATGTTAAAGTTGCATTGTGAAGCATAGCACATTCATGGGAAAATATTAATGACAGCATTTTTAAAAATTCCTTGCATAGCATTATTTGCAATATCATACTTGGCAAGAAATTGCTGTTACCAATGATTGTCATTAAAATTTTCAATTGATTGCCTAGCCAGTGGGAACCAAGAATTAATATCTGACTTCCTGGATTGCACTCAGACCAAATACACAATTCCGGCCATGTAAAAACTTCCCTTAAATTACCTTTCATACAACAATGATGGTGATCCCTACTCGCCTTGATTCCCTTGGGATTACATTACAAACTTTATTTTAAAATTCATTTTACTAGTGGCTTACCAAGAACATTTTTTATATACCAAAAAGTAGACTTATATGATGAATACCATAAATATTATGAATATGTAGTTTGACAAATAATTCAATATCTAATGAATGCAACAGTTGACCCCCTTAGAAATTATATCCCAAGAATAATTCAAGGTGTCAAGAGGTGAAACTGTTACTTCCTGCTCTACAAATATTTTTATTTCCCTTACTTTGAGAAGTAGAAGAGAACATAGTTATCTAGTTGATTTCAATTCTTGTGTAGTACTTATTAGGCGTTTGTGAATCAAGAAAGGTGATAAGAAAATGAATTTGTATTTGGAGAAGTAATATGAAAAGTTTAGCATCATTGCTTCCTTTAGAATAATTTAGTAAAATTTATTATGCTCTTCAAAGAGGAAGAAAATAAAAATTCTGAACACTATCCATAGCTATAAAAATAATATAAAGACTGAAGGCACCACTGGCTATAGAATCTAACTTATGGATTCTTATAGTTTAAAGATTGCCAATCCATCATTCGCTATCTTTGAAGGCTTGCAAGCTTGAAGGCTTTGAAGGCTTTGAAGCTTGCCATAAGTATAGTATGATGGTATATTTGGATATCCATGCTGCATATGATTCAGCCTGAATAGATAGATTAATCTATAAATTGGCTCAGCAGGGTCTTGATGACAAAGTGGTACTTAGAATCACAAATTTTCTTTCTGATATGATTTTTGACTTTCAGCATAAATAAGTTAAATAAAGGAGTATTGAGCAGGTGTAAAAGAATTGAGCATCTGATAACCATTTTACTCTCCATCAGAAAATACAATGTGCCAGTACTAGCCGGGCCTTAATACAGTACCCAGTAAACCAACAATCACTTTACCAGCCAATTGATAGATAGATGAATATGGTATACTTTCCATTTACATAAAGCAAAGGTCAAAGCAATGTATTGGCTTTGCTCTCAATTACCAGGATCCCCCTTTTCTGGAATACGAGTAACCATGCATGGTAAAAACTTAACTTGCTTACAATCAACTGTACAAGCAATAGAACCACTCATAATACATGATAGTCCTCACCTATGAAAGTAAAGCCATAATAAAGAAGAAAGAAATTGAAGAAAAAGAAGGAAAGGAGAAATGACAATAGAAAGTATAGGTAAGACGTATAAAGATGAAAAAGATTGCTAAAGTATCTTGAAACTGCAACACTTGTAAGTGAACCCTGGAGCGAAAACTCCATGAAAGGAAAAATCTACTTAAACCTTCAGCAGTCGAAGGGCTAATTAAGTACTCCATTAGAGTTGAAACTGATAAAAATATGTTTTCATAAATAGTGTGCACCTAAACTTAAGAAAATTAAAATTACGAAAATAAGAAAATTAGATACAAATACGAAAATCGAGGAATCTAGATAAGAAATAGTCATTGGTGTATGGAACATGCCTTGCAACTGTGCATGCAACAAAATGATATGTGACTGTCAGAAGGTTAAAAGCATTTGACTAGTTGGTCGATCGGAATTTAATTGTGCAAAATCCAAGCACTTGGCATGAGAATTATTTTAAGAACTTACACTATGTACAGCTGTTGTTAGACCAGTAGGTTGAAGTGACTGATATCCAGGAAACATAATTTGTTCACGAGGTTTATATGCATGTTGAATATATGAAGTTGGTGAAGACTGTGGAACCATCTGCATCTACAATAAAAAATAAAATGTTTTAAGTTTTGAAAAATGCATGTTCTTTGCATGTATTTCCATTTCAATTAATAAAAATTATAAAATGTATATAAATTTTATGGTTAGTTTTATGGTTAATGAATTAAAACCTTCTGTTGCAGGACAGATGCAGTAACACAGCACTTATAGTGATCCGTACCATGTACGTGCCATATTTTTTAACCCCATTTTCCTGGAAAAAGAAAAGCACAACATTTTGTCCTCGGATGATTACTTTAGGTACTCCCATTATCAACTCTTTTCTTTTTCTTATTGATTATATTTAGTGCATTCAACTGGATTCGGAGCCTAGACTCCAAACTGGTAAGACGTACGAATAAGTGCTCCCGAGATGAGCAGCGAAGCCCAAGTAACACTTGGGCATGTGGTAGTGACGGAGAGTGGTAAAGCTATGATAGTAGTGCATGAGGAGGAGTCCCCTCCAGTTATTGTATCAAGCGAAGAAGCGAAGACGTATTGGACTTAAAGAAATTATTCCAGGACTTGGAACACAAAATAAGACGATGGAAGACAAAGTCAATATGGCAGAGCTAATGAACCTCTGCACCAAAATGGAGGACGACCTGGATAAGATGGCCGACTGCATAGGAGTTGGTAAATTTTCTTTGAACCCCCCTCTACCCCTTTAGCTGAGACTCCTAAGTCTCTGAAGATAGTGCTGATATTGTTAACTGCCTATTAGTACTGCTGCTATTAGTGATATTATTGTAAATTGTAATATTGACAGTAATGTGGATTGTGTTATTAAATTAAGGAGGCTCCTAAAATCTCTCATGTGGATCCTGCTGCCGAGGTAGCTGATTCTGTAAAAAATCTAAATTTAAATGCCAATTATTCAAAAAGTAAGGACTCTAATGTTGAGCCCAAAGCTAAAATCCAGGAAAAGAACCCTTTCAGGGAACGTTAATAAAAGAACTAAGGTAGATGAAGATGGTTTCATAACCAAACTAACTCTAAAAGAAAGGAGAACCCTAAAGGCGGTGGATTCAGAACCCACCAATAGAAATTAAGCTACTTCCCAGCGAGGGAAATGTGGCACAGGAAAGAACACAGCTCTGCCCATTGAGCCCACCCCATTTCAAATGCACCTCCGCTACTGATCAGCACCCTGCAACTTGATTGGCTGGCCATCATTGCCAGTCAATTGCCAGGCGTGTAGAGCTCCTGGCATCACCAGCAAATTAGAAGGTAGATTATTTCCATTGTATGGTGAAATCAGAAAATCATTTTCGAGATTGCACCACATACCTCAAAAGGTGTGGTGTACAATTTAAAACTTTTAACCTAAAAGAACACAGACGGTCATGATTGTGACCATAGAGCTGCCAATAGTCACTAAAATTGACACAATTACTGAGGTCATGCAAGCCGTGGGCTTTGATGTACTTTGATGTATGAAGGGGACTAAACAACCCTCCCCTTTATAACCTGCAACTTAAACCCTGGACTAACCCGGGGGCTTTATTTGAGATTAATAATTTGCTAGGCACAGAAGTTAAGATGGAGCCCTAAACAGGTAGGAAAGACTTTGCCTCCCAGTGTTATGGCTGTGCCGGGTATTTTCACTCGTCACATGTATGCACACTGCCACTGAGATGTGTTAACACTAGAATGACGAAAGCAGTCATTTTGATAGCATGACTACTTTGAGAAATGATTTCTCCAAAACGGCTAATCCCAGTCCATTGAAATTTTATGACTTTTCTTATTTTCAAAGTCATTGACAATACAGAAGAAAATAAGAAAAGTTATAAAATTTTTATGGGCTGGAATTAGCCGTTTTGGAAGAATCTTTTCTCAAAGTAGTTATGCGGTCAAGCTGACAGCTTCCATCGTTCTAGTGTTAAATGTGCGGAGTCTCCACCACCCAAGATTGTAAAGCCACTTACTTGTGAAGCAACTGTAATGGGCCACACGCAGCTAATTGGTGAGATTACCTGAGGAACTGGGCAATTCGTTCGTGGTTAGCAAAGGTAGGGCCTTCCCCAGTAATAGAATTAATTCAAGGAAATTTAACAATTCCTCCAACCTTGACTCCAGCATAATGAGCTGGAAATCAAAGTCGTCTGCCTTGATTTGAGCCGAATAACAAAACATGACAATGAAAAACCTCAAGCTGATTAAACAACAATATCTGCCAACTCATTTTCTTTGATACCAACATGACCTGGGAACCAACAAAATTCATTATGGTATCCTTGTACCTTCAGACGATACTCATGCTTAAGGATATCAAGAGACAATATGGTAATTCATAGCTGTCTTGGATGATAAAAGCTGTAACGAACTCAATGAGTCAGTATAAATAATGTGCTTTTTGGAATTTTGATGGGAGATGAATATTAGAGACTGGTATATTGACATAATCTCAGCTATAAAAATAGAGCAAGATGTATGGAGTTTATAAGACTTTATAGAATTGTTACAAACATAAACTTATGTAGATGGTTATGTATGATGGTTATGTAAGGACATGATCCAGAAATAATAATTCAGCGCCAGCTGTTAATGCCTTAATTGTAAACATGGCTCATTAGAAACAGCATATAAACTTTAAACAGGATATGTTTTAAAGGCTCCTGAGCCTATATACGTAATGCCTTATGGTGAATTGGATCAAGCTCTTTTAGTACAGATGTTCATGCTGATCCATTGATCCATACACTGAACAACCATCGTCAAACTTTGAACAAATAACAACTCTGTAGATGCGAAGCATGGAGGTAAGATCTGCACCCTATTTGATATTTGAGAGGACTTTTAAGATGTTAAGAGCTCACATTTCTTTCCCAGTTTCTGAATGTGAGGCAATTAAGTTTTTTATCAATTCTCCAATCAATTCCGTTCTCCACTCAATTTCTCCAATGAATTCCGTCAAAGTTATAGCATACGTTTTAAAATGTTTAAAACGAACTGTTTATATTTAGAACAAGTAATTAGAATATGTTTTACACTCGCTGCGGTTTGACAAACATTACAAAGGGGTTCAATTTCTCCTAAAAGTAAATGCCTGTGAGTAAAACGAGTGTGCCCAATGCGCAAACGAGTTAAAATTACATCCAGTTTCCTACATTGGAAACTATTCCATTTTTGTACTAAGGGCTTTATCTCGAGCAACTTATTATCAGCTTGCTGATTCCAGGAATACTGCCATTTGGCATGAATATATTTTAGAACAAATTGTTTGATGTAAGTTAAAGGGATAGTCAGATTCAATGTTTGAGTAGCTGATTTAGCAGCAATGTCTGCTACATCATATCCTTTGATGGTAACATGTCCTGGGACCTAACAGAATTTAGTATGGTATCCTTGCTCCTTCAGAAGATGCTCATACTTAAGGATATCAGAGGCAATGTGGTAATTCATAGCTATCTTCGATGATAAAAGCTGTACTGAACTCAATGTGCTTTTTGGACTTTTGATAAGAGATGAAGATTAGGCACTGGTAAATAGCCATAATCTCAGCTGTAAAAATAGAGCAAGATGCATGTAGTTTATAAGACTTTATAGTATTGTTGCAAACATAAGCTAGACCAACATAATCTCCTGCTTTGGAACAGTCTGTAAAAACAGGAGTATACTCCTTATACAGATTCCTATGTTCTGCAAACAATTGCACATAAATAGCAGGAGTGGTGTTAGTCTTCGTAAAATTACAAAAAGGGTTGAGAAAGGTGAAATTGTTAACATACCATGGAGGTGTTTCAAAAAACTGTTTTTCGAACATAAAGCTCTACTAAAGGGGTAGCTTCAACTATATTGCGTATCCGCTTGCCAAAAGTAGGAATGCATGAAGGTCTGTGGTCATACAGTCGATCATAATGAACATCAGGGAATGAACGTTGTAACAGATGGTTATGTAAGGACATGATACGGAAATAATAATTCAGTGCCAGCTGTTCACGCCTTAATTGTAAACATGGCTCATTAGAGACAGCATATAAGCTTTGAACAGGAGATGTCCTAAAGGCTCCTGAGCATATACGTAATGCCTTATGATGAATTGGATCAAGCTTTTTTAGCACTGATGTTCGTGCTGATCCATACACAGAACAACCATAATCTAGAGTTGATCGAATAACAGCTCTGTAGATGCGAAGCATGGAAGTAAGATCTGCACCCCATTTGGTATTTGAGAGGACTTTTAAGATGTTAAGAGCTTTCTCACATTTATATCGCAATTTCTGAATGTGGGGCAAGAAAGCAATCTTTTTGTCGAGCCAAACCCCGAGAAATTTTATTTCCTCTACCACAGCAATCTTTACACCTCCCGTAAAGATTTCTGGGGGTGAGTGGATACGACGTTTTCTGGTGAAATGAACACAACAAGTCTTTTGAGTGGAAAATCCTTACCCATTCACATTTGCCAATCGTAAGATGTTATTTACGGCGGCTTGGCATTGTCTTTCCACAGTACGCATATCGTGAGCTTGGTATGCAACTTGCAGATCATCCACATACAGACCTTTATGGACAGACACTGGCAAACTGTTTAAAAGACTATTTATTTTTATATTAAAGAGTGTCACACTCAAGACACTTCCTTGTGGCACACCCTCCTCTTGTACCTGTTTGCGTGAGAGAGTTGAACCAATGCACACTTGGAATGTCCTGTGTGATAAAAAGTTTTGAATAAAAATAGGAAGATTACCTTTTAGATTAAAATTGTAAATGCCCTCAATAATACCATAGCGCCATGGTCGATCATAGGCTTTGTCAATATCAAAAAAAATTGAGACTAAATGATTTCGCCCAAGAAATGCGGTCCTAATTTGTGATTCTAATGAGATAATATTATCAATGGTAGATCTACCTCGACGAGGACACTTTGGTGGGGTGAGAATAACTTGTTACTCTCTAAAAAGTGTACAAGCCTGGCATTAACCATTTTTTTCAAGAAGTTTACATACACAGCTTGTGAGAGCTATAGGCCGATAACTTAAAGGGCTTTGAGGTTCCTTACCCGGTTTTGAAATGGGAATTGTGATGGCTCTTTGCCATGACCTAGGGAATTTATGTTCATGACAAATTCTGTTAAACAGGTATAAGAGGTTCAATATGGAGTAACAGGAGAGGTGTTTAAGCATGAGATAGTTCATTTTATCAGGTCCACTGCAAGTTCTGTGAGTTTGGGACAAAACAGTCACCAACTCTGACATTGTAAAGTGCATGTTATAAGGTAAGTTTCTAGCTTCTGGGAAAACAATAGGTTTATTTTCAGACTTAAGTTTGTGATTTAAAAACGGTTCAGAGTAATATGATGCATTTGAAATATTTGCAAATTCTTTGGCAATTTCATTTGGGTTGTCATATGGGGAACTTATAGTTGTGCCATTATGATTTAGAATGGCTATGGAGTGATCACTATAATTCCCTGTACACTTTTTGACTTTCTCCCATACAATTTTACTAGAAGTGGTAGATATTATTTCACTAACATATTTTTCCCATGACTCTTTCTGCTTTCTTCTGCGTATCCTGCGAGCAAACGCTTTTGCATGTTTAAATGCAGTTAGGTTTTCAGTGGTAGGAGACCTCCTGAAAATTAACCAAGCCTTCTTTTGCTTTTAATAAGCATCACGACATTCGTCACTCCACCAAGGGAAGCGATGCTTAGATATATTACCTGCACGTTTTGGAATTGCAGCATCAGCAGCCTTTATAAGGACATCTGTAACATTTTCTACAGCTGTATCAATGTCAATGCTTCGAACATCTTCATCAGTGATTAGAGCTAGGGAAGTAAACTTCGCCCAATCAGCTTTTGAAAATATGTACTAAGATGATTTTATAGTCGATCTGAATTGACTGTTAGAGAGCATGATAGGGTAGTGGTCACTATTGTGAAGATCTTTATCAACTGTAAAATTCCAGTAAGGAAGGAGAGAGAGTGAACAGATGGCAAGGTCAATACTGTGAAAAGTCCTACCAGGCTGGTGAAAATAGGTGAATTCATTATTGTTAAAAATGCATAAATTGTGATCACTGACACATTGCTCAATTTGTTGTCCTCTGCAATTTGTGTCTAGACTTCCCCAAAGGGGATTGTGGCCATTAAAGTCACTGAATATCACAAATGGTGCAGGAAGTTGGCGAATCAAATTATCAAGTTCTCTAGTTGGTTGGTTGGTTGGTTGATTATGGTTTAATGGCACAAGATCCAAAGAGGATATGCTGCGCCAGACATATGGTTCCAAGATACATAAATTACTATGGGTTAAAACATGTGTATAATTTAAAAAGTGATAATGTGTGAAAAAAACCATGACTATGGAACATGTACAACAATGAAAACGAGATGAAAAATGACTAAAAGGTTATAAAAAGTGAAGTTAAAAATGATGGAAAAAACCAATGTCCAGTAGGAATGGGAAAAGCTCCAAATGAGGATTTTCTCCAATCAATTCTGCCAAGTGTAAAGTATAAGTTTTGAAATGCTTAAAACGGAAATGTTTATATTTCGAACACTCAATTAAAATATGTTTGATACTTGCTGGCGTTTGACAACTATTACAAAAGGGTTCAATTTCTCCTAAAAGTAAGTGTCTGTGGGTAAAACGAGTATGACCAATGCGCAAACGAGTTAATATAACATCAAGTTTCCTACACTGAAAACTAGTTCACTTCTGTATTAAAGGCTTTATCTCATACAATTTATTATGAGTTTGCTGATTCCATGAATGTTGCCATTTATCATATAATATTTTACTAATAGTTTTTTTAATATCTGTCAAAGGAATGGGATGATTCATAATACGATTAGCTGTTTTTGCAGCGGTGTCAGCCAATTCATTTCCCTTTATACCAACATGCCCTGGATCCCAACAAAATTGAATATGGTGTCCTCGTGCCTTTAGACGATGCACAAGTTGGAGGATATCTGAGGCAATGGGATGAAGCATGGTCATTTTGGATGAAAGCAATTGCAAAGAACTTAATGAATCTGTATATATGATGTATTTATTTACACTTTGATGGGTGATGAAAATTAATGACTGGTGAATTGCTGTGATTTCTGCAGTAAAAATGGAGCATGAGGTATGAAGTTTAAAAGACTTAACTATATCATTACATACATAAGCAAATCCGACATGTGCTGCTGTTTTGGAGCCATCAGTAAAAATAGGAGTGAACTCCTTAAATAAATCACTGTGTTCTGCAAAAAGTTGAACATAAATGGAATCAGGTGTACTACTCTTTAAAAAATTAACAAAAGGATTGAGAAAAATGAAATTTGGGACTTGCCAAGGAGGTATTTCACAAGCCTTTCTCTTTCTACCATTGAGATTTTCTAGTGGAGTTGATGATACACTATTGCGCATTCGCATGCCAAAGGAAGGAGTACAGGAGGGTCGGGCTGAATACAGCCGATCGTACTGTACAACCAGGATGATTCGTTGCAAAGGATGGTACGAGGCATGTTTTTTATGTAAGTACCGTTTTGCGATTCCGCCGCCGCAGCGCTACGGTCGGCGTTACGCGCATGCGCGCTGGTTACCTACATCTCTTGTCTACGCACTGACGCCATTACAGTCTGATTCTTCATTGTATACGTTGTTTACTGAGTGTTTAAGATGCCTCCGACAATCGTGAGTCCCGCCGATTGTGAAGTACGGGCTGTTATACGATTTCTTAGTGCTAAAGGCGTAAAACCGATCGATATTCATCGTGAGATCTGTGGAGTTTACGGACAAAACATTATGAGTGATGGAATGGTAAGGAAATGGGTGAGAGCATTTAAAGATGGCCGCACAAATGTGCATGATGAAGAACGGAGTGGGCGTCCTTCGGTCTTTAATGAAGATTTGGTGCAGAAAGTGGAAGAAAAGGTGAGAGAAAACAGACGCTTTACAATTTCATCAATGTGCGACTGGTTTCCTCAATATTCTCGTAGTGTTTTGTATCGCATTGTGACCAAGAACTTGAATTACCGGAAATTGTGTTCACGTTGGGTTCCAAAAATGTTGACGGATTTGCACAAAACCCAACGTTTAGGCAGTGCATTGACTTTCCTTGAGCGGTACCACAATGAAGGTGAAGATTTTTTAGACCAAATTGTTACTGGTGACGAAACATGGGTGGCCTACGTCACACCAGAATCAAAACAACAATCCATGGAATGGCGACATTCATCATCACCCAAAAGAGTGAAGTTTAAGCAAACAATTTCTGCCCGGAAAATCATGTGCACAGTTTTTTGGGACAAAAAAGGAGTATTGCTAGTGGAGTTTCTGCCTCGTAATGAGACAATCAATGCAGCGTCTTATTGTGAGACATTGAACAATCTGCGTCGTGCAATCCAGAACAAAAGACGTGGCAAGTTGAGTAAGGGTATCGTTTTGCTGCATGACAATGCCCGTCCACATGTGGCTAATCGGACCAAAGATCTCATCAAATCTTTTAAATGGGAAACTCTAGATCATCCTCCATACAGCCCTGATCTGGCGCCCAGCGACTACCATTTGTTCCTGCACTTGAAGAAACACCTGGGTGGTCAGCGTCTTCAAGACGATAACGAAGTCAAAACAGTTGTGATACAGTGGTTAACAAGTCAGGCGGCAGAATTTTATGAGGAGGGTATTCAAAAACTGGTGCCACGTTATGACAAGTGCCTCAATATTCACGGAAATTATGTAGAAAAGTAGATTAAGGTACAGGCTTTCATGTAGAAATAAAATTATTGCGATATCTTTGCACGTCTTTTTTTAATTCCAAAACGGTACTTACTTAAAAAACATGCCTCGTAGTTCATGGACATGACTCTAAAGTGATAATTCAGTGAGAGCTGTTCTTGCCTGAGTTCGAGTGATGTCTCATTACAGTCAACGTATATGCTTTGAATAGGAGAAGTTTTGAAGGCACCAGAACAAATACGAAGAGCATTATTATGAATTGGATCGAGCTTCTTAAGCACAGATGTTCGTGCTGATCCATACACAGAACATCCATAGTCAAGCTTTGACCGAATAACAGCTCTATAGATTCGAAGCATGGAAATCCGATCTGCACCCCACTTTGTATTTGAAAGAACTTTCAAGATATTTAGAGCTTTCTCACATTTCGTTCGCAGTCTTTGGATGTGGGGCAAGAAAGTGAGTTTCTTATCAAACCAGATTCCGAGAAATTTGACTTTGTCTGCTACTGTGATCTTAACGTCTCCCATAAAGATTTCAGGGGGTAAGTGAATACCATGTTTTCTTGTGAAGTGAACACATGTCTTTTGAGTAGAAAAACTGAATCCATTCAAGTTTGCCCATCGCAAGATACAATTAACAGCAGCTTGACATTGTCGCTCTACTGAACGCATATCATGTGCCTGATAGGAAACTTGCAGATCATCAACATACATGGTTTTATGAACTGACAATGGTAATTGGTTTAAAATACTGTTGACTTTGATATTAAAAAGTGTCACACTCAGTACACTTCCTTGTGGCACTCCTTCTTCTTGTACATATGTGTGAGAGAGAACTGAGCCAATGCGAACTTGGAATCTCCTAAAATCTAAAAAGTTTTGGATAAAAATGGGAAGATTACCCTATAAATTAAAATTAAAGAGGTCCTTAATAATACCATAGCGCCATGTTCGATCATAGGCTTTGTCTATATCAAAAAATATGGAAACTAAATGGTTTCGCCTAAGAAAGGCAGTCCTAATTTGTGATTCTAAGAAAATTAGATTGTCGGTGGTAGATCTACCTTGTCGAAAGCCACTTTGATGTGGCGATAATTTTTTATTGTCTTCTAAAAAATATACAAGCCTAGCGTTTACCATTTTTTCAAGCAGTTTACATACACAGCTTGTAAGTGCTATAGGTCGATAACTTAAAGGACTTAGTGGGTCCTTACCTGGTTTCATGATAGGAATGGTGATAGCTTTTTGCCATGATTTAGGAAATTTATGTTCGAACCAGATTCTGTTGAATAGCTGCAGGAGGTTCAACAGGGAGTCATGAGAAAGGTGTTTTAGCATGAGATAATTAATTTCGTCTGGTCCACTACAAGTTTTGTGTGTTTTTGATAAAGCTGTCATCAACTCTGTCATGGTAAATTCTGAATTGTACTGTTGATTATTTGCTTCTAGGAAAACAATAGGTTTACTTTCCGACCTGAGTTTATGAGTTAGAAATGGTTCAGGGTAGTTTGTTGCATTAGAGACATTTGCAAACTGTTTGGCAATTTCATTAGGAATGTCTAACGAGGAACAAATAGTTGAACCGTTGCAATTTAAAATGGAAATGGGATGTTCTCTATATAATCCAGAACACTTTTTCATCCTTTCCCATACGATTTTGCTTGGAGTAGAGAAAGTTATTTCGGATACATACTTTTGCCATGACTCCCGTTGACACTTTCGACGAACTCTTCTTGCAATTGCTTTTGCTTGCTTAAAAGCTATGTAATTGGTCATTGTAGGATAACGCCGAAAAATACCCCAAGCCTTACGTTGTTGCTTAATGGTCACCATACATTCAGAAGTCCACCAAGGAAAGTGAAATTTGGTTGTTTTTGAAGAGCTTTTTGGAATAGCATCATCTGCGGCCTTGATCAGCAGTTGAGTAACTCTATTCACCACAGTGTCAATATCTCCGTTTTGGATAATACCAGTAAAATCTCAGCAAGGTGAGTATATTGTGTCCAATTGGCTTTTGAAAAAATGTATCGAGATGGTTTTTTAACAGATGACTTGACATGACTGCCAGTCAGGATGATAGGAAAATGATCGCTATTATGGAGATCATTATCAACTGTGAAGTTCCAGAATGGAAATATGGCTGGTGTACATATAGCAAGGTCGATACTGTGATAGGTCCTGCTAGGTTCATGAAAGTAAGTGTATTCCTTATTATTAAAAAAGCACAGACTGTAAGCACTAAGACACTGCTCAATTTGCTGTCCTCTGCTATTTATGTCTTTGCTTCCCCACAGAGGATTGTGACCATTGAAGTCACCCAAAATCAGATATGGAGTAGGAAGTTGGCTAATCAAGCTATTGAGTTCATTTTGATTAATGTGGTTATTAGGTGGAAGGTATATACTGCAAACTGTAATCAATATGGTAAGATGAATTCGGACAGCCACAGCTTGTAGCTGAGTATTTAAACGAAGAATGGTGGATGGGTAGTTATGAGACACAAGCAAGACAACACCACCAGAAACCTTGTCTCCTCCATGATCATAGTCTTTCCTAATTGTGCTAAAACGGCGAATTTTAACTGTGTCTGCAGATTTTAAGAATGTTTCTTGGAGCGCTATACAAGCAGGATTGTATGTATTCAAAAGGGCTTTAATATCATACAGTTTATTGCGAAGACCTCGACAATTCCAAGAAAGAATAGTAGCCATAAAAAAATTTAATCCGATGGCACAGAAGCAAGCTGCTCTTGGAAGGCCTCATCTGTCGCCATGTCTTCATCTTCAGAAACATATCCATGTACAGCATCATCATCATCATCATCATCAGATACCTGATTTTTAGATTTTTTCTTTAGAAAGTCTGTTCTTTCAGGGGGTCTTTTGGTGGTAGGACCCTCTTTTGATATTTTCAACTTTAAAGATTTATGCTTTGCTTTTACATTTTTAGTATTAGTGTCTTTAATTTTGCTTGTCTTGTCATGTATTGTTTTGTTTTCAGTAGTTCCATGGAAGTTAGGTTTAGTATTAGTTAAAGGTTTTGCAGGTTTTATATTTGTGTTAGACGGTGCTGATTTTTTAAGTGCGGTAGATGTTTCTGTTACAGGAAATGTTAATGGTTGATCTTCTGATTCTGTCTGAATGCCAATAGAAATCATTTGCTTACTATTTCTCATGGAAGCAGCATATGAGATACCGGCTTTAGGTGTACGGGAACATACTATTTTCCTTGCTTCTGGATATGAGGAATTACTGTTTACTTTAAGGGTCAATATTTCTTTTTCAAGCTTAAACGTAGGACATGATCGTGAGTAAGATGGGTGTTCACCCTCACAATTTTTGCATTTTGCTGTTTCAGAACAAGAGCTACTATAATGTCCAACCACTGCACAATTAGCACAAGTCACTTTTCCTCGACATGCCAACTTTGAGTGTCCAAATCTTTGACAAGTGAAACATCTTAGGGGGTTTGGAATGTATGGTCTAACTGAACATTTTAGATATGCTACTTTTAATGTTTGGGGCAGAATTGGTGTCTCGAAAGTTAATATGAGATGTTTGGTTGGTATAAGTTTTCCCTCTCTTCGTATATTTATGCGGCGGACGCCACAAACTTTATGTTGTCTTAGGTTTGTTAAAATTTCTTCTTCGGAGTCAAAAATGAGGTCTGGTTCTGAGATTACTCCCCATGAGAAATTTAAAGATCTGTGGATGGTAGCATTTACTTGAAAGTTTCCCATTGTTTTCATACTCATGATGTTTTTTGCTTGTGCACTGGATGACACCTGTACCATTAAATCTCCTGATCTTAGTTTTTTTATAGAAATGACATCACCAATAATTGCTTGTATGCTTTTTTGTATCAGAAATGGTGAAACATTACTGAAAGAACCATCTACTTTTTTCAGAATGAAATATCTTGCCTCTGATGGTAAAGATGTTTGATTTTCATAGGAAGATTGTCTCATAGATCTTGAAGCTTCCTCCTTCTCTACTTGGTCTGCCCAATTAGAACGCCCCACCCTGGAGGGTAAGGGGATAGTTGGAGTCGAACTTGAAGAGCATGAAGAACCCGAGACAAAAGGCATTCTCGAATTCTCCATGCTTGTAACCACTAATAAAGAACCACGGTTTACTTCCAGATCGATCGGAGCCCCCGCCAGGCTCCGTCTCCCCACACTTTTCTAACGTGCCAAGTGTAACCGCCGGAGTCATTCGCAAAGCCAGATGATGGAGAGCGGGCCATAACGTGCACCTGGTGCACAGGGCCCATGGACCAGCAAGGATCCATGGGGGATTTCTTGATATGAAACACTCTCCACCATCCAACCAACGCAACCAAGGGACTCACCTCTGGAACCGTTTACTGCAAACGTTTCTCGAAAGCAAAACTACTGATGCACGCAGTTCTACCCCTTTCGCATCACACCCACATGAACCCATTCCCGAGCCCAAACGGTGTACCTTACGGCAGAGGCCGAAGAGTGGTACTGCTGTTTCAGAACAAGAGCTACTATCATGTCCAACCACTGCACAATTAGCACAAGTCACTTTTCCTCGACATGCCAACTTTGAGTGTCCAAATCTTTGACAAGTGAAACATCTTAGGGGGTTTGGAATGTATGGTCTAACTGAACATTTTAGATATGCTACTTTTAATGTTTGAGGCAGAATTGGTGTCTCGAAAGTTAATATGAGATGTTTGGTTGGTATAAGTTTTCCCTCTCTTCGTATATTTATGCGGCGGACGCCACAAACTTTTTGTTGTCTTAGGTTTGTTAAAATTTCTTCTTCAGAGTCAAAAATGAGGTCTGGTTCTGAGATTACTCCCCGTGAGAAATTTAAAGATCTGTGGATGGTAGCATTTACTTCAAAGTTTCCCATTGTTTTCATACTCATGATGTTTTTTGCTTGTGCACTGGATGACACCTGTACCCTTAAATCTCCTGATCTTAGTTTTTTTATAGAAATGACATCACCAACAATTGCTTGTATGCTTTTTTGTATCGGAAATGGTGAAACATTACTGAAAGAACCATCTACTTTTTTCAGAATGAAATATCTTGCCTCTGATGGTAAAGATGTTTGATTTTCATAGGAAGATTGTCTCATAGATCTTGAAGCTTCCTCCTTCTCTACTTGGTCTGCCCAATTAGAACGCCCCACCCTGGAGGGTAAGGGGATAGTTGGAGTCGAACTTGAAGAGCATGAAGAACCCGAGACAAAAGGCATTCTCGAATTCTCCATGCTTGTAACCACTAATAAAGAACCACGGTTTACTTCCAGATCGATCGGAGCCCCCGCCAGGCTCCATCTCCCCACACTTTTCTAACGTGCCAAGTGTAACCGCCGGAGTCATTCGCAAAGCCAGATGATGGAGAGCGGGCCATAACGTGCACCTGGTGCACAGGGCCCATGGACCAGCAAGGATCCATGGGGGATTTCTCGATATGAAACACTCTCCACCATCCAACCAACGCAACCAAGGGACTCACCTCTGGAACCGTTTACTGCAAACGTTTCTCGAAAGCAAAACTACTGATGCACGCAGCTCTACCCCTTTCGCATCACACCCACATGAACCCATTACCGAGCCCAAACGGTGTACCTTACGGCAGAGGCCGAAGAGTGGTACTAGGGCCCATAGAGCAGATGTGATGTTTACTAAGGGCTCGGCATTGATGACACCAGCAGCTCAGAAGGACTAGAAACACAGAACACAAAAGGAGAACAAAACAAAAACGAAGGGGAATGGAGGATAGACAAAAAAAAAAGGAGTAAGAAAAAGAAAGAGAGAGAAAGAAAAAAGGAAAGAAAAGGATTGCTAAGGTACCTCGGGATTGCAACACCTGTATTCACTAAAGAAGTGAACCCCTGAGGGCTCAAGTTCTCTAGAATTTATGTTATCATTTGGTGGTAAGTAAATACAGCATACTGTAATCAATCTATTTACATGTATCTGAACAGCAACAGTTTGTAGATTTGTGGTGAGTTGTAATACGGAAGAAGGGTAGTCTTGAGAGACTAACAAAGCAACTCCCCCAGATACTCTACTGTTCATATTAAAATCTTTACGGATACAATTAAAATTTTTAATATTAAAATTACTGCTAGATTTTAGCATAGTCTCTTGAAGGCAAATACAAATAGGATGGAAAGTATTAATTAAATTCTTGATCTCCACCGACTCGTTCTGCGACCCACGGCAATTCCAAGATAGCAAAAAAGCCATATTCAGGTTTTTTTCTTGGGCCGATGGGAGGTGGTCTCTTTTTTCCGAGTAGACGAAGAGGAAGAGGATGACACATCTATTATCATACCTTCATCCTCGGAAGCACACAGTTGTACTTCATCATCTTGGCTATGATTTTCATGGATGTCTGTTTTTTTTGACGGATTTTTTCTCCAAAGGACTGTCTTTGGTATTCTTTAATTTATGTTTTTTTGTTTGTCTTTGTTTTCTCTTCTAAAGTATTAACTCCTTTTTTCCCACTGGTACTTACTACTGCAGCTTTTTATTGTGTGAAAGCAGGTCTGAAAGTGGCTAATGGGATTGAAGTTTTTTGCTTTTGTTTAGTACTTGAAACAGCAGTGTTTACAGAAGGGACAGGTTTTGTTTCGTTAGTTTGTTGATTAGGGATTAATTGCATAAAGTTTAAGTCAGGTTTGGTTTGTGTGCCTACTGATGTAACTTCAGTTTGTATGCTAGCAGATTTTGTTTGTCTGTTCCTGACAACAGTTGAGTATGATATGCCTATTTTTGGTGTTCTGGCTTCAATCAGTTTACGTGCTTCTGAGTAAGTAATATTACTGGATGTTTTTAAAGTTTGGATTTCTTTCTCAAAAACCCATTTTGGACATGAGCGGGCATAAGATGGATGTTCGTCCTTGCAATTAACACATTTTGGAGTAGATGTACATCCCTCACTGTCATGTCCGTGTTCTGCACAGCGTGCACACACCACTTTAGGAGCACGACAGGAAGTTTTTAGATGTCCAAATCCCTGACAGTGGAAGCATCCTAATGGGTTTGGCACATATGGCCGTACTTGGCATCTGAGTTAGGCTACTTTTAAATGTTTAGGTAAGACAGGAGTGTCAAAAGTCAGTATAAGATGTTTAGTTGGAAACATTGTTCCATCTCGTCTTACAGAGATTTGTCGCACAGAGCTAACTTTTTGGTCTTTTAGATTGTCAAGGATTTCAGCTTCAGGTACATGTATAACGTTTGGTTCTGAAATAACCCTACGAGAGAAGTTCAATGTACTATGGGCAGTCACGGACCCGGGAATATTTGCGAGAGTTTTCATTTAAAGTTTATTTTTTGCTTGTGCGGTAGAGAAAACTTTAACTAACAAGTCACCAGATCTGAGCTTCTTTATAGTTTCCACTTCCCCAACAGTACCCAGTATTCCTTTTTGAATCGAAAAGGGTGAAACGTCATTGAATGATCCATCTATTCCTTTCATAATGAAAAACTGTGCTTCAGTTGTAGTCATTTTATGATAATCTAGTTCATTAATTCTTTGTAAAATATCTGTATTTACGTTCATAATACTATTATTAATTTTATGTCCCAAGGGGAATGAAACGCTAGATGTATCTGCTCCATCCGCCCAATTAAGAGATCCTGCCTTGGAAGGCAAGGAAGCATTAGAATTTTCACTTGAAAAGCATGAAGAACCCGAGGCCAAAAGCATTCTCGACTTCTCCATGCTTGTAACCACTAATTGAAAAACCAAGGATTTCTTCCAGTTCAATCGGAGCCCCCGCCAGGTTCCATTTCCCCACACTTTTCTAACGTGCCAAGTGTAACCGCCGGAGTCATTCGCAAAGCCAGATGATGAAGAGCGGGCCATAACGTGCACCTGGTGCACAGGGCCCATGGACCAGCAAGGATCCACGGGGGATTTCTCGATATGAAACACTCTCCACCATCCAACCAACGCAACCAAGGGACTCACCTCTGGAACCGTTTACTACAAACATTTCTCGAAAGCAAAACTACTGATGCACGCAGCTCTACCCCTTTCGCATCACACCCACATGTACCCATTCCCGAGCCCAAATGGTGTACCTTACGGCAGAGGCCGAAGAGTGGTACTAGGGCCCATAGAGTAGATTTGATGTTTACTAAGGGCTCGGCATTGATGAGACCAGCAGCTGAGAGGGACTAGAAACACAAACACAAAAGGAGAACAAAAGAAAAAAAAAGGGGAAAGGAGGATAGACACAAAAAAAAAAAAAGAGAAGGAAAAAGAAAAAAAGAGAAAGAAAAAAGGAAAAGAAAAGCCTTGCTAAGGTACCTCGGGATTGCAACACCCATATTCACTAAAGAAGTGAACCCCTGAGAGGATCACAAATTAGGACTATCAATGGTAGCTCTATCTCGATGAAACCCACTTTGATGTGGTGAGAATAACTTGTTACTCTCTAAAAAGTGTACAAGCCTGACAACCATTTTCTCAAGCAGTTTACACACACAGCTTGTGAGTGCTACAGGTTGCTTGGTTGGTTGATTATGGTTTAATGGCACAAGATCCAAAGAGGATATGCTGCGCCAGACATATGGTACCAAGATACATAAATTAGTATTGAAAACACGTGTATAATTTAAAATAGTGATAATGTGTGAAAATACTATGGAACATGTGCAACAATGCAAATGATATGAAAAATGGCTAAAAGGTTATAAAAGGTGATGTTAAAAATGATGGAAAAAACCAATGTCCAATAGGAATGGGAAAAGCTCCAAATGAGGATTTTCTCCAATCAATTCTGCCAAATTTAATGTATAAGTCTTAAAATGCTTGAAACGAAACTGTTTATATTTAGTACACTCAATTAAAATATGTTTGATACTTGCTGATGTCTGACAACTATTACAAAAGGGTTCAACTTCTCCTAAAAGTAAGTGTCTGTGGGTAAAACGAGTATGACCAATTCGCAAACGTGTTAAAAGTACCTCAAGTTTCCTACATTGGAAACTAGTCCACTTTTGTATTACGGGCTTTACTTCATACAACTTATTACGAGACTGCTGGTTCCAGGAATACTGCCATTTGTCATAAATATTTTTCAAAATGAATGGTTTGATGTCAGTTAAAGGGTTGAGGTTGATTATGGTTTAATGGCACAAGATCCAAAGAGGATATGCTGCGCCAGACATATGGTACCATGATACATAAAATAGTATTGATAACACGTGTATAATTTAAAATAGTGATAATGTGTGAAAATACTATGGAACATGTGCAACAATGCAAATGATATGAAAAAAGGCTAAAAGGTTATAAAAGGTGATGTTAAAAATGATGGAAAAAACCAATGTCCAATAGGAATGGGAAAAGCTGCAAATGAGGATTTTCTCCAATCAATTCTGCCAAATTTAATGTATAAGTCTTAAAATGCTTGAAACGAAACTGTTTATATTTAGTACACTCAATTAAAATATGTTTAATACTTGCTGAGGTCTGACAACTATTACAAAAGGGTTCAACTTCTCCTAAGAGTAAGTGTCTGTGGGTAAAACGAGTATGACCAATTCGCAAACGTGTTAAAAGTACCTCAAGTTTCCTACATTGGAAACTAGTCCACTTTTGTATTACGGGCTTTACTTCATACAACTTATTACGAGACTGCTGGTTCCAGGAATACTGCCATTTGTCATAAATATTTTTCAAAATGAATGGTTTGATGTCAGTTAAAGGGATTGTCAGGTTTAAATTTTGAGTAGCTGATTTAGCAGCAATATCTGCCAACTCATTTCCTCTGATACCAACATGTCCTGGCACCCAACAAAATTCAGTATGGTATCCCTGTACCTTTAGACGATGTTCATACTTAAGAATATCAGAGGCAATAGGGTAATTCATAGCAGTCTTAGATGATAATAGTTGTAGCGAACTCAATGAATCGGTATAAATGATGTGCTTTTTGGAAATTTGATGCGATATAAATATAAGACTCTGGTATATTGCCATAATCTCAGCAATAAAAATAGAGCAAGATGCATGCAGTTTAAAAGACTTTATAGTATTTTTAGATACATAAGCCAACCCTACGTAATTGCCAGCTTTTGAACCATCTGTGAAAATAGGAGTAAACTCGTTGTAGAGATTTCTATGTTCAGCAAACAGTTGCAGATAAATAGTCTGATCTGTGTTTCTCTTAGTAAAATTACTAAATGGGTTGAGATATATAAAATCTGGAACATGCCATGGAGGTGTTTCAAAACACTTTGTTTTCCTTATATTTACATCTACTTGTGGGGTTATTGATAATATATTTCGTATCCGCTTGCCAAAAGAAGGAATGCATGAAGGTCTGTGGTCGTAGAGTCGATCATAATGCTCATCTAGTATTAGTCGTTGCAGAGGGTGGTTCTGTAAGGACATGACCCGATAGTAATAATTCAGCATCAACTGTTCACGCCTGAATTCTAGAGGTGGCTCATTGCAGTACACATATAAGCTTTGAACAGGAGATGTTCTAAAGGCACCTGAACATATAAGTAATGCCTTATTATGTATTGTGTCCAGTTTCAGAAGAACAGATGTTCGTGCACTCCCATAAACATTGCATCCATAATCAATTTTGGAACGAATAATGGCCCTATATATACGTAGCATTGAAGTTGTATCTGCACCCCATTTCGTATTTGACAGAACTTTTAAAATGTTAATGGCTCTCTCACATTTCTTTCTCAATTTCTGAACATGGGGTAGGAAGGTGAGTTTTCTATCGAACCAGACTCCAAGAAATTTCACTTCATCCACAACAGCAATTTTAGCATTCTCCATGAAAATCTCTGGAGGTAAGTGTAGACCTCGTTTTCTGGTGAAGTGAACGCAACAAGTCTTTTGGATTGAAAACCTGAATCCATTTAGATTAGCCCATTGCAGAATGCCATTTACTGCAGTTTGACACTGTCTTTCAACAGTGCGCATATCATGTGCTTGGTATGAAACTTGCAAATCATCCACATAGAGGCTTTTATGAACTGATGGTGGTAGATGGTTTAAAATACTGTTGATTTTTATGGAAAATAGAGTCACACTCAATACACTTCCTTGTGGCACTCCCTCCTCTTGTACGTGAGGATTTGAAAGAACAGTACCAATACGAACTTTGAATGTCCTATGTGCTAAAAAGTTTTGTATAAAAATGGGAAGATTTCCTTTTAAATTAAAATCAAAAAGGTCCTTAATAATACCATAGCGCCATGTGCGATCATAGGCTTTGTCAATATCAAAAAATATTGACACTAAATGATTTCGCCTAATGTAGGCAGTCCTGATCTGGGATTCCAGAGCAATAATATTGTCAGAGGTAGATCTTCCTCGTCTAAAACCACTTTGATGTGGAGATAAAAGTTTATTTGTTTCAAGGAAATAAACAAGTCGGGCATTTACCATTTTTTCCATAATTTTGCAAATACAGCTTGTCAAAGCAATTGGTCGGTAACTTGAAGGACTTTTGGGGTCTTTTCCTGGTTTTATAATGGGTATGGTGATTGCTCTTTGCCAGGATGTCGGAAACTTATGTTCCATATAAATCCTGTTGTACAGATATAAAAGGTTCAATAAAGACTCGTGAGAAAGGTGTTTCAGCATAGTATAATGGACACCATCTGGCCCACTGCTGGTTCCCTGAGTCTGTGACAATGCTGTAAGAAGTTCAAACTTTGTAAACGGAGAATTGTATGGCAAGTGTTTGGCTTGTGAGAAGACAATTGGTTTCTTTTCTGATCTGATTTTATGTGACAGGAATGGTTCTGAATAACTTGCTGAGTTTGAAACATCTGCAAAGGCTTTAGCTATTTCATTTGCTATTTCTGCAGGAGAGCTAATAATTGAGCCATTACTATTTATAACAGATATAAGGTGGTCATTACAGACACCTGAACACTTTTTGACCTTTTCCCATACTTTCTTGCTGGAAATGGAACAGTTTAGTCCACTGACATACTCCTCCCATGACTCTCTTTGTCTTTGTCTGCGTATCCTACGAGCAACAGCTTTTGTATATTTAAATGCAGTAAGATTATCAGTCGTAGGATACCTTCGAAATTTGGCCCAGGCTTTCTTTTGTATGCCTCGCGACATTCTTCATTCCACCAAGGAAAGTGATACTTCGATGTTTTTCCAGAATTCTTAGGGATTGTATTATCAGCAGCCTTAATCAAGAGATTTGTAATATTGTTTACAGCTGTATCAATGTCACAGCTCTGAACTGCGTCATCAGCTATCACAGCTTGGGAAGTAAATGTTAACCAATCAGCTTTCGAAAAGATATATCGCGATGGTTTCACAGGTGATCTGATTTGACTGTTAAAGAGAACAATAGGTTGGTTGGTTGGTTGATTTAGGATTTTTGGCACAAGATCCAAAGAGGATATGCTGCGCCGGACATATGGTACTAAAATACAGATAAAGGTAAAGAATAAAAACAAGTGTATAATCTAAAAAGTTGTATGACTAAAACAAGACAATGCAAGAGGGTTAATGATGGAAACAAGATGAAAAAAGTTTAAAAGGTGATAGGAAGTGAATTTAAATATGATGGTAAAACCCAATGTCTAATAAGAATGGAAAAATCCCTGAATGAGGGTTTTCTCCAATCAATTCCGTCAAAGTTAGAGTATACGTTTTAAAATGTTTAAAACGAAACTGTTTATATTTAGGACAAGTAATTAGAATATGTTTTACACTTGCTGCGGTTTGACAAACATTACAAAGGGGTTCAATTTCTCCTAAAAGTAAATGCCTGTGAGTAAAACGAGTGTGACCAATGCGCAAACGAGTTAAAATTACATCCAGTTTCCTACATTGGAAACTATTCCATTTTTGTACTAAGGGCTTTATCTCGAGCAACTTATTATCAGCTTGCTGATTCCAGGAATACTGCCATTTGTCATGAATATTTTTTAGAACAAATTGTTTGATGTCGGTCAAAGGGATAGTCAGACTCAAAGTTTGAGTAGCTGATTTAGCAGCAATGTCTGCTAAATCATTTCCTTTGATGCCAACATGTCCTGGGACCCAACAGAATTTAGTATGGTATCCTTGCTCCTTCAGACGATGCTCATACTTAAGGATATCAGAGGCAATGTGGTAATTCATAGCTCTCTTCGATGATAAAAGCTGTAATGAACTCAATGAGTCAGTATATATAATATGCTTTTTGGACTTTTGATAAGAGATGAAGATTAGGGACTGGTAAATAGCCATAATCTCAGCTGTAAAAATAGAGCAAGATGCATGTAGTTTATAAGACTTTATAGTATTGTTGCAAACATAAGCTAGACCAACGTAATCTCCTGCTTTGGAACCATCTGTAAAAACAGGAGTAAACTCCTTATACAGATTCCTATGTTCCGCAAACAATTGCACATAAATAGCCGGAATGGTGTTAGTCTTCGTAAAATTACAAAAAGGGTTGAGAAAGGTGAAATTGTTAACATACCATGGAGGTGTTTCAAAAAACTTTGTTTTTCGAACATAAAGCTCTACTAAAGGGGTAGTTTCTACTATATTGCGTATCCGCTTGCCAAAAATAGGAATGCATGAAGGTCTGTGGTCATACAGTCGATCATAATGATCATCAAGGAATGCACGTTGTAACGGATGGTTATGTACGGACATGATACGAAAATAATAATTCAGTGCCAGCTGTTCACGCCTTAATTGTAAACATGGCTCATTAGAGACAGCATATATGCTTTGAACTGGAGATGTCCTAAAGGCTCCTGAGCATATACGTAATGCCTTATGGTGAATTGGATCAAGCTTTTTTAGCACTGATGTTCGTGCTGATCCATACACAGAACAACCATAATCTAGTTTTGACCGAATAACAGCTCTGTAGATGCGAAGCATGGAAGTAAAATCTGCACCCCATTTAGTATTTGAGAGGACTTTTAAAATGTTAAGAGCTTTCTCACCTTTATTTCGCAGTTTCTGGATGTGGGGCAAGAAAGTAAGCTTTTTATCGAACCAAACCCCTAGAAATTTTATTTCCTCTACTACAGCAATCTTTACACCTCCCATAAAGATTTCTGGGGGTGAGTGGATACCACGTTTTCTGGTGAAATGAACACAACAAGTCTTTTGAGTGGAAAACCCGTACCCATTCACATTTGCCCATCGTAAGATGTTATTTACGGCGGCTTGACATTGTCTTTCCACAGTACGCATATCGTGAGCTTGGTAGGCAACTTGCAGATCATCCACATACAGACTTTTATGGACAGACACTGGCAAACTGTTTAAAAGACTATTTATTTTTATATTAAAGAGTGTCACACTCAAGACACTTCCTTGTGGCACACCCTCCTCTTGTACGTGTGTGCGTGAGAGTGTTGAACCAATGCGCACTTGGAATGTCCTGTGTGATAAAAAGTTTTGAATAAAAATAGGAAGATTACCTTTTAGATTAAAATCATAAATGTCCTTAATAATACCGTAGCGCCATGTTCGATCATAGGCTTTGTCAATATCAAAAAAAATTGAGACTAAATGATTTCTCCTAAGAAAGGCAGTCCTAATTTGTGATTCTAATGAGGTAAGATTATCAATGGTAGATCTACCTCGACGAAAGCCACTTTGGTGGGGTGATAATAACTTGTTACTCTCTAAAAAGTGTACAAGCCTGGCATTAACCATTTTTTCTAGAAGTTTACATACACAGCTTGTGAGAGCTATAGGCCGATAACTTAAAGGGCTTTGAGGGTCCTTACCTGGTTTTAAAATGGGAATTGTGATGGCTCTTTGCCATGACCTAGGGAATTTATGTTCATGCCAAATTCTGTTAAACAGGTATAAGAGGTTCAATAAGGAGTAATGGGAGAGGTGTTTAAGCATGAGATAGCTAATTTTATCAGGTCCACTGCAAGTTCTGTGTGTTTGGGACAAAACAGTCACCAACTCTGACATTGTAAAGTGCATGTTATAAGGTAAGTTTCTAGCTTCTGGGAAAACAATAGGTTTATTTTCAGACTGAAGTTTGTGTTTTAAAAACGGTTCAGAGTAATTTGATGCATTTGAAATATTTGCAAATTCTTTGGCAATTTCATTTGCAATGTCATATGGCGAACTTATAGTTGTGCTATTATGATTTAGAATGGCTATGGAGTGATTACTATAATTCCCTGTACACTTTTTGACTTTCTCCCATAGAATTTTACTAGAAGTGGAAGATGTTATTTCACTAACATATTTTTCCCATGACTCTTTCTGCCTTCTTCTGCGTATCCTGCGAGCAAACGCTTTTGCATGTTTAAATGCAGTTAGGTTTTCAGTGGTAGGAGACCTCCTGAAAATTGACCAAGCTTTCTTTTGCTTTTTATAAGCCTCACGACATTCGTCACTCCACCAAGGGAAACGATGCTTAGATATATTACCTGCACGTTTTGGAATTGCAGCATCCGCAGCCTCTATAAGGATATCTGTAACATTTTCTACAGCTGTATCAATGTCAATGCTTTGAACAGCTTCATCAGTGATCAGAGCTAGGGAAGTAAACTTCGCCCAATCAGCTTTTGAAAATATGTACTGAGATGGTTTTATAGTCGATCTGAATTGACTGTTAGAGAGCATGATAGGGAAGTGGTCACTATTGTGAAGATCTTTATCAACTGCAAAATTCCAGTAAGGAAGGAGAGAGGGAGAACAGATGGCAAGGTCAATACTGTGAAAAGTCCTACTAGGTTGGTGAAAATAGGTGCATTCATTATTGTTAAAAATGCATAAATTGTGATCACTGACACATTGCTCAATTTGTTGTCCTCTGCAATTTGTGTCTAGACTTCCCCAAAGGGGATTGTGGCCATTAAAGTCACCGAGTATCACAAATGGTGCAGGAAGTTGGCGAATCACATTATCAAGTTCTCTAGAATTTATGTGATCATTTGGTGGTAAGTAAATACAGCATACAGTAATCAATCTATTTACATGGATCCGAACAGCAACAGTTTGTAGATTTGTGGTGAGTTGTAATACGGAAGAAGGGTAGTCTTGTGAGACTAACAAAGCAACTCCCCCAGATACTCTACTGTTCATATTAAAATCTTTACGGATACAATTAAAATTTTTAATATTAAAATTACTGCTAGATTTTAGCATAGTCTCTTGAAGGCAAACACAAATAGGTTGGAAAGTATTAATTAAATTCTTGATCTCCACCGACTTGTTCTGCAACCCACGGCAATTCCAAGATAGCAAAAAAGCCATATTCAGGTTTTTTTCTTGGGCCGATGGGAGGTGGTCTCTTTTTTCTGAGTAGAGGAAGAGGATGACACATCTGTTATCATCCCTTCATCCTCGGAAGCACACAGTTGTACTTCGTCATCATCTTGGCTATGATTTTCGTGAATGTTTGTTTTTTTGACGGATTTTTTCTCCAAAGGACTGTCTCTAGTATTCTTTAATTTATGTTTTTTGTTTGTTTTTGTTTTCTCTTCTAAAGTATTAACTCCTTTTTTTCCACTGGTACTTACTACTGCAGCTTTTTGTTGTGTGAAAGCAGGTCTGAAAGTGGCTAATGGGATTGAAGTTTTTTGCTTTTGTTTAGTACTTGAAACAGCAGTGTTTACAGAAGGGACAGGTTTTGTTTCGTTAGTTTGTTGGTTAGGGATTAATTGCATAAAGTTGAAGTCAGGTTCGGTTTGTGTGCCTACTGATGTAACTTCAGTTTGTATGCCAGCAGATTTTGTTTGTCTGTTTCTGACAACAGTTGAGTATGATATGCCTATTTTTGGTGTTCTTGCTTCAATCAGTTTACGTGCTTCTGGGTAAGTAATATTACTGGATGTTTTTAGAGTTTGAATTTCTTTCTCAAAAACCCATTTTGGACATGAGCGGGCATAAGATGGATGTTCAGCCTCGCAATTAACACATTTTGGGGTAGATGTACATCCCTCACTGTCATGTCCGTGTTCTGCACAGCGTGCACACACCACTTTAGGAGCACGACAGGAAGTTTTTGGATGTCCAAATCTCTGACAGTGGAAGCATCTTAATGGGTTTGGCACATATGGCCGTACTGGGCATCTGAGGTAGGCTACTTTTAAATATTTAGGTAAGACTGGGGTGTCAAAAGTCAGTATAAGATGTTTTGTTGGAAACATTGTTCCATCTCGTCTTACAGAGATTCGTCGTACAGAGCTAACTTTTTGGTCTTTTAGATTGTCAAGGATTTCAGTTTCAGGTATATGTGTAAGGTCTGGTTCTGAAATAACCCCACGAGAGAAGTTTAATGTACTATGGGCAGTCACGGACACGGGAATATTTGCGAGGGTTTTCAATAAAAGTATATTTTTAGCTTGTGCGGTAGACAAAACTTTAACTAACAAGTCACCAGATCTGAGCTTCTTTATAGTTTCCACTTCCCCAACAGTACTGAGTATTCCTTTTTGAATCAAAAAGGGTGAAACGTTATTGAATGATCCATCTATTCTTTTCATAACGAAATACTTTGCTTCAGTTGTAGTCATTTTATGATTATCTATTTCATTAGTTCTTTGTAAAGCATCTGTATTTACGTTCATAATCCTATCAGTTTTATGTCCCAAGGATACGGAAACGCTAGAGGCATCTACTCTATCCGCCCAATTAAGATCTCCTGCCTTGGAAGGCAAGGAAGCATTAGAAATTTCACTAGAAAAGCATGAAGAACCCGAGGCCAAAAGCATTCTCGAATTCTCCATGCTTGTAACCACTAATAAAAAACCACGGTTTACTTCCAGATCGATCGGAGCCCCCGCCAGACTCCGTCTCCCCACACTTTTCTAACGTGCCAAGTGTAACCGCCGGAGTCATTCGCAAAGCCAGATGATGGAGAGCGGGCCATAACGTGCACCTGGTGCACAGGGCCCATGGACCAGCAAGGATCCAAGGGGGATTTCTCGATATGAAACACTCTCCACCATCCAACCAACGCAACCAAGGGACTCACCTCTGGAACCGTTTACTGCAAACGTTTCTCGAAAGCAAAACTACTGATGCACGCAGCTCTACCCCTTTCGCATCACACCCACATGAACCCATTCCCGAGCCCAAACGGTGTACCTTACGGCAGAGGCCGAAGAGTGGTACTAGGGCCCATAGAGCAGATGTGATGTTTACTAAGGGCTCGGCATTGATGACACCAGCAGCTGAGAGGGACAAGAAACACAAAACACAAAAGGAGAACAAAACAAAAAAGAAGGGGAAAGGAGGATAGACAAAAAAAAAAAAGGAGAAGGAAAAAGAAAGAGAGAGAAAGAGAAAAGGAAAGAAAAGGATTGCTAAGGTACCTCGGGATTGCAACACCCGTATTCACTAAAGAAGTGAACCCCTGAGGGGAGAGAACAATAGGAAAATGGTCGCTATTGTGTAGATCTTTGTCGACTAAAAAGGACCAGTATGGAAGGACTGACGGGGAACACAAAGCAAGATCGATAGTGTGGAATGTCTTGCTTGGTTGATGAAAGTAGGTATGTTCATTACTATTTAATAGGCACAGGCTGTGATCACTAATACACTGTTCAATTTGCTGTCCTCTGTGATTCATGTCACAACTACCCCAAAGAGGGTTGTGACCATTAAAGTCACCCAATATTACGAATGGCGGAGGTAGTTGACCAATCAAATCATCAAGTTCCTTGCGATCAATAGTATCATTTGGTGGAATATATATACAGCATATTGTAATCAATGTCTTAATATGGATACGAGCAGCAACAGCTTGTAATTGGAGGTAGGATAGTCATGGGAAATTAGCAAGGCTACTCCCCCAGACACCCTACTGTTTTGATCAAAATCTTTGCGAATGCAAGTAAAATGTTTAAAATTTATACTATTGTTAAATTTTTAAAATGTTTCTTGAAGACAGACACAAATGGGATGATAAGTATTAATTAATGATTTAACCTCAAACAACTTGGTCTGCAAACCACGGCAGTTCCAAGAAACTAAAGAACCCATTATGTAGGTTTTTTCTTTTTTGGTGAACGATAACTGTTCACCCTGGACCTATTGGATGAAGGTGGCAACACATCCGTCAACATTGTTTCGTCATCCGAAACACATAGTTGTACTGCATCATCAATATTGGCATCATTTTTTGCATCTACTCTTTTTAATGATTTTCTAGGTGAAGTTCGTCTTTTTCATTTTTTAATTTAGATTTTTGATTGGATTTTTTTTTGTTCATTGTAGTATATGTTTCAGTATCCAGACTGGTACTTGGTTTATTTGGCTGTGAAAACTCTGGTCTAAAAGTTGCTAAGGGTATGGCAGATTTAGGTTTAAATTGAGTACTTGATGGATTAGTAGGATTAGGATTTGGACTGTCTTCGGGCACAGAGATAGGTTCGGTTTGTGTAGCAATAGATCTTTTCTCACATTGCGTGGCAACTGAAGTTGAGGATTTAGTGGCTACTGTGGCATAGGATACACCTTCAGGTGTACGTGCTGTTACTATTTTACGTGCTTCAGGGAATGAAATATTATTATTGATTTTAACAGTTTGTATTTCTTTTTCGATCTTCCATTTAGGGCATGATCGAGCATATGATGGGTGTTCACCATTACAATTAACACACTGAAATTTTTTTGAACAATTTTCAGATTCATGTCCGGGCTCAGCACACCGGGCACATGTTTCATATTTCCCTTTGCATGAATTTTTAGAATGTCCAAATCTTTGGCACTTAAAGCACCTTAATGGATTTGGAATGAAAGGACGGACTTTGCACATCAGATAGGCTGCTTTAATGGTTTTTGGTAAATCTGGCGAGTTAAAGGTAAGTATGGGGTGTTTAGTTGGTAAGACTTTCCCTTCTCTACGAATGTTGATACGTCTTACAGCGCACACATTTTGGTCAATTAAATTATTCAAAATTTCTTCCTCACTGTCATAAATCAGATCTGATTCGGAAATTACGCCTCTAGAATAATTAAGTGAGATATGTAAGTTTACTGTGATCCTGAAATTTCCAATATGGGTCATTTTCATTATGTTTGTTGCTTGAGCATTTGTGGTAACTTGGACCAAAAGGTCACCGGATCTTAGTTTTTTAACATTTTTTACATCACCTACATAGGCAGCTAAACTTTTTTGAATCAAAAAAGGTGAAAAATTTGCAAAAGTTCCTTCAGATTTCTTTATGATGAAGTATCTCGCTTTTGAGGCATTACCTGATGTTACACCACTTTGTCCCATGCCTCTGGGAGTCACATCTTTTGGCTTTGAGGATTCAGTAATCTCAACCCTGTCAGCCCAATCCATGCGTGATATATTTGGCAGAACAGCATTGTTCTCATCTGAAAAAGAGCATGAAGAACCTGAGACAGAAAGTAATCTCAAATTCTCCATGCTTGTAACCACTTATAAAAAAACCACGGTTTACTTCCAGATCGATCGGAGCCCCCGCCAGGCTCCGTCTCCCCACACTTTTCTAACGTGCCAAGTGTAACCGCCGGAGTCATTCGCAAAGCTAGATGATGGAGAGCGGGCCATAACGTGCACCTGGTGCACAGGGCCCAAGGACCAACAAAGATCCATGGGGGATTTCTCGATATGAAACACTCTCCACCATCTAACCAACACAACCAAGGGACTCACCTCTGGAACCGTTTACTGCAAACGTTTCTTAAAAGCAAAACTACTGATGCACGCAGCTCTACCCCTTTCGCATCACACCCACATGAACCCATTCCCGAGCCCAAACGGTGTACCTTACGGCAGAGGCCGAAGAGTGGTACTAGGGCCCATAGAGCAGATGTGATGTTTACTAAGGGCTCGGCATTGATGACACCAGCAGCTGAGAGGGACAAGAAACACAAAACACAATAGGAGAGCAAAACAAAAAGAAGGGGAAAGGAGGATAGACAAAAAATGAGAAGGAAAAAGAAAGAGAGAGTAAGAAAAAAGGAAAGAAAAGCCTTGCTAAGGTACCTCGGGATTGCAACACCCGTATTCACAAAATATGTTTGATACTTGCTGACGTCTGACAACTATTACAAAAAGGTTCAATTTTTCCTAAAAGTAAGTGTCTGTGGGTAAAACGAGTATGACCAATGCGCAAACGAGTTAATATAACATCAAGTTTCCTACACTGAAAACTAGTCCACTTCTGTATTAAAGGCTTTATCCCATACAATTTATTTTGAGTTTGCTGATTCCATGAATGTTGCCTTTTATCATATAATATTTTACTAATAGTTTCTTTAATATCTGTCAAAAGAATGGGAAGATTCATAATACGATTAGCTGTTTTTGCAGCGGTATCAGCCAATTCATTTCCCTTTATACCAACATGTCCCGGAACCCAACAAAATTTAATATAGTGTCCTCGTGCCTTCAGACGATGCACAAGTTGGAGGATATCTGAGGCAATGGGATGAAGCATGGCCATTCTGGATGAAAGTAATTACAAAGAACTTAACGAATCTGTATATATGATGTATTTTTTTACCCTTTGATGAGTGATGAAAATTAATGACTGGTGAATTGCTGTGATTTCTGCATTAAAAATGGAGCATGAGGTATGACGTTTAAAAGACTTAACTATATCATTACATACACAAGCAAATCCGACATGTGCTGTTGTTTTGGAGCCATCTGTAAAAATAGGAGTGAACTCCTTAAATAAATCACTATGTTCTGCAAAAAGTTGAACATAAATTGAATCAGGTGTAGTATTCTTTAAAAAATTATCAAAAGGATTGAGAAAAATGAAATTTGGGACTTGCCATGGAGGTATTTCACACGCCTTTCTCTTTCTAACATTGAGATTTTCTAGTGGAGTTGATGATACACTATTGCGCATTCGTGTGCCAAAGGATGAGGATACAGGAGGGTCGGGCTGAATACAGCCGATCGTACTGCACATCCAGGATGATCCGTTGCAAAGGATGGTAGTTCATAGACATGACTCTAAAGTGATAATTCAGTGAGAGCTGTTCTCGCCTGAGTTCGAGTGATGTCTCATTACAGCCAACGTATATACTTTGAATAGGAGAAGTTTTGAAGGCACCAGAACAAATACGAAGAGCATTATTATGAATTGGATCGAGCTTCTTAAGCACAGATGCTCGTGCTGATCCATACACAGAACATCCGTAGTCAAGCTTTGACCGAATAACAGCTCTATAGATTCGAAGCATGGAAATCCGATCTGCACCCCATTTTGTATTTGAAAGAACTTTTAAGATATTTAGAGCTTTCTCACATTTCGTTCGCAGTCTGTGGATGTGGGGCTGAGTGCTACAGGACGATAACTTAAAGGAATTTGAGTGTCATTACCTGGTTTTAAAATGGGAATTGTCACAGCTCTTTGCTATGATCTAGGGAAATTTATGTTTAAGCCAAATTCTGTCAAACAGGTATGAAATATTCAATAAGGAGTAATGGTAGAGATGTTTAAGCATGAGTTAATTAATTCTATCAGGTCAACTGCAAGTTCTGTGTGTTTCGGACAAAACAGTCACCGACTCTGACATAGTAAAGTGCATATTATATGGTAAGTTTCTAGCTTCTGGGAAAACAATAGGTTTATTTTCCGACTTAAGTTTGTGATTTAAAAACGGTTCAGAGTAATTTGATACATTTGAAATATCTGCAAATTCTTTAGCAATTTCATTTGCAATGTCATATGGGGAACTTATTGTTGTGTCATTATATTTTAGAATGGCCATGCAATGATCACTATAATTCCCTGAACACTTTCTGACTTTCTCCCATACAATTTTATTAGAAGCAGAAGATGTTATTTCACTAACATATTTTTCCCATGACTCTTTCTGCCTTTATCTGGGTATCTTGTGAGCAACGTTTAAATGCAGTTAGGTTTTCAGTGGTGGGATACCTCCTAAAAATTGACCAAGCTTTCCTTTGCTTTTTATAAGCCTCATGAGATTCATAATTCCACCAAGAGAAGTGATGCTTAGAGACACTCCCTATACATTTTGAAATTGCAGCATCAGCAGCTATTATAAGGACACCTGTAACATTTTCTACAGCTTTATCAATGTCACTGCTTTGAACAGCTTCATCAATGATCACAGCTATGGAAATAAACTTCACTCAATCAACTTTTGAAAATATGTATTAAGATGGTATTATAGTGAATAGAATTTAACTGCTAGAGAGAATGATAGGATAGTGGCCACTACTGTGAAGATCTTTATCAATTGTATAGTTCCAGTAAGGAAGGAGAGAGGGTGAACAGATGACAAGGTCAATACTGTGAAAAATCCTACTACGTTGGTGAAAATAGGTGAATTCATTATTGTTAAAATAGTATAAAGTGTGATCACTGACACATTGCTCAATTTGTTGTCCCCTGTAATTTGTGTCAAGACTTCCCACAAGAGGATTGTGACCATAAAAGTAACTGAGTATCACAAAAGGTGCAGGAAGTTGGCCAATCAAATTATCAAGTTCTCTAAAATGTATATGGTCACTTGGTGTTAAGTAAATACAGCATACTGTAATCAATATATTTACATGGATCCGAACAGCAACAGTTTGTAGATATGTGGTGAGTTGTAATACGGAAGAAAGGTAGTCTTGAGAGACTAACAAAGCAACTCCCCCAGATACTCTACTATTCAGGTCAAAATCTTTACAGATACAATTAAAATGTTTAATACTAAAATTACTGCTAGATTTTAGCATAGTCTTTTGAAGACAGACACAAATAGGATGGAAAATAATAAATAGTCTTAATCTCCACCGACTTGTTCTGCAAACCACGGCAATTCCAAGAAAGTAAAAAAGCCATATTCAGGTTTTTTTTCTTGGGCCTATGGAAGGTGGTTGGTCTCTTTTTTCCCAGTAGATGAAGGGGATGACACATCTGTTATCATTCCTTTATCCTCAGAAGCACACAGTTGTACTTCGTTATCATCTTTGTTATGTTTTTCATGGATGTCTGTTTTTTTAATTGATTTTTTTTCCAATGGACTGTCCTTGGTACTCTTTAATTTATGTTTTTATTTGTCTTTGTTTTCTCTTCTGAAGTATTAATTCCTTTTTTCCCACTAGTACTTACAGTTGAAGCTTTTTGTTATCTGAACACAGGTCTGAAAGTGGCTACTGGTATTGATGTTTATTGCTTTTTTTTTAGTAACTGATACAGCAGTCTTTACAGGTAGGACAGAGTTGGTTATGTTAAGTTTGTTGATTTTGGTTTAACTTCATAAAATACAGGTAAGTTTGGTTTGTGTGCCTACTGATGTAATATGTTTGTATGCTAATAGATTTTGTTTATTTCTTAAAACAGATGAGTATGATATACCTATTTTTGGTGTTCTTGCTTCTAGCAGTTTACGCGCTTCTGGGTAAGTAATATTATTGGTGGTTTTTAATGTTTGGACTTCTTTTTCAAACATCCATTTTGGACATGAGCAGGCATAAGATGGATGTTCAGCCTCGAAATTTACACATTTTGGGGTAGCAGTACATCCCTCACTGTCATGTCCATGTTCTGCACAGCATGCACATACTATTTTAAGGGCATGACAGGAAGTTTTTGGATGTCCAAATCTCTGGCAGTGGAAGCATCGCAATGGGTTTGGCACATATGGCCGTACTTAGTATCTGAGATAGGCTACTTTTAAGTGTTTCGGTAATACTGAGGTGTCAAAGGTAAGTATGAGATGTTTAGTTAGAAACATTATTCCATTTCGTCTTACACAGATTCGTCGAACAAAGCTAACTTTTTGCTTTTTCAGAATGTCCAGAAATCCATTTTCTGGTACATACATAAGATCTGGTTCCGATATAACCCCATGACAAAAGTTCAATGTACCATGAATGGTTACGGACACTGGAATATTTGCAAGAGCTTTCATTGACAGTATATTTTTTGCTTGTACTATTGAAATAACTTGTATTAGTAAGTCTCAGACCTAAGCTTCTTAATAGTTTCAATTTCCCCAACAGTACCATGTATTCCATTTTGAATTAAAAAGGGTGAAACATTATTAAATGATCTGTCTGTTCTTTTCATAACAAAATACTTAGCTTCGGTTGAAATCATTGGTGAAATATTCTGACTTATTGTGCGACTATCCTGTGCATCATCAATTCTTTGTCCATCAATTGTATTTAAGGTCATCGTATTTTAATTAGCCCTATGTCCCAAGGACATACAAACACTAGAGGCATCTACTCTGTCTGCCCAATTTATAGATCCTGCCTTGGAGAGCAAGAAAGCACTAGAATTTGCAATTGAAACGCTTGAAGAACCCGAGGTAAAGGGCATAATCAAATTCTCCATGCTTATTACCACTAATAGAAAAACCACGGATTACTTCCAGTTCAATCAGAGCCCCCTTGGTCAGAGCCGCAATTACCTCAGAGCCGCAATTGGTCTGTAACTCAAGGGAATCTGTGGATCCTTATCTGGCTTCACAATAGGAATTGTGATGGTTTTTGCCAGGTTGTAGGAAATTTTTGTTCCTGCCATATCCTATTAGAGATACAACAGATTGTGTAAGAATGTCTGAGAAAGGTGTCTGATCATAAAATAATGGACACCATCAGGTCCACTACTAGTTTTATGTGTTAGGAACAGAGAAGTCATTAACTCTGGCATGGTGAACAAAGAGTTATACAACACATTATTAGCTTTTGAAAAAGTAATCAATTTGTTTTCAGATCTGCATTTATGGGTCAAAAAAGGTTCAGAATAATTAATTGCATGTGAGACATTTACAAAAGCTGTAGCAATTTCATTTGCTATTGCAGTGGGAGAACTAATAGTTAAGCCATTACTTTTTAAAATAGGAATGGGATGCTCTGTATAATGTCCAGAACACTTTCTGACCTTTTCCCATATGATTTTACTGGGAGCTGAAGATGTTATTGTTGATAGGTATTTTACCTAAGACTCACGTTACATTTTTAACGAACTCTTCGAGTGTATGATTTTGTACACTTAAAAGCAATATAATTACTAATAGTTGGATATTGTCAAAAAACACCCCAAGCCCTGCATTGTTTTTTAGTGGCTTCCATGCATTCTAAGGTCAACAATGGCTTTCGATATCTTAATGGTGTACCTGATATCTTTGGAATCGTTTTATCAGCAGCCTATATAATAATATTAGTGACACGATCTACATCAGTGTCGATATCGCCCACAACTACTATTCTGCGTGATAACAGCCTGGGAGGTAAAACTCAACCAGTCAGCTGCATCATACTTGTATCTGGATGGTTAGCTTACCAAGCCATGAGTACTACTAGCATGAGAGATAATAATTGGAAAATGATCGCTGTTATGCAGATCATTCCCAACTGAAAAATTCCATAATGGCAGTAATTGTGGAGAGCAAATTGCAATATCGATGGCATGGTAGGTTCGAGTGGGTTCATGGAAGTAGGTGTTATCACCATTGTTAAGCAGACAGAGACAGTGATTATAGAGCAACTGTTCAATTAGTCACAAACGGGAGTTAACATCTTACTTCCGCACAAATCATGATGACCATTAAAATCACAATGACCAGTAAAATGAATGATGTTGGAAGCTGACTCAGCAGATCTTCCAGCACACTCTGATGCATAGTTTCGTGAGGTGGCAAGTAGATAGAGCAGACTGTAATCATACACTGTACCTGTACTTGAACTGCTACTACTTGCAATATAGTATGAAGTGATATACCCCTCAAAGGGAAATCATGTGAAACAAAGAGGGCAACATCCCATGAAACACAAAGATTATGATGGTGGTGCATAAGTGCAACTAAAGCGGCATATTTTAACAGTATGTGCTGGCTTCAAGAAAGTCTCCTGAAGAGCAACACAAACAGGATTAAACTTTTCGGCCGTCCAAATAGATACTCTAAGTCCTCTGGACGAGTCGGACGGCCTGGGGCTTTCACAAACAGGATTAAAGTCAGATATCAGATCTTTAGCATCCATGATATGCGTTGTTGTTGAGGCCCAGACCGTCCGACCTACCAGAAAGGTGTAAGGTAACCATTTGGACGGCCGGGAAGTGCCACCCAATTTAGACCGGAACCCAGTGGAAGAGGCATCCACAGGGACAGTACCTTCCTTCCCCTACCACCAATCTCTCGGAAGGACTTACGGACTCACATGTTTAACGTGATCGTACTCTGCATGAACACTGCGGTAGTTGTGGCAGCGTGCAAATCCAGCGCGCAAACCACCGGACTACCATGCCCAAAATGTGCCAACAGCACACGGTGTTCCCAGGTGGTCACCCCCCCCCCCTCCCCAAGTACTAACCGCACCCGATGCTGCTTGACTTCGGTGATCTAACGAGAACCGGTGTTTTCAGCATGGTAGGGCCATCCATGACATGTGTGTGATAGCTGCGGCAATTCCAAGAGATAAAGGAGGCCATTATAAAAAAGAATGAACCTAAGATAAACCCTCCATTGAATCGGAGAGGGAGTCATCCTCCAAATCCAATGCCATAAGTTATATAGTCTCTTAAGCCATAAGTTCTATAGTCTCTTCAGCCATAAGTTCTATAGTCTCTTCAGCCATAATTTCTATAGTCTCTTCAGCCATAAGTTCTATAGTCTCGTTACCAGTCATTCGCAAAGCTAGATGATAGAGAGAGGGCCATAACATGCACCTAGTGCCCACGAACCAGAAAGAATCCATAGGGGATTTCTCGATATGAAACACTCTCCACCATCCAACCAATTCAACCAAGGGTTCACATCTGGAACCGTTTACTACAAACGTTTCTCAAAACCCAAACTGTTGATACACGCAGCTCTAACCCTTTTACATCACACCCACATAAACCCGTTTCCGAGCCCAAACGGTGTACCCTACAGCAAAGGCCAAAAAGTGGTACTAGGGCCCATAAAGCAGATGTGATGTTTACTAAGGAAAAAAGAAGGGAAAAAGAGGAAAGACAAAAAAGAAGGAAAAGGAAAGAAAAAGAAAAAATGGAAGAAAAAGATTGCTAAGGCACCTCTGGATTGCAACATCTGCATTCACTAAAGAAGTGAACCTGACGGGGACCGTCATTCGACATTGACGGAAATTGATATGATCTGGCATATCTATCAGCGCTATGATGCGCTGGCTGGTTAAGCCCTGTCCCTTCCGATCTTCCTTTGGTGCTTGCCATGTTCTCTCTTTCGGCTTCCCATTGCTTGCAATATCTCAAAGTCGGCTTCTGGAATGCCAATGGAGTGCGTTCCAAGTTCAACGAGATGTCTGATTATGTTATAAACAATAATTTTGATATTATTATGCTGAGACCCATCTGACTTTGCCCACCTACCCAACAATCTGTAATTATACAGGTTACTTTCAGTACACTTTCAGTACAGGCGCTTAAGGCCTGAGGGAGGAGGACCACGCCTCTGGTGGCACTACACTATGTGAAGAATAATATTCCTCACCATCGTCTAAGCATCTTGGTCTTTACGAAGCTGGAGGCCACTGTTATCAAAGTCACTATTCCAAATTTAGTCCCGATTGCATTTGCTTCTATGTACAGGGTGAACCAAAAGTCTTGCCCTGATTATAAAATTTCATTACAAAATAACCGTTTAATATAATAATGTAACTTTTGTATCATTGGATAGGTCAGTTTTAGTAGTTTTTTTGTGCAATAGATGGCGCGAGTGAAAAGTGACTCAGGGGAACATTTGTAAGGAAGACATCATTTTCGGCCGAAATGGCGTCGATTCAAGAGAAAGCCCAATGTGTGCTTTGATTTCACGAAACTAAATCGCCTATTAATGTTCAGCGTAAATTTCGATGTTGTTATGGACGCAATCCTCCTGATGCAGAATCAATAAAGCGATGGTATGAAAGGTTTAAAGAAACAGGCAGCGTTAAGGATCTTCCCAGAAGTGGCAGGCCTAATGTCAGTGAAGCAACTGTTGATCGCGTTCGGCAAGCGTTTCAACGGAGTCCTAGTAAATCAACTCGTGAAGCATCACGTGAACTTCAAGTACCGCAAACAAGTTTGGTAAGAATTCTTCATAAAAGGCTTAGGTTGCATGCTTATAAAGAGCAAATCGTTCAGGCCTTGCAACCAAATGATTGCCCGAGATGTGCAGAATTCGCAATTGAGATTATGAACAGAATTGATGTCAAAAACGATTACTTAAATCGCATTTGCTTTACCGATGAATCAACCTTTCATGTCAGTAGAATGGTAGGCATAATGTCCGTATATGGGGATCAGAGAATCCACATGTTTCCGCACAGTTACAGTGAGACAGCCCTAAAGTTAATGTTTGGTACGGCCTCATGCATAACAAGGTTATTGGGCAGTTTTTCTTCACGGAAAAAAGCATTAACGCTAACATTTACTTAGACTTATTGCAACTGTTCATTGCACCGCAGTTAGAAAAATTTCAACCATGGATAATTTTTCTGCAAGATGGAGCACCCCCACACTGTGGTTCCTTAGTATGTGGTTTCCTATGCAAAACATTTCCGGATCGGTGGATTGGAAGGGATGGACCAACACCCTGGCCTCCGTGCTCTCCAAATACTACTCCTCTTGATTTTTTCTTTTAGGGCTATATCAAGAACAGAATCTTTGCCATATCAATTGCTGATGTAGAAGAACTGAAGGCTAGAATACAAGCTGCTGTGTGTACTGTAACAGAAAACATGTTAAATAACACTTGTCGGGTTGGTTGGTTGGTTGGTTGATTTAGGATTTTTGGCACAAGATCCAAAGAGGATATGCTGCGCCGGACATATGGTACTAAAATACAGATAAAGGTAAAGAATAAAAACAAGTGTATAATCTAAAAAGTTGTATGACTAAAACAAGACAATGCAAGAGGGTTAATGATGGAAACAAGATGAAAAAAGTTTAAAAGGTGATAGGAAGTGAATTTAAATATGATGGTAAAACCCAATGTCTAATAAGAATGGAAAAATCCCTGAATGAGGGTTTTCTCCAATCAATTCCGTCAAAGTTAGAGTATACGTTTTAAAATGTTTAAAACGAAACTGTTTATATTTAGGACAAGTAATTAGAATATGTTTTACACTTGCTGCGGTTTGACAAACATTACAAAGGGGTTCAATTTCTCCTAAAAGTAAATGCCTGTGAGTAAAACGAGTGTGACCAATGCGCAAACGAGTTAAAATTACATCCAGTTTCCTACATTGGAAACTATTCCATTTTTGTACTAAGGGCTTTATCTCGAGCAACTTATTATCAGCTTGCTGATTCCAGGAATACTGCCATTTGTCATGAATATTTTTTAGAACAAATTGTTTGATGTCGGTCAAAGGGATAGTCAGACTCAAAGTTTGAGTAGCTGATTTAGCAGCAATGTCTGCTAAATCATTTCCTTTGATGCCAACATGTCCTGGGACCCAACAGAATTTAGTATGGTATCCTTGCTCCTTCAGACGATGCTCATACTTAAGGATATCAGAGGCAATGTGGTAATTCATAGCTCTCTTCGATGATAAAAGCTGTAATGAACTCAATGAGTCAGTATATATAATGTGCTTTTTGGACTTTTGATAAGAGATGAAGATTAGGGACTGGTAAATAGCCATAATCTCAGCTGTAAAAATAGAGCAAGATGCATGTAGTTTATAAGACTTTATAGTATTGTTGCAAACATAAGCTAGGCCAACGTAATCTCCTGCTTTGGAACCATCTGTAAAAACAGGAGTAAACTCCTTATACAGATTCCTATGTTCAGCAAACAATTGCACATAAATAGCCGGAATGGTGTTAGTCTTCGTAAAATTACAAAAAGGGTTGAGAAAGGTGAAAATGTTAACATACCATGGAGGTGTTTCAAAAAACTTTGTTTTTCGAACATAAAGCTCTACTAAAGGGGTAGTTTCTACTATATTGCGTATCCGCTTGCCAAAAATAGGAATGCATGAAGGTCTGTGGTCATACAGTCGATCATAATGATCATCAAGGAATGCACGTTGTAACGGATGGTTATGTAAGGACATGATACGAAAATAATAATTCAGTGCCAGCTGTTCACGCCTTAATTGTAAACATGGCTCATTAGAGACAGCATATATGCTTTGAACTGGAGATGTCCTAAAGGCTCCTGAGCATATACGTAATGCCTTATGGTGAATTGGATCAAGCTTTTTTAGCACTGATGTTCGTGCTGATCCATACACAGAACAACCATAATCTAGTTTTGACCGAATAACAGCTCTGTAGATGCGAAGCATGGAAGTAAAATCTGCACCCCATTTAGTATTTGAGAGGACTTTTAAGATGTTAAGAGCTTTCTCACATTTATTTCGCAGTTTCTGGATGTGGGGCAAGAAAGTAAGCTTTTTATCGAACCAAACCCCTAGAAATTTTATTTCCTCTACTACAGCAATCTTTACACCTCCCATAAAGATTTCTGGGGGTGAGTGGATACCACGTTTTCTGGTGAAATGAACACAACAAGTCTTTTGAGTGGAAAACCCGTACCCATTCACATTTGCCCATCGTAAGATGTTATTTACGGCGGCTTGACATTGTCTTTCCACAGTACGCATATCGTGAGCTTGGTAGGCAACTTGCAGATCATCCACATACAGACTTTTATGGACAGACACTGGCAAACTGTTTAAAAGACTATTTATTTTTATATTAAAGAGTGTCACACTCAAGACACTTCCTTGTGGCACACCCTCCTCTTGTACGTGTGTGCGTGAGAGTGTTGAACCAATGCGCACTTGGAATGTCCTGTGTGATAAAAAGTTTTGAATAAAAATAGGAAGATTACCTTTTAGATTAAAATCATAAATGTCCTTAATAATACCGTAGCGCCATGTTCGATCATAGGCTTTGTCAATATCAAAAAAAATTGAGACTAAATGATTTCTCCTAAGAAAGGCAGTCCTAATTTGTGATTCTAATGAGGTAAGATTATCAATGGTAGATCTACCTCGACGAAAGCCACTTTGGTGGGGTGATAATAACTTGTTACTCTCTAAAAAGTGTACAAGCCTGGCATTAACCATTTTTTCTAGAAGTTTACATACACAGCTTGTGAGAGCTATAGGCCGATAACTTAAAGGGCTTTGAGGGTCCTTACCTGGTTTTAAAATGGGAATTGTGATGGCTCTTTGCCATGACCTAGGGAATTTATGTTCATGCCAAATTCTGTTAAACAAGTATAAGAGGTTCAATAAGGAGTAATGGGAGAGGTGTTTAAGCATGAGATAGCTAATTTTATCAGGTCCACTGCAAGTTCTGTGTGTTTGGGACAAAACAGTCACCAACTCTGACATTGTAAAGTGCATGTTATAAGGTAAGTTTCTAGCTTCTGGGAAAACAATAGGTTTATTTTCAGACTGAAGTTTGTGTTTTAAAAACGGTTCAGAGTAATTTGATGCATTTGAAATATTTGCAAATTCTTTGGCAATTTCATTTGCAATGTCATATGGCGAACTTATAGTTGTGCTATTATGATTTAGAATGGCTATGGAGTGATTACTATAATTCCCTGTACACTTTTTGACTTTCTCCCATAGAATTTTACTAGAAGTGGAAGATGTTATTTCACTAACATATTTTTCCCATGACTCTTTCTGCCTTCTTCTGCGTATCCTGTGAGCAAACGCTTTTGCATGTTTAAATGCAGTTAGGTTTTCAGTGGTAGGAGACCTCCTGAAAATTGACCAAGCTTTCTTTTGCTTTTTATAAGCCTCACGACATTCGTCACTCCACCAAGGGAAACGATGCTTAGATATATTACCTGCACGTTTTGGAATTGCAGCATCCGCAGCCTCTATAAGGATATCTGTAACATTTTCTACAGCTGTATCAATGTCAATGCTTTGAATAGCTTCATCAGTGATCAGAGCTAGGGAAGTAAACTTCGCCCAATCAGCTTTTGAAAATATGTACTGAGATGGTTTTATAGTCGATCTGAATTGACTGTTAGAGAGCATGATAGGGAAGTGGTCACTATTGTGAAGATCTTTATCAACTGCAAAATTCCAGTAAGGAAGGAGAGAGGGAGAACAGATGGCAAGGTCAATACTGTGAAAAGTCCTACTAGGTTGGTGAAAATAGGTGCATTCATTATTGTTAAAAATGCATAAATTGTGATCACTGACACATTGCTCAATTTGTTGTCCTCTGCAATTTGTGTCTAGACTTCCCCAAAGGGGATTGTGGCCATTAAAGTCACCGAGTATCACAAATGGTGCAGGAAGTTGGCGAATCAAATTATCAAGTTCTCTAGAATTTATGTGATCATTTGGTGGTAAGTAAATACAGCATACAGTAATCAATCTATTTACATGGATCCGAACAGCAACAGTTTGTAGATTTGTGGTAAGTTGTAATATGGAAGAAGGGTAGTCTTGTGAGACTAACAAAGCAACTCCCCCAGATACTCTACTGTTCATATTAAAATCTTTACGGATACAATTAAAATTTTTAATATTAAAATTACTGCTAGATTTTAGCATAGTCTCTTGAAGGCAAACACAAATAGGTTGGAAAGTATTAATTAAATTCTTGATCTCCACCGACTTGTTCTGCAACCCACGGCAATTCCAAGATAGCAAAAAAGCAATAATCAGGTTTTTTTCTTGGGCCGATGGGAGGTGGTCTCTTTTTTCTGAGTAGAGGAAGAGGATGACACATCTGTTATCATCCCTTCATCCTCGGAAGCACACAGTTGTACTTCGTCATCATCTTGGCTATGATTTTCGTGAATGTTTGTATTTTTGACGGATTTTTTCTCCAAAGGACTGTCTCTAGTATTCTTTAATTTATGTTTTTTGTTTGTTTTTGTTTTCTCTTCTAAAGTATTAACTCCTTTTTTCCCACTGGTACTTACTACTGCAGCTTTTTGTTGTGTGAAAGCAGGTCTGAAAGTGGCTAATGGGATTGAAGTTTTTTGCTTTTGTTTAGTACTTGAAACAGCAGTGTTTACAGAAGGGACAGGTTTTGTTTCGTTAGTTTGTTGGTTAGGGATTAATTGCATAAAGTTGAAGTCAGGTTCGGTTTGTGTGCCTACTGATGTAACTTCAGTTTGTATGCCAGCAGATTTTGTTTGTCTGTTTCTGACAACAGTTGAGTATGATATGCCTATTTTTGGTGTTCTTGCTTCAATCAGTTTACGTGCTTCTGGGTAAGTAATATTACTGGATGTTTTTAGAGTTTGAATTTCTTTCTCAAAAACCCATTTTGGACATGAGCGGGCATAAGATGGATGTTCAGCCTCGCAATTAACACATTTTGGGGTAGATGTACATCCCTCACTGTCATGTCCGTGTTCTGCACAGCGTGCACACACCACTTTAGGAGCACGACAGGAAGTTTTTGGATGTCCAAATCTCTGACAGTGGAAGCATCTTAATGGGTTTGGCACATATGGCCGTACTGGGCATCTGAGGTAGGCTACTTTTAAATATTTAGGTAAGACTGGGGTGTCAAAAGTCAGTATAAGATGTTTTGTTGGAAACATTGTTCCATCTCGTCTTACAGAGATTCGTCGTACAGAGCTAACTTTTTGGTCTTTTAGATTGTCAAGGATTTCAGTTTCAGGTATATGTGTAAGGTCTGGTTCTGAAATAACCCCACGAGAGAAGTTTAATGTACTATGGGCAGTCACAGACACGGGAATATTTGCGAGGGTTTTCAATAAAAGTATATTTTTAGCTTGTGCGGTAGACAAAACTTTAACTAACAAGTCACCAGATCTGAGCTTCTTTATAGTTTCCACTTCCCCAACAGTACTGAGTATTCCTTTTTGAATCAAAAAGGGCGAAACGTTATTGAATGATCCATCTATTCTTTTCATAACGAAATACTTTGCTTCAGTTGTAGTCATTTTATGATTATCTATTTCATTAGTTCTTTGTAAAGCATCTGTATTTACGTTCATAATCCTATCAGTTTTATGTCCCAAGGATACGGAAACGCTAGAGGCATCTACTCTATCCGCCCAATTAAGATCTCCTGCCTTGGAAGGCAAGGAAGTATTAGAAATTTCACTAGAAAAGCATGAAGAACCCGAGGCCAAAAGCATTCTCGAATTCTCCATGCTTGTAACCACTAAAAAAAAACCACGGTTTACTTCCAGATCGATCGGAGCCCCCGCCAGACTCCGTCTCCCCACACTTTTCTAACGTGCCAAGTGTAACCGCCGGAGTCATTCGCAAAGCCAGATGATGGAGAGCGGGCCATAACGTGCACCTGGTGCATAGGGCCCATGGACCAGCAAGGTTGGTTGATTATGGTTTAATGGCACAAGATCCAAAGAGGATATGCTGCGCCAGACATATGGTACTGAGATACATAAAATAGTATTGATAACACGTGTATAATTTAAAATAGTGATAATGTGTGAAAATACTATGGAACATGTGCAACAATGCAAATGATATGAAAAATGGCTAAAAGATTATAAAAGGTGATGTTAAAAATGATGGAAAAAACCAATGTCCAATAGGAATGGGTAAAGCTCCAAATGAGGATTTTCTCCAATCAATTCTGCCAAATTTAATGTATAAGTCTTAAAATGCTTGAAACGAAACTGTTTATATTTAGTACACTCAATTAAAATATGTTTGATACTTGCTGAGGTCTGACAACTATTACAAAAGGGTTCAACTTCTCCTAAAAGTAAGTGTCTGTGGGTAAAACGAGTATGACCAATTCGCAAACGTGTTAAAAGTACCTCAAGTTTCCTACATTGGAAACTAGTCCACTTTTGTATTACGGGCTTTACTTCATACAACTTATTACGAGACTGCTGGTTCCAGGAATACTGCCATTTGTCATATATATTTTTCAAAATGAATGGTTTGATGTCAGTTAAAGGGATTGTCAGGTTTAAATTTTGAGTAGCTGATTTAGCAGCAATATCTGCCAACTCATTTCCTCTGATACCAACATGTCCTGGCACCCAACAAAATTCAGTATGGTATCCCTGTACCTTTAGACGATGTTCATACTTAAGAATATCAGAGGCAATAGGGTAATTCATAGCAGTCCTAGATGATAAAAGTTGTAGCGAACTCAATGAATCGGTATAAATGATGTGCTTTTTGGAAATTTGATGCGATATGAATATAAGACTCTGGTATATTGCCATAATCTCAGCAGTAAAAATAGAGCAAGATGCATGCAGTTTAAAAGATTTTATAGTATTTTTAGATACATAAGCCAACCCTACGTAATTGCCAGCTTTTGAACCATCTGTGAAAATAGGAGTAAACTCGTTGTAGAGATTTCTATGTTCAGCAAACAGTTGCAGATAAATAGTCTGATCTGTGTTTCTCTTAGTAAAATTACTAAATGGGTTGAGATATATAAAATCTGGAACATGCCATGGAGGTGTTTCAAAACACTTTGTTTTCCTTATATTTACATCTACTTGTGGGGTTATTGATAATATATTTCGTATCCGCTTGCCAAATGAAGGAATGCATGAGGGTCTGTGGTCGTAGAGTCGATCATAATGCTCATCTAGAATTAGTCGTTGCAGAGGGTGGTTCTGTAAGGACATGACCCGATAGTAATAATTCAGCATCAACTGTTCACGCCTGAATTCTAGAGGCGGCTCATTGCAGTACACATATAAGCTTTGAACAGGAGATGTTCTAAAGGCACCTGAACATATACGTAATGCCTTATTATGTATTGTGTCCAGTTTCTGAAGAACAGATGTTCGTGCACTCCCATAAACATTGCATCCATAATCGATCTTGGAACGAATAATGGCCCTATATATACGTAGCATTGAAGTTGTATCTGCACCCCATTTCGTATTTGACAGAACTTTTAAAATGTTAATGGCTCTCTCACATTTCTTTCTCAATTTCTGAACATGGGGTAGGAAGGTGAGTTTTCTATCGAACCAGACTCCAAGAAATTTCACTTCATCAACAACAGAAATTTTAGTATTCTCCATGAAAATCTCTGGAGGTAAGTGTAGACCTCGTTTTCTGGTGAAGTGAACGCAACAAGTCTTTTGGATTGAAAACCTGAATCCATTTAGATTAGCCCATTGCAGAATGCCATTTACTGCAGTTTGACACTGTCTTTCAACAGTGCGCATATCATGTGCTTGGTATGAAACTTGCAAATCATCCACATAGAGGCTTTTATGAACTGATGGTGGTAGATGGTTTAAAATACTATTGATTTTTATGGAAAATAGAGTCACACTCAATACACTTCCTTGTGGCACTCCCTCCTCTTGTACGTGAGGATTTGAAAGAACAGTACCAATACGAACTTTGAATGTCCTATGTGCTAAAAAGTTTTGTATAAAAATGGGAAGATTTCCTTTTAAATTAAAATCAAAAAGGTCCTTAATAATACCATAGCGCCATGTGCGATCATAGGCTTTGTCAATATCAAAAAATATTGACACTAAATGATTTCGCCTAAGGTAGGCAGTCCTGATCTGGGATTCCAGAGCAATAATATTGTCAGAGGTAGATCTTCCTCGTCTAAAACCACTTTGATGTGGAGACAAAAGTTTATTTGTTTCAAGGAAATAAACAAGTCGGGCATTTACCATTTTTTCCATAATTTTGCACATACAGCTTGTCAAGGCAATGGGTCGGTAACTTGAAGGACTTTTGGGGTCTTTTCCTGGTTTTATAATGGGTATGGTGATTGCTCTTTGCCAGGATGTCGGAAACTTAAGTTCCATATAAATCCTGTTGTACAGATATAAAAGGTTCAATAAAGACTCGTCAGAAAGGTGTTTCAGCATAGTATAATGGACACCATCTGGCCCACTGCTGGTTCCCTGAGTCTGTGACAATGCTGTAAGAAGTTCAAACTTTGTAAACGGAGAATTGTATGGCAAGTGTTTGGCTTGTGAGAAGACAATTGGTTTCTTTTCTGATCTGATTTTATGTGACAGGAATGGTTCTGAATAACTTGCTGAGTTTGAAACATCTGCAAAGGCTTTGGCTATTTCATTTGCTATTTCTGCGGGAGAGCTAATAATTGAGCCATTACTATGTATAGCAGATATAAGGTGGTCATTATAGACACCTGAACACTTTTTGACCTTTTCCCATACTTTCTTGCTGGAAATGGAACAGTTTAGTCCACTGACATACTCCTCCCATGACTCTCTTTGTCTTTGTCTGCGTATCCTACGAGCAACCGCTTTTGTATATTTAAATACAGTAAGATTATCAGTCGTAGGATACCTTCGAAAATTGGCCCAGGCTTTCTTTTGTTTTTTGTATGCCTCACGACATTCTTCATTCCACCAAGGAAAGTGATATTTGGATGTTTTTCCAGAATTCTTAGGGATTGTATTATCAGCAGCCTTATTCAAGAGATTTGTAATATTGTTTACAGCTGTATCAATGTCACAGCTCTGAACTGCGTCATCAGCTATCACAGCTTGGGAAGTAAATGTTAACCAATCAGCTTTCGAAAAGATATATCGCGATGGTTTCACAGGTGATCTGATTTGACTGTTAAAGAGAACAATGGGAAAATGGTCGCTACTGTGTAGATCTTTGTCGACTAAAAAGGACCAGTATGGAAGGACTGACGGGGAACAGAAAGCAAGATCGATAGTGTGGAATGTCTTGCTTGGTTGATGAAAGTAGGTATGTTCATTGCTATTTAATAGGCACAGGCTGTGATCACTAATACACTGTTCAACTTGCTGTCCTCTGTGATTCATGTCACAACTACCCCAAAGAGGGTTGTGACCATTAAAGTCGCCCAATATTACGAATGGCGGAGGTAGTTGACCAATCAAATCATCAAGTTCCTTGCGATCAATATTATCATTTGGTGGAATATATATACAGCATATTGTAATCAATGTCTTAATATGGATACGAGCAGCAACAGCTTGTAAGTTAGTGGTAAGTTGTACATTGGAGGTAGGATAGTTATGGGAAATTAGCAAGGCTACTCCCCCAGAAACCCTACTGTTTTGATCAAAATCTTTGCGAATGCAAGTAAAATGTTTAACATTTATACTATTGTTAACTTTTAAAAATGTTTCTTGAAGACAGACACAAATGGGGTGATAAGTATTAATTAATGATTTAACCTCAAACAACTTGGTCTGCAAACCACGGCAGTTCCAAGAAACTAAAGAACCCATTATGTAGGTTTTTTCTTTTTTGGTGAACGAGAACTGTTCACCCTGGACCTATTGGATGAAGGTGGCAACACATCCGTCAACATTGTTTCGTCATCCGAAACACATAGTTGTACTGCATCATCAATATTGGCATCATTTTTTGCATCTACTCTTTTTAATGATTTTCTAGGTGCAAGTTCGTCTTTTTCATTTTTTAATTTAGATTTTTGGTTGGATTTTTTTTTGTTTATTGTAGCATATGTTTCAGTATCCCGACTGGTACTTGGTTTATTTGGCTGTGAAAACTCTGGTCTAAAAGTTGCTAAGGGTATGGCAGATTTAGGTTTACATTGAGTACTTGATGGGTTAGTAGGATTTGGACTGTCTTCGGCCACAGAGATAGGTTCGGTTTGTGTAGCAATTGATCTTTTGTCACATTGCGTGGCAACTGAAGTTGAGGATTTAGTGGCTACTGTGGCATAGGATACACCTTCAGGTGTACGTGCTGTTACTATTTTACGTGCTTCAGGGAAAGAAATATTATTATTGATTTTAACAGTTTGTATTTCTTTTTCAATCTTCCATTTAGGGCATGATCGAGCATATGATGGGTGTTCACCATTACAATTAACACACTGAAATTTTTTGGAACAATTTTCAGATTCATGTCCGGGCTCAGCACACCGGGCACATGTTTCACATTTCCCTCTGCATGCATTTTTAGAGTGTCCAAATCTTTGGCACTTAAAGCACCTTAATGGATTTGGAACGAAAGGACGGACTTTGCACATCAGATAGGCTGCTTTAATGGTTTTTGGTAAATCTGGCGAGTTAAAGGTAAGTATGAGGTGTTTAGTTGGTAAGACTTTCCCTTCTCTACGAATGTTGATACGTCTTACAGCGCACACATTCTGGTCAATTAAATTGTTCAAAATTTCTTCCTCACTGTCATAAATCAGATCTGATTCGGAAATTACGCCTCTAGAATAATTAAGTGACATATGTAAGTTTACTGTGATCTTGAAATTTCCAATATGGGTCATTTTCATTATGTTTGTTGCTTGAGCATTTGTGGTAACTTCGACCAAAAGGTCACCGGATCTTAGTTTTTTAACATTTTTTACATCACCTACATAGGCAGCTATACTTTTTTGAATCAAAAAAGGTGAACAATTTGCAAAAGTTCCTTCAGACTTCTTTATGATGAAATATCTAGCTTTTGAGGCATTACCTGATGTTACACAGCTTTGTCCCAATCCTCTGGGAGTCACATCTTTTGGCTTTGAGGATTCAGTAATCTCAACCCTCTCAGCCCAATCCATGCGTGATATATTAGGCAGAACAGCATTGTTCTCATCTGAAAAAGAGCATGAAGAACCTGAGACAGAAAGCAATCTCAAATTCTCCATGCTTGTAACCACTTATAAAAAAACCACGGTTTACTTCCAGATCGATCGGAGCCCCCGCTAGGCTCCGTCTCCCCACACTTTTCTAACGTGCCAAGTGTAACCGCCGGAGTCATTCACAAAGCTAGATGATGGAGAGCGGGCCATAACGTGCACCTGGTGCACAGGGCCCAAGGACCAACAAAGATCCATGGGGGATTTCTCGATATGAAACACTCTCCACCATCTAACCAACGCAACCAAGGGACTCACCTCTGGAACCGTTTACTGCAAACGTTTCTTAAAAGCAAAACTACTGATGCACGCAGCTCTACCCCTTTCGCATCACACCCACATGAACCCATTCCCGAGCCCAAACGGTGTACCTTACGGCAGAGGCCGAAGAGTGGTACTAGGGCCCATAGAGCAGATGTGATGTTTACTAAGGGCTCGGCATTGATGACACCAGCAGCTGAGAGGGACAAGAAGCACAAAACACAAAAGGAGAACAAAACAAAAAGAAGGGGAAAGGAGGATAGACAAAAAATAAGAAGGAAAAAGAAAGAGAGAGTAAGAAAAAAGGAAAGAAAAGCCTTGCTAAGGTGCCTCGGGATTGCAACACCCGTATTCACTAAAGAAGTGAACCCCTGAGGGGATGGACCAGCAAGGATCCAAGGGGGATTTCTCGATATGAAACACTCTCCACCATCCAACCAACGCAACCAAGGGACTCACCTCTGGAACCGTTTACTGCAAACGTTTCTCGAAAGCAAAACTACTGATGCACGCAGCTCTACCCCTTTCGCATCACACCCACATGAACCCATTCCCGAGCCCAAACGGTGTACCTTACAGCAGAGGCCGAAGAGTGGTACTAGGGCCCATAGAGCAGATGTGATGTTTACTAAGGGCTCGGCATTGATGACACCAGCAGCTGAGAGGGACAAGAAACACAAAACACAAAAGGAGAACAAAACAAAAAGAAGGGGAAAGGAGGATAGACAAAAAATAAGAAGGAAAAAGAAAGAGAGAGTAAGAAAAAAGGAAAGAAAAGCCTTGCTAAGGTACACTTGTCGGGAACTGGAATACTGCTTAGACATTCTCCGAGCTACCAAGGAAGCACACGTTGAAATTTACTGAGGTAAATGGTCTTACAGTACTTACAATAATCCAAACAAACATATGTCTAATTATAATAGTTTGCGCACAATAAATATTTATAATCAGGGCCAGACTTTTGGTTCACACTGTATATCACTCCATTAAATATGTGAGAAACCCAGATGAATTTTTCGAACATTTTTCAGAGTACCTACGGTTTTGCTCAGATTCGGGTCATAGACCCGAGGCCTAGAATGTCAAAAACAGAGTCGTTAAGATTGTCGTTGCCAATGGGAAGATGCTGGGAAATGCAAAATAAAGCCATTTTGCCTATCATCAGGGCGAGGGGATGTATATCCCTGTGTATGCGAGAGGGTGGTCTGAGCATCGATCGATGTGGGAAAAATTCCAGAGGGCTTATGCCAGGGTGGTCCCATAATCACGGTGGTATGGGACGATAGGAATATATAGGCAAAAAAAGAACACACTCTGGACAGACGCCCACGCTCTTGAGAGAAAAAGGTTGCACTGAGAGAGCTCGAGCAACGAGCTGATGCTACGACAAGCTCACATGCCTCGTACCAGTCGAATATTGGTGTAAATACCTTTGTGCAGATGATGTAAATAAAGTTTGTCTTTTAATTGCAAACTTGGCTTTATTTTACCATGAATCAGCAGTTATAGTCCTTTCAACACCGAACATCACAATTCAAACACTCACGCAAATCCGGAAGATGATGATCAATGATCGCATATATTTTACGACAGAGAACAGTATATACGAGCAACAACTATCGTACATACATTTCATTATAATGGTGACAGCTAAAGTGGGATGTGCTAAGAGGATATCAGGTTCTGACCAACGGACCTCTTTAATTCATCAATACGAGAACTCGCTGATATTCTGCTGCATCAGGGATAATCCAGAGAGACTAGACCGAATTCGTCGACACATGACAGAGTGGATCTCAGCAGGAGAATCCTGACACCCAGAGTTCAACGCCCCGGAGATCGCACCAATGTTGTATCGACTTGATGGAGAGAGAACCTGCAAAGCCCATAACTCTATCTGCACAGGAGTCTGCAAAGACAACTGAGGAAGGAGAACAGTGCTGATCCAATTCCACTACATGACGAGAGAGATTGACCCTGACGAGCCCCCAAAGAAATCCGATGACACAAAGGTCCAGCAAACATCTTAGCCCATGGAGGAGGCTAGGAGGTAAGTAGCATTTTTACTTAACCTGTATTGACAAGGGATCTGTTTTTTTTTTTAAAAGATTAGGAACTTTTAATGCATAGTATAATTTTGGAGATTTTTTTTTTTTTTTTTTTTTTTGTATAATTAATGTATAATTTTAAGATTTTATTTGTATACGGATAACTCAGTATTGTTTGGAGATATTTTATTATTTGGTATTTTTGAGAAATGCTTACATATTGAGACCGAAATTTGGTCAGTGTGAAAATTTAAAATTTTTATTTCTGTATAGGAAATAAGAAAGGTTTAGATTTTGAGTCTAAATTGAAATAATTTTATATTCAGTATTTTGTTTGTGTTCAGAATTTCTACGCTGAGAAAATTTTGAGTAATCACAAATTCTGTTCTTCTCTTAATAGAAAATTTATTGGCTTTTTCTGGTTTATAATGGCATTTTTAGCAAAAGCACGGAAGGCAGATTTAGCTGTTTTAGCTTCCGAATTAGTGGAGACGGTACCTCTAAACTTAAGTATTCTAGAATTGAGAAAAATCATTCTAGAAAGTCCAGATTTTGATGAAGAAACCGTAGAAGGGATTCTTACGGCCATTATAACTGAAAGAGTAGAAAAGGAGCAATTAGAAAACAAATTAAAATTGGAGAAAGAGCAGTTGGAGAGCAAATTAAATTTAGAAAAGAAACAACTGAATTTTGAGAGAGCAAGCAAAAAGAAAGGTAAATTTGGAAAGAGTGCAATTAGACAGTAAAATGAGAATGGAACAGGAACAATTTAAATTGAATTTAAAATCTAAAGAAAGGCTGGAATTGGAGAAAATTCCGGTGGGAGAAAGTAGTGCCACAGAGAGTCCTATAATGCTCTTTAATAGTGCATATTTTTTGGTAACAGAAAATTTAACATTTAATAAATTTAAAGCTCTCTGTCAATTACAATCAAAGAATGGAATTAACTTAGGAGAAAATTATTTAACATATGATGCATGCAAAGAATTTATATTTTCTATAGCTCATGTGAACAGGAAAATGTGGCTAAAGAAATATAACAGTCTTGTTTTCTCTGTATTTTGGTCAACGGTTCGGCTGATAAGAGCGCTGCTGAACAAAAAGCCATTTATGTATGATATGTAAGAAATGGGCAGCCCACTACAAAATTAGCCTCTTTACTTGCTGTAGAGGATGCTAGTAGCTCTAGTACTCATGCCAGTATTTTGGCCGGCTTATTGGAACTTGAAATTTCAGAAGAAATTTTAACACAAAAAATTAGTAAGCTTAAATTTGGATGGAGCGGCATCAAACGTAGGGTCATACAACAGCGTGAAATCCTTGATGAAAGCAAAATATCTTGAAATATTAGTAATTCATTGCATCAATCATAATTTAGAACTGGCAATTATGGACTCTAAAAAGAATGATCCATACATGTTAAAATTTGAAAACACACTGAAACAATTATTCTCTTTTTATCATTTCTCACCCAAACAACAAAGAGAATTAGAAAACATGGCTGATACATTAGAAAGTCATCTTCTTAAATTTGGTGGCTTACAACGTATCAGGTGGATTGAGAGCCAGAGCAGAGCTTTAAAATAGCTTGCAAATAACTTTAAGGCCACACTTGTGCATTTGGCACATATTATCCAATGGGGAAATACCGAGGAATCTGCCACAGTGAAAGGACTATTGAAAACAATAAAAAGCAGAAAATTCAAAGAGTTTGTTATTTTTAATGGACCTCTTGTCTGTTCTGTTTGAGATGTCAGAATCGATTCAAGCAGAACAATATCTTCTTATTGATGCAGTACATAAAATTGAAATTTCTACAATGAAAATAAAAAATCTAAAACACCAGGAAGGTTATAACCAAAGAAAATATAAAAAAACTACTTGATGAAGATGATATTGTTTCTCGGCAACTGAGCAAAAATCTGTGACAGAGTATGAAAGAGTCTGACGTAAAAGAACTAAAGGAAAACCTTATAGATAGCACAATAACATTTTTGGAAAGAAGATTCAAATCTTTCTATGAACCTCCCTTGAGCCTTTTTACTATTTTTGATTTCACTGAATGGCCAGAAAAAGCAGAAGCGCTGCTTGAGTTTAAAAATCAAGAGATTGAACTTATTTGTAATCACTTTAAAAAACTTTTTACTGACGATCAAATAAATGCCATTTTTAGAAATGGCCGAATTTTAAATTAAAAGTTCAGATCATTGTAAAATATCAGAAAGACAAACATTCGCTTATTGATGTTTATAAGTCTTTATTAAATTCAAATACTGACTTCAAAAATATTTTTCTAGTTGTGGAACTTATGATGACCCTTTCTTCCAGTACAGCTGCTGTAGAAAGAGAATTTTCGACCATGAACATTAAAAAAAACTCCTTGCGTTCAAGAATTAAACAATATGTTCTAAAAGCTATAATGCGGATCACTGTAAATGGTAATAGTGTAGATGAATTTGATGCTACAGCAGCCATCGATCACCAGTTAAATGTAGGGCCTGGCACTTGACATACTGATGGCCATTGCCATAAAACAAAAGAGCATTAAAATAAAGCATTTCTTCTAATATTGTTTTGTTTTAATATTCGTCCATATACATATGGTTCTAATTTATTATTGTTGTACGATGTATTTAAGCACATATATTAATAACCATAATGTAAAAAAAATATTCTTTGGAGGACGGGTAAAAAATCTCAGTCATCCTCATGGAAGGGCTAGATTTTACAGATTTCCCGAAGCCTGGTTTGTAGTCTCTGAGAGCCGGCTTCTGGAATGCCAAAGAAGTGTGCTCTAAGCTCGATGAGATGCATAATTACATTATAGATAACTTTGATATCTTTATGATTAATGAGACTCATTTGATTCTGCTCAACTTCCCAGCAATCTGTAATTATGCAGGTTACTTCTCCTACAGACCTTTATGGCCTGAGGAGGGGGGGGCATGCTGCTGCCAGTAACACTACACTCTTATGTTAAAAATAATATTCCACATAATCGTTTAAATGTCCCGTCCTTTACAAAGCTGGAGGTTACTGCTGTTAAAATTACTATTCCAAATTTGGTCCCAATCGCATTTGTTTCAATGTATTGCTTCAATAAATTGCTCTTATTTTCCATCCAATAAAATTGAAGCTCTTCTCGGCTTTTGCAGTAATAGGATCATCGCTGGTGACCTAAATTCTCAGTATAATTCTTGGGACATAGCTTCAAACAATTATGGCAATGCTTTGAAACGATTGGTTCAGTGTGCCAAATTCAGGATCGTAGATCCACCCACCCCGGCTCACTACATTACAAAAAGGAATCCCACTATTATTGTTTTGGCTCTTTTTCGAAACATTCCTTTCAATTATACGATCAGCGCAGATACAAATCTGGCATTTGATCACCTTCTTGTAATATTAACCCTTAATTTTAATAATTTATCATTTGAATATCCTGCGAAGCTATATACAATTTGGGATGACTTTCGTCATATCCTTAATAATTCTTTTACAGCCCCCCCCCCCCCTCCTTATTAAAATTACCTACACAGATAGCATTGAAAAAATGCATCCAGAATCTGAATCAATAACTGCTCGAGGCAGTTGCTGCAGCCTCGAAACCAAATCATTCTGTACCTAATTATCACTTCCTAACTCACCAAACTAGAATCGTATGAGCTAGCTGCCTCTGCTTGAGTGTCACTCTCAATGCTACAACAATGCAGCTGCGATGTCCAGTCATTTATCTGTACAGCAAAGAATTTTGAATCGAAATCCCAAAACTTTGTTTTGAATTATGACAACCACAACCTGCATTTGGTTGGAGTACAAGCTGCTGGAAATGAAATTGTGGCTGTCAGATTTTTTGGAACTGTTGAGGCATTATATGTATTCTCCTCTCAGTCAACAATTCGGTGGCAGCTGATATCTGATGTTGCTGTGCCTGTCAAAAAAGAGTCTGAAACTCGTTGGAGTGCCCGGAAAGCAGCTGTTACATTTCTCCATAAGAATCTGGAAAAGATTGTGAATGTGCTGGAGAGGACGTGTTCTGACAAGTACTCCACAGAGAAAACGAGAAAGGATGCAGAGCAGCTTCTGTCAAACATTTTGAGATTCAACTTTTTGACATTTCACCCATTTTGGAGCTCAATTTTGTCTTTGATGAATAGAGTTCAGAAGATACTGCAGGATCCCAAAATAAATTTCAGGAAAGTGGCAGCTGACATGAATTGTCTTGAAGAACATTTTACCGAGAATCGTGAAAAGCTGTGTAATGAATCAGTTTGAAAAGGAGAAAGAAATTGCATTAATTGGGGACATCCAGTTCAGAAAAGAGTAAAACATGTTACAATGATGCCGGGTGAATAAGCAAGAGATGCTGGTTTATCAGCTGAAAAAGAAATTGGGAAAATCCGACGGAGCATCGTTGACCGCATTGGAGCAGAAATCAGAGAGCATTTCCAATGATTGTGTGATCTTGACACTCAATTTGGATTTCTCCTGAATGTTCAGGAACTTCATAATAGTCCCAATATGGATAAGAAATTGGAAAGACAATGTTGTGCTACTGCCAGCTACTGCAAAAATGATTTTGACAAGAAGGAGCTGCATCAAGAAGATTTGGATTGTGCAATGCTGTTAAAAAATCGAAATGAGAGCAATGTGATTGAGCCGATACATCCAATAGAATTGATGAATTATCTCATATGGAGAGGAAGTGAACCCTAATTTCCAGACTGCTTTGAAAATACTGCATATAATTTCATTATCAATTGCTAGTTGTGAAAGATCCTTCAGCAAACTGAAATTGATTGTCTTATTTGAGATTGAGGGGGAAGCATTGAGTCACTCCTTGGTATGAAAGACTCACCGACTATTCTCTTGGTCCGAGAGGAACCTTTTGGGCCAGATGGCATAGTACGGGGTCAGTAATCGAAAGGTTCTTGGTTCGAACCTATCCCCCACCATCGGGGGACGTGCATCCCCCCACAAGATCATATATGGGACAAGAACGCTTGAGTGACTTGGCATTGTTGAGTATTGAGGGTGAAACATTTGAGAAAATCAATGCTGACTAAGTTATTGATACCTTTGCAATCGCGAAAACTCAAAGGGTTCATTTGTAGGATATGATCTCTTGAGACAATATTTAATAATGGAAAATCTTGTGCTAATATCTTTTCAAATCAATGCTGTTCAATAAATCTAGAAATTTCAATAGTTCTCAGATGAATAATTTGTGTGTGCTTGCTTGCGTGAGTGTGTGTGCATGACCTCAAGTTCATAATCTGGTAAGGGAAGGAGGAGCGCAATTCTCCATCTTCCCCCCCCCCCTTGCCAAAAACTAATGGTACACCGCTGGCAATGTGACCTATATTTTGATTTTATTTTAACCACTGATTTTGCTGCTAGAACCTGTGTAGGCTATATTCATAAAATCTGGTTTAACAAAATCAAATTTAGTTATTTTGAATAATTTGGAACTAGTTTCTTAAATATATATTACAAAGAGCTGAATTTAAATGACCTTGCTGTGATCCCAATGAAAAAAAAAAAAAAACTTCCTGTTCTTTAAAAATTGCCCTGTTCACGTTATAAAATGCCCCTTTCGTTCAGCTACAGTGCCCTCTTTATGAATGAGTACTCTGCCCTTTTTTACTTTCCCTGCAATACATGGTAATGTATAGGGAAAGTATTGGAATCATACCGAAAATCACAACTCGAGTTTTCGACAGATCTACACGTTTCGAGATCTCTAGAATACGAAAAAACCATTTTTAGCGTGACGTCTGTGTGTGTGTCTGTTTGTGCAGATTTTGTATCCACTGTAACTAAAAAACTAATGGACCGAATTTCACAAAATTTGGTAGATAAGTCACTTGTAGGAAAGTCTGGTGCTGATTAGTTTTGAGTAAGATTCGGGATAAAAGAACCCGCCTAACCCGCCTATTTTTGCGAAATGGCCCGCAAAAGTTTGTATCCACTCTAACTGAATAACTAATGGACCGAATTTCACAAAATTCGGTAGATGAGTCATTTCTGGGTTACTCTGGTGCTGATTAGATTTTAGTACGATTCGGAAAAAAATAACCTGCCTTTTTTTGCAGAATGGCCCGCAAAAATCGTCCAAATCTAAACTAAAGAACTGGGTATACTCAAATATATCCATTAAATGCTGATTTAATACGTAATTTTTAACGACGAAAAGAATAAGACCAACCCCATTACACTAGGACTAGCCGTTCTCGAGATATTTTAGTTTTTCGTACTTTCCCTACGCCACCTTTGAAAATAAGCCCGGTTACCGAATGAGAACGAAAATTGAATTAAAAGTGAAATAAATTTAGTTAAAATAAAGAGAACGTTAATATAAGTCTGCAAGGAAAGTCATGTGCTGCCCACATCAGATTTTTTAGTCTTGGGGAAACACTAACTTTTACTGTTTTGATTTTATTTCATTGTTTTTTTGCATTTACTGGAAATATGTCTTCCGTTTCCATTATTGTTGAAAAGTATCAAAGAATTCTTTCAAGTAAATTGGGATTTAATTTTTTATGCAGTAGGATGCCTTTGGACAGAGTAAAGTGATTTAATAGGCTTTATTTTTCAATTGTACAGTTAACATTACATTTTTAATGCATTGTGAGGGATGAATTCAAAATTTCAGTTTAATGGGTTTCATTCTATTTAAAAAATTAAATTATTTACTTTTCATATTTTAATAAATATTTTTTTAATTTTCTGATTTTCATGCTACACCTGCAACCTCAGACAGCCAGCAGGACCAGATTCCGTGATGTATATTTAGCAAGTATAGGTCCATGTTTGAATTGCTACAAATCAAATGTTCCCATTGTGACTTTCGACACAGAACAATCATTCCCATATGAAATTGCTAATATAGCAACTCTTCTTTTAATCAAAATTGCTACTATTATATGTAATTGAGATTAATTTTATATATTTATGCATTTCTGATCATTTCCATTACAGCAAGCATGATGTCTAACAGCCTTGGCGACATATATTTTTTTTTTGGCGCCAAGATAAAAATCTCTGTAAGGGATTATGAGATACAGTGTTCTATTTATATTATCAGAAGATATCTGTTTACGTTTACCCCACACACAAGGAAGTAATTGTAAACTAAGAATTTTTTTTTTTTTTTTAATTTATTTCAGCACTCAAAACTAAGAATAAGGCCTCTAATACTGCCTCTCAACCTTTTCTTTGTACTAAAACCTGTTTGGAGTCCTTTTACACTTGACTAATTTAAAAATTACCAAAACCACGACTCCAGCCTATACGACTAAATGAAATATCGACAAACACAAATATACGTATGCAAAAGAAAGCCAAAGCAATCATAAAATGCAAGCAGCTGTAGATGCAAACAAGCAATAAAACTGCCATTTTTAAATACGTACATTATGTAATAGAGGCTGAATAAATGTCATTGTGGAATTCATAGTAGAAGGTAAGGGTTCTATGTTCTGAAAGGATAAACTTCCAACTCCGTCACAAGTCTGTACCGGAGCAGAAAGTTCAGAAATATCCATTTGAACTGATGTCTCAGAGTAGGCATCGACATCTTGTGAGCTTATTAGCTGCTGTACAAATTCACATGACATGCTTTCAAATAGAAACCAACAAAATAAACACCGAAACAGAAATGCGCTTTGAAAAAGCTAAAAGACATTCACATATAAATATAGATTTCTAACTGATTCAAAAGGCAAAAAAAAAAAAATGATTAAAGAGCCCAGAGGCACCAGATATAGACGATTAATGTAAACATTCAAATCCGAAAGAGGAAGACGCATCTGCTGTCAAGAATATTCGCAATGCAAGTGGTTTGTCCATGGAGTTAGTTTGTCGCTCTTCCAAACTCACTCTCACTGTTGACAATCTAAACGCTGTGATCACACCTATTCAGGGAAAATAAACTCCAGTTTTCATGTCGTCTTACTTAGTATCCAACTTGTAGGTATATTTTTGTATCGTAATAAGTAACCTTCTACGCTATGTCATGTTGTCGATATATTTGATTTTTAAATAAGGTGACCAGACGTCCCCAAATTTCTCCTTTTATTCCCTAAAAATGTAAAACTGTTTGAGTATACAAAATGTCCTCAAATGAATGTCCCAAACTGTGCCCAAAATCTGCTTCAACCTCTAAAAAGTAAAGATTTTAAAAGCCATTAGCTACTCTAAAGTTTCAGTAACCCAGAATGTGCATTAGTTTTGAAAAAGTTAACATATCTATTTATAATCGGTTTTACTAACACCAGACTGATCACAAATCAATGAACTCGTTCAAAGTTAGTCAGCGGAGTTGATCTCAGATCGTCGATTTTGAGGGTGCTCATACTCCATAGATACGGAGACAGATTTTGGGAAACGATGAAAATCGAACTCGGGAATTCCGCGTGCGATCCTCTTACCACTGGGCTATTCCCATCCCATTGTGCCGCTTTTGAGATAGTGCACTTTTCCATTTAGAATGAAGAAAACCTTTAGCAAATTTTAAATATTTTTCCACAAAAATAATTGGACACTAATATTCAGTGGTTAGCATGAAGTACTCTCGAAATATTAAAATTTTTACTTTTCCACGTGAAGCCTGATAACCCCAATAAGTAATCACACGAATTATTTGAATTTTGGTACGCGCATTTTAATCAGAAACAGCTATATGATGCGAGATCCTTATTTGTTCTTTCATTATTTGAGAAGCAACAGGCTTCTATAAAGACGAGCGCTTAGTCTCCGCAACGAACTCCCGCCAAAATACCACGTGATACAAACATCAGCCGCAGATTTCACCAGACTCAACCCTTCCAACAGATTTAGTTTCACTGGTTTTTTCTTTTTGTGTGACACCCCGTAGATGTGGGGCCGCAGATGAATGATAAAAGTTCTTTGGTTTTTGCATGTGGAAATTTACAGTTCAATTCGTCTATTCATTCGATTTTGATATTGAAAACACACACACATGTATACACATATATATATATATATATATATATATATATATATATACATAAATAACGATAAGTGGATTTCAATAGGATAGATTCCACATATTCTGAGCTATACCAAAAACCAATTCGCTACCAAGGAAGAGGCGCAATGCTGCTCTATTTCCGAAGTAGAATACAAAGAAATACAAAAGGAATGTAAAGAACGGGGGTGACCATATGTCTTTCATAAAATGGTAGGGGTGGATTGCGACACCCCTTTCCCGTTTAAAGCAGCTTTTTCGTCCGGACAACGCTCACGGTACCAATGTAATACAATGGTCAGTCCCCCATATCCGCAAAGACAAAAGCACTCCAACAGTGACAAAATCAAAAAGGAGACCAGTAATGGATAAGAGACGCCAAAGAGATTCCGAGATTCCCCAGTTTTTGTAAGTCAATTTGCGCATGCGTTTTGAGCAATCTTTACACTAGTATCGCAGATATGGTTAAATACGCTCAAAATCTCAATTGAATAAATCAGTATATTCGTCTTCTTTGAAAAAAGAATTATAATAATTTTTTAAGAAATATAAAGGATAATGCCTTTTTATGGCTTCCTTTACTATTTTTTGGCTGTTATTTATGCAATCCTTCTTGAATGTATTATATATAATGTTTCTTTTAAATGCCCGATAATGATGTTTCTGAAAATGTTCTTTGTGAGATTAGAATTCCAATCTATTATAGGGTTGATCTTGATCTTGTATGAATCTCGTTTGTCATGTAGAGTCGTGTAAAACCCATATTGCCGATGTTTACCGATTGACAAATCCAAAAAATCCACCGCTCCGTCTTCTTTTACTTGATTTTCGACTAATTCCAGTTCACCTGGATAAAACCCGAAATCAAATTTTGGTGTGTGCTCAAAATACCCCAAAAGTACATCGCCAACAAAACGGAAGTAAGGCATTTCTGATAAAATATGGGTTCCCTTTTCATATTTTGATAAATATATATCTGCGAGCATTGATGAACAGCATCCTCCCATGGGTATACCTCTAATTTGTCTGTAAAAATTCTTCCCGTCATGTAAAATATTTTCTTTTAAAACCAATTCCACAAGGTCCAAATATCTACGATAGGTAATGAATTGTTTCAAGTCGTATTCTTCATGTAATTCTTTTAAAATCAGATGCAACTGAGTTAAGTCTATATTATTAAATAAATCTCGAAAATCATAGCTTTTAAAACATATATCCCTGTGACAGAATTTAAGCCTGTTTATCACTTCCTGACCATTTTTTATCATAATGTTACTTTGTTTTTTTATATCTATCATCACATGTTTAAGAATATCCAAGAGTTTCAGATTTGCATGTGCTAAATATGATCCACATCCTATCGTAACTGTTCGGAATTTCACAGGATCCTTGTGCAATTTGGGAATAAGAACAAGGTATGGGAATTTAACAGTTTTTAAATCCACGTCGATACGTTTGTAAAGTGCCTTTATTCTCTTAGTCAGAACCATTTCGTTACTTGTCATTGGTGCATACATTGTGCAATCTTGATAACATTGACTCAATGTGTCTACATAGAATTTTTTACATATGATAGTATAATTAGATACCACTTTATCAGTATACGTTATAACATAGTCTTCTTTAAATTGTTTAATAGATGATGGAACTGTAGATTTCCTGAAGTTATGAATTTTCTTTTGATAGTAATGACGGAATTCATTGAAAAGATGGTATTTCCATTCATTAAAAGACATGACGGGTAAACTGTATTTCACCGCCATTCTGTAAATGAAATCTTCAAGATCACTATAAAAATCGTTATACACATTTTTAATTTCTTGTGCTCGAAATTTGGTACCGAGTTGAAATATATGTTTTAGTTTTTTATCTTTGATAATATCCAAATCTCCGGTAACGATATGTTTGTGGATGGGATCTTTATGAATATTCTCTTGACAATTACAGGTTTCTATTTTATATGAAGCAACATCTTTACTTATTTTGTTGTAGTTAAAAAATTTCCGTCCGTTGGTTCGTACAAAACGATAATTCAATTTGATCTCCAGGTTTGGTATAGGTAGTTGCTTTTCAATATTGTGAAGTATGGAATTAAAGGGAATTCTTTCATACATTTTGTTCTTAAATGTGGTGATAAAATATTCTTTAGATTTTATAATATTTTTCTTGGGGTCTAATATTATCTTATATTTTCTTGCTCTAAGTTTGATCATATCCAACAATATATCGATCTTTTTGTTAATATCTTCTGAAAAAATGTTTAATTCTTTTATATTAATATTTATTAAGAAAGTCCATATTCTTTGTATATATTTAACTTTGATACTATTAACAATATTCTTGATCCAGCTTATTTTTAATAATTCATCTGTTTTAAGCTTTTTTATGAAATTCAAGATTTTTTCTTCTGTGATATTATAATTTATATATTGTTTTTTGCCTCCTCTGTGCCATCTGTAAGATTTTTTATGAATCAAATTTTCTGATAAAGAATATGTAGATTTATCTCTGCATTTTTCACTATTGCAGTTATCTTTGAAAATTTGTGAGTTAAAACTGGGGAATCTCGGAACATTACAAAAACTGGGAATCTTGAAAATTTGTGAGTTAAAACTGGGGAATCTCGGAACATTACAAAAACTCGGAATCTTACAAAAACTGGGGAATCTCGGAACTATAATCTTTGGCGTCTCTTATCCATTACTGGTCTCCTTTTTGATTTTGTCACTGTTGGAGTGCTTTTGTCTTTGCGCATATGGGGGACTGACCATTGTATTACATTGGTACCGTGAGTGTTGTCCGGACGAAAAAGCTGCTTTAAACGGGAAAGGGGTGTCGCAATCCACCCCTACCATTTTATGAAAGACATATGGTCACCCCCGTTCTTTACTTTCCTTTTGTATTTCTTTATATATATATATATATATATATATATATATATATATATATTATTCTATTTAAATTGTATTTTTTTTATTACTTTTTTCTATTATATTACTTATTTTCTAATTTTTTATTCTATTTATAGGCTTTTCAAGGCTATCAAACTACTAGTATTAAGCGTTACTCCTGCTTTTATTGCAAAAGTTATAAATCAACTTTTTTATGTTGTTGGTTCCCCTATAGGCACCCTTGGTAAAGCGCAAATAGAAATAATTTTTCTAGAGGTGCAAACTACATAATGATACCTACAATATCGATTAACTTGAAATCTACATTTATGATCTTGAATGTCCCAGGGAAGAGCAAGTGAACCCCTTTCCCTCTCCTATGGGCTCCCATAGAAATTTTTTCATGGTGGATAAACTAAAGGTTGAGGCATGCAATATCGATTAGCTAACATGTCTAATCTTGAACGTCTATGTGAGGGCTTATGTACTTTTTCCTTCCACTATGGGCGCCTATGTAACATTTTCTAGGAGAACAAACTCGAGGATGATACGTACAATATCTACTACCTTTATACCTACATTTGAGACTTTGAATGTCCAGGAGAGCGTATAAGTTCCTCCTTAGCCTCCCCTATGGGTGCCCATTGCAAGGACCCTCTGCTGTACCTCGGGACAGAACTTAAAGGTGCCGAAGTTTAGATTTCCCCTGGGGTGGTAAATAGGTATTTCAAGACCCTCCGAAAGTCTCCGTCACATAAAAGGCCGAAACATTGCATACATGCCATGGGCGCCCATAGGGGACAATAACATTTATCAATATTAATGCAATAATATTAATAATACTCAAATATAGGTATCAATCTAATCAATACTGTACGTCACATCCTTCTGTTTATCCCCGCTGGTAAAAGTTCTACTGGCGCCCTGACCATGGGTGCCCATAGGGGAGCGCAAGAGACCAATTGCTCTACTGTGAACATTCAAAGTTACAAATGTAGGTATCAAGCCAGTAGATATTGTACGACTTATCCTTGAGTATATCCTCCTTGAAAAAATTTCTATTGACGCCTTTGCCATAGGAGCTCATACGGAATGTTGAAAAAAGGTGTTGTCCATAGGGTGTCAAGCTAGTCGATATTGTCGCTCTTGAATGTGCTTCCTCTGGAATAAGTTCTATAAGCGCTCTTGCCATGGGCGTTCATAGAGGAGCGTGAGAGGGAACTTGCCATCCTGTCGACGTTGAAGTTCATAAATATAGGTATCAAGCTAGTCGATGTTGTATATCTCACCCTTCAGTTTACCGCCTGTAAAAGTTCTATAGGCGCTCTTGCTATGGGCGCCTATAGGGGAACGCGAGGAAGCACTGTCCCTCCTGTGGACATTCAAGGTCACAAATGTAGGTATTACGCTAGTAGATATTATACGTCTCATCCTTGAGTATGTCCTCCTTGGAAAAAGTTCTAGAGACGCCTTTGCCATGGGCGCCAATAGGGGATATGGAAATCCTCAAATGTAGCTATAAAGCTAGTCGTATTGTACCTCTCGTCCTTGTGTTTACATCCGCAGGATTAAATTCTATGGGCGTCTTTGCCATTAGCGCCCATTAGGTAGCGCGAAGGGGCACTTGCTCTCACCATGAATGTTCAAAATTACAAACTTGGGTATCAAGCTAGTCGATATTGACATATTGTACATCTCATCCCTGAGTTTGCACCCTTTTGGAATAAGTTCTATTGGCGCTCTTGGCACCCATATGGGAATGCGATGCGGCGTTTGCCCTCCTTTGGACATTCAAGTTCACAAATGTAGGTATCAAGCTAGTCGATGTTGTATATATATCTCACCCTTCAGTTTACCGCCTGTAAAAGTTCTATGGACGCCCTTGCATGAGCGCCCATAGGGGATGTAGAAAGTCACAAATGTAGGTATCAAGCCAATCGATATTTGGCGTCCTTGAGTTTGCCCCCTCTGGAATAAGTTCTGTAGGCGCTGTTGCCATGGGCGCCTATAGGGGAGCGCGAGGGGCACTTGTCCTCTCGTAGACGTTCAAGGTCTCAAATGTATGTATCAAGCTAGTAAATATATTTACCTCTCATCCTTGAATTTTGACATTCCAGGAAAAGTTTTATGGACGTTCTTGAATCCTACTCCTTTTAAACAATGTCGATCCCCTCCTGCAATTACAACTCTATATTTTGACATTCTCTCTCTCACCCGAGTTATAATCACGTTAATTACAAAAAGTACTGCCTAATTCCATTTTTTTTTTTTCAGAATGCATATACATATAGAATTTCATGGCTATATGTACTCTCTCTCTATCTTAAAATATCTTATTGCGAATTATTCGAATTATACCTGTTTCTAATTTTCTACAGAATGGTAGAATATTTTGAAATCAATGTGATTAAAACATGGATTATTCAAAATTAGAGATTTTACAATAGAGAGAGAGAGTACGTATAGCCATGAAATTCTATATGTAGATGCATTCTGTAAAAAATCAGAATTAGGTATAAAATTTCATAATTAACGTGATTAGAACACGAATGAGAGAGAGACGGATATATCTATTCATATCTATTAACATTATTCGAAATACACGTTGCATGTGAAAGATCGTTCTCCACACTAAAATTTATTAAAAACAGATTAAGAAGCACAATGAATGGCCATCGACTTGAAGAGATATTTTGGAAATATAGACTGTGTTCTTGTAATTGATAAAATTGCTGAACATACTCTTTACTAAAAAAAGAATTATTTTTAGAAAACTCTCTAGTTTGTATATCAATATTTTTGTTAATATTTAAACAATATCGTTACAGGTTTTGTTTATTTTATTATTTAAATTTCTATCTGTAAATATTTATATATTTGATAGGGAAGGTATCTTCTTATTGTACGAAATGGGTTCAACCTTCAAGGAGCAATTAATTTGATAAGAGTTCTTTAGGTGTGAGATTTATCACACTGAAGCTACTCTTTCTAAGAATAAGGACAGAAATATACAATTTTTTCTGGGCCTGTTTGAAAGAAATGATTTTCACTATGCGAGTTTTATATAGTATGCATAGTCATAGAAAACACTACATATACTCCATTAAATTTTGAGAACCTTTTGATAAGTTCAGATCTACGGTAGCTAATTTTCGGCCATAAAGCTTTGGAAACATAAACTGTTGAAGAAAGTAGCAATATACAAATACAAATATGCCCGCTATTGTTAGGGGACTTGTTGATTAACGTACCATATTTTATGTTTTATTTATTTATTTATTTATTTATTTATTCAATTAACGTGGCAACTACAGATGAAATCCAGTTACAGTAGCCACACAAGAAATTAAAAAGTACAGAACATAGGATACAAGAATACTAATTAGTAAACATATCAAGCGCATTGAAACAGGCTTTTTTAAAACAGGCAGGGGTCAAGTTAAATATATCAATATCAGCACAATAAGTATTATATAGATCAACAAATTTATAGATAGAATAGCATTTAATATAGTTGCGCTTAACAATAGTATTGTGAAAAAGAGTTTTTTTCCTGGTATTATTGACAGGTATGTGGAATTCCAGGCAAGAAAGTAAAGTAGGGCAATCAATAGTATTATTTAAAACCTTATAATAAAACAAAAGGCAGGACCAGTTTCTTCTTTTTTTAAGAGACATTAAACTATATTTCCGTCTGAGTTCCCTTGTATGCATATCATAAGGATAATAGCCAGTCAATCTGTAATCAATAGTACGTAAAAGTTTATTTTGCACGATTTCTATCCGTTGAGAATGTAGATTGTAAACAGGGTCCCAAATCATTGCACAATATTCCAAGATTGGTTTAACAAGAGTATTATAAATACAAATAATCGTATCAGAACTGGCAAAAACACGAGATCGTCTTAAGGTGAAACCAAGTCTTTGGTAGGCCCTTTTAATAATATTATCGATATGTCTCTGAAAGTTAAAAGTATCATCGAAAGTGACACCTAAATCAATAATATGAGTACATCGAGATAGAGATGAATTATTTAAAATATAATTGTAATTAAGAATATTATGGATCCTAGCAATGCTCATAACATAGCATTTAGAAATATTTAAATGAAGTTTATTTAGTACAGACCAGTTATACAGTTCATCTAGATCTCTCTGCAGCAGTTCACAATCAGTTAATGAGTTGATTTTCATATAAAGTTTCAAATCGTCTGCAAACATAAGACATTTAGCTGTTTTAAAAATCCGGGGAATTTCATTAATAAAAATTAAAAAAAGGAGTGGGCCCAGATTAGAACCCTGAGGAACACCAGAGGAATTACTGTATAGTCTAGAGTTTACACCACAGTACTTTACAGAATACAGTCTATCTGAAATATAAGAGTATAACCAAGTCGACAAATGAACACTAAAACCGCAAGTAATCAGTTTACGGGTTAATAACCCCAGATCGATGTGATCAAAAGCTTTACTAAAGTCAGTATAAATTACATCAAGTTGTCTCTTGGTCTTAATAGCATCAACAATGTCACTGGTAAGGCAAGCTAAATTAGTTACAGTTGATCGTCTTGGCATAAACCCATGCTGGTACGGAGAAATCCATTGCTTAATTTGGGAAAAGATCCTTTCATGCATAACACATTCAAAAACTTTTGAAAAAGGGGAAAGAATGGTAATAGGCCTGTAGTTCGAAATATCATGCTTGTTGTTCTTTTTATGTACAGGAATAACTTGACCATATTTCCAGACATTGGGAAAAGCCATAGTTTTAATCGAGATATTAAACAAAATAAGCAAAGGGTAAGTTAGAGAGTCAGCACAACCTTTGATAATGAAAGAAGGAACATCATCACAGCTTAAAGACTGGCTGGATTTTAACTTCTTTAAGGCTTTGACAACATCATTTTCAGTAATATATGTAACCTTAATTAAGTCAATGTTATTGAGTTCACAATACTTGGTTAGCAGTTCAAAATCAACAGGTTGGCTACTTTGGATATAAACAGATTCAAAGAAATCAGCAAAGCAGTTTGCAATATCATTAACAGTAGAATAATCAGTATTATTATAACTCATTGTTGAGCTCCCATGACTACCAGGCGAATCACCTTTACAAAAATTCCAGAAAGCCTTAGGGTTCTTATTGAGTTCTTGTTCCATGATAGCAACATGATTGGTAAAATCAGTTTTGATTCCATCTTTCACAGATTTGCAAAATGCATTTGCATTTATGTTCTCATGATATACAATTTTTATTCAGTCATGATGGCCTTACCTTGATCTCGTATAATTTCATATATATTTTGTGATTATGATAGTATTTTAATTCCTTTTCTTCATTTATAAAAATCAAATATATCTTTTAAAAATAAATATTAATTTAAAAATAAATTAAATAACAGAAATTCATTATCTTAAGTAATATATTTATGGTTTATATACTTCTTCGATCCAAACCGTCCGACCTACTCAAACGGGAAGTGCTATCCAATTTAGATCGGAACCCAGTGGGGGCGGCATACACAGGGACTGTATCCTCTTTCCCCTACCACCAACCTCCCTATCACCTCTCGAAAGGTCTTAAGAACCCACGTATTTGATGTGCCCGTACTCTGCGTGAACACGGGGACAGTTTATGTTAGTAGAGGAAAGGGCGTTCAAGCTCCGCAGGAGGAGCACATTCCTATGTGATGACGTCATCAGGGGATGACGTCTCTATTGCGTTATCTTATCATCTGATCTTATCGGATGACGTCATGTGTTGACACAGATAGTGGGGTCCGATGATGGAGAAGACCTTGGAGGACATCTTGGAAGTTTGGGTGGCTCTCTCTATTGGCAGGTTGGAGAACTGTGGGAGATAAAAGGGAAGAATAGTTCGGGACCGAGTTGGAATCGAACTGAGGACCATTTGCACCGTAGGAGAGCACTCTAACCAGTATACAGACTGGGACTTGAACGTAGAGGGTGAATGGGGCATGTGTTGCCTGTTCATTTTTTGAAGAGTTGAGTACTTAGATTATTTTGCGATCTTCCACGAGTGGTTTTTAAATGAGCGCGAATGAATTAGGTTTAGATACTCATTATTTTTTAATGAAATAATAGAGTTCATTATGAAAAATGGAATGTACTCATGATTGAATTTCAATAAGGAGGAGGATTAATTTTTTAATGATTTGAACGAGGGTAATTACTTCTTTATGGAATGCATTATTTTTGGAAAGTATTTGAAGTTTTGGACGGTGGTGGCTCCATCTATTGGCACTGGAGCGCGTTAATGAAATATATATGTGTTACAGAATTTTAATAGAATTAGGGCCGATCCCACCAACGTCTGTTAAAATAGTGCTAATGTCTGATTAACTAATCAGTCACTAAATTTAACGGCCCACTAAAGTATACTTAAAAACCATCCCGTCCCACCAAGCTATTCGACTGTTAAAAACGTTCCGGTTAGTTAATCAATGATTAAACCGATTTTTAGATGATACGAGTTCTCTGATTGGTCCGTTATTTCTATCTCGAAAATACAACTTCAACTTCTACATGTTCACGTTCTTACTTCTCGTAAGGGAGCAATTTATTTATTTTCGTGTTATATCAAATTTGTTCTACAGGAATAATATAAATATCATTCACGTTTACACAAATATATATACATTATGAGAAAAGATTTTGTTATAATTTAGCGCGAATTCTTTCCTTTTTAAGGAAATACGTATTTGAAATTAATGCATATATTTCTAATTTAAGAAGTTACCCAATTAAAAAAAATGTCTCTTTTTAATTGTATTACGATCAGTATATATAGTTTCTTTAATTCGCAGTATAAATACTATTTCAATGTGGTAGATTTGTATGAATGGTACTGCCAAAAATGTAGAGAAATGTGTGTGTGTGGAATGGAAACAACCATAAATGTAATTTTATAACTTGGGTTGGGAACCAGTGATTAGTATGCTCTGCTATGTAACACAATGGTGCTATTAGATCATGATGCAAATCCATAAAAAAGTAATGCACAAAATTGAAAGAAAAATATATTCCTAATAACAAACTTTAAAGTATATTATGCTTTTGTTTCATGTATAACCCTACAATAGGATAGGTATGAATTAAATAAGCCCTATCCAAGAACCAGGTGGTGGTTCAGTTAATTTGGATGAGCAAAATACATACTAGCAGGTTTGTGAAGTCAGTAACTCAAACCGTGGACTTCAACTCCTCTTTTTTTTTCTACTGTCTGACACAGACTCCTCCTATTTTCTAATATCAGACTCCAATACTGATATAAATAGCAATTAGTTATATATATTTTTATATTAATAGTTTTTTAATTGTTAAACGTTGGATGTTTTCTTAATTTATTCCCTAAAGATCTCTCTATATTAAAAAAAAAGTAGCTGACTCCACCACTGTTTGACAAATTTCTCGAGATTCTTTGCTTTGTACTGCAAAAACTATTGCATATAAAAAAACTATTGCATATAAAAAAACTATTGCATATAAAAATATGAAATTTGGTACACTTGTTGAAAAAGCTTTGGGAAATACACTGAAATAAATTGTTTTTTGATATATATATTGTAGTTTAAGAAATATTTAATATCGAAGTCAAGACAAAATATTTGTGCTGCGAGTTCACGTCCTGGATAGACTAACTATAGCAAGACCACAAATTTTTGCAGGCAGGTACCTACATGGGTGAATTTTCCCCCTTCTTTTAATTTTGATGTAGTTTTTGAAATATTTTACTTTTTATGATGCACTTCTGAAGTGAACTTTTTTTTTCGTATCGGCACGTCTAGTGATATCTCTGTCTCGTACCGTAAAAACTATAATATACCAAAATATGAAATTTGAATTTGTATACCAAAATTTGAAAAATATGAATTAATGTAACATACCATCTAAAGTTTAGATTTGAAATTTTTTATGTACACACAAGTTTTCAGTTTGACTTAACGTACAGAGTTTTTTTAAAAAAAAGAGAGGGGTTGGGAGCAGGAGTTCGATGCTCAAATAGATTTAAAATGTTTTATTAAATTGATTTCAATTGGATTTTAAGAACAGGTGTCATATTATCCTTTTTTCTGCGATTTTTACCTTGGTGACATAGAAATGCCACCAAGTCTGTTGGACAGCATGGCTGCCATAACCGAAATGCATAAAAATATAAAATTAATATTGATTTAATACAATTATAGAAATTTTGATTAAATAAAAGAAGAGCAGCCTGATTTGTAGCAATTTGAACATGAACCTATGCCTGCTATGCGAGTTTCACTCGCCCACTAAAAAAACATCACAGAAAACAGTTCTACTGGCTGTCGGAGATTGCACGTAGCAACAGATATTCCATGGCACATAAAGTACAGTTAGGTCCATACAGTGGATGTAACATGAAAATTAGAAAATTTAAAAAACATTAAAATGACAAATATACAAAAGAAAGGAAATGTCAACAACTTAATTTTTTAAATACAATTTAAACCCATTAAAGTGATATTTTGAATTCATTCCTCACAATGTATACAAAATATAAAATTAACTGCAAAATTGAAAAATAAAAATCCTATTAGCCACCTCCATTGTGCTCAAAGTTAGCCTACCACACACTAGCTATAATAAATATTTTTTTTATTAAAAGATTTAATTTAACTTATTGGGCATCTACTGTTATTTGAAATACGTATTTTCAAAAATACGTATATAAATAAAAATATTTAAAAGTACGTATAAAAATACATATTTTATACGTATTTTTAAAAATACGTATAAAAATTGTAAAATAAAATACTCCTTGCACAGGCGTAGTTAATTTCCAGCATGAACTATAACTTAGAATTTAATATTCTAAACTATCTAATAATGCGAATTACTAGAAGAGATCGTATTCTAAACTAACATCTCTGTGCACAGGCGCAGTTCTCTGAAGCTCCTTAGCAATCACTTAAAGATCAGGGCACTACACTATCTGAGGAATTATACAGTGCATTGAAAATTCGCATAGAGGAAAGTCATAGTGAACTAGAAAATATTTTAAGGTATTTACATAATTATAACGACTTTAAAAAAGAAAATGAAAATGAAGAAAAGAATCTAACAAAGTCAAATTTAATTAAGTTCGTCATAAATTTCCACAAAAACATTTATGAAAAGTAAACACAAACCTATCCAGAGAAATTCGTTGAAGATGATGATGTTAATATCGGAAAAGAATTGTCTCTCGAGAAAAAATTACAATTAGCTATAAATAAAAAAATTGCCACAAACAATAATACAAAAAATAGATTTATCCAAAACCGTCAGACGACAGACTGAGTTGTTAGAAGGTGAAGGACTTGGAGGCGAATATTTATAGAAAGTATATCACTTATTATTAATCATCAAAACTTAACCAAAAATTACTTCGAATTGAATTCATGGATAATGCATTTTAAAATGGTTACAAATAGCAAAATATAAATATAAAATTATTTGAAAACTGCAAATTACATGTAATTTCAAATAAATATACTTATTTGAAGCCAATAAAACTCACAAATGTATATAAATAAGGAAAAATATTTAAATTACATCAGAATACTACAAAAATAGCTTTAAAGTAAAATCTCATTAAAAATACAGCATAAAACAAATTTCAACGATATTAATCAGTTCAGCGATACATGACTGAGGTGGTGATTTTAATCTCTTTGTGTTTTGTCTTAACTTGTGTGAGGAAAACTGATTTACGAATAAACAAACTTTGTTACATTTTAATTAATGAACTGAAATAAAATTAAAGGTGTTTTACATTGAACTTCTCAAATACTTTACATCAAACAGGGGTCCAGCATAATATTTCAAGTTTGATGGAGATCTATTTGTAAAATTTCAAAGTTTTTTCACATTAATTGAAACTTAGTATGAACTGTTTTGTATAAAATGAGCAACAGTACATTGAAATGTATATATATACAGTATCCACTCTGTATAAATAATTCTGCTTACAGTTAAATCTTGCTATACAACTATTCCAAAATTCTATACATAGCAAGATTAGAAATTTTAGCTCAGAATTTATTCACCGAAAGATTCTTTTACGTCTCAGTACCATATAAATAACATTGCATAACATTTGCCATTTCTTATACATTGAAGAAATAAACGCATATGTAGATTTTTTTGCTATTCAGATGAAAACGTCTACTTCTCATGTATAATTGAAATTTTTGTACCCTGTACATTGTGTAATCAAACTTCATTTGAAGCGAACTCATGTATAAGAAAACTTCACGATAAAATACTATGAACTAAATTCTTATATATCGCATTTTAAAATGTTTCCAAATAACAAAATATGAAAAAATTATTTAGAAATTGTGAGTTCAATCTAATTTTAAGTAAATATCCATTTTTGGTGGTGATAAAACTATTAGAAATGTATATAAATTAAGAAATTATTTAAATTAAAACAATATGCTATAGTAAAACTGTCACTAAAACTACAATATGTGAAAAATTTGTAATGGTATCAACCAGCTTGGAACAAGCTCCTTCTTTAAAATAAAAAAAAACAAAGCATCCATGTCAAGAAAAGCAAAGAGACAGACATAAAAACCTTCTTGCCCTTGGTGTAATTGCTATGTCTTTTTATCCTGAAAAATTAGATGTTTCTTGTTTCCGAAACCGGTTGATATTGATACTATTTGTTATATGCTGTAATTGTAAAGAAGCTTTTACTTTAAGGATAATAGCATGTGTGATTTGTAGACTATCCGGCAAGTTATGCCGAATCATAAATAAAGAAAATAATATTCTAATTATTATTAAGGCCACATTTGATATTATGCGACTGCTTCTGCATATCATGTGACCACATAATCAAGGTAACCGGGGAAAGTTTTTGGTCAATCTGGTTATAATCGTACTGTCACTGAAGTGAATTTTCAAACGGCAGTGGTTATAAACAAGATCCCCAAAACTTGTGTTACCTTACCAGTAAAATAAACTATCCTTTTGCTGCCATGAAAAAGTTTGAATTGTATTGTAGTAACATTCGAATATAATTATTCAAATTAATCAGATTTTACTGTATTAAAACATGAGCTTGACATCTAGGGGGAAGTCAGTAGAATGCAAATTTGTAAAGCGAAAAGAAGAGTTTCATTTAACCAATATTATGAACTATTTATTACCAGTTATAAATCATCTTTGCGCAAGTACTACTATAAACAAAATCAAATTTTTATGTTGTTTTATAATATTGTGTTTAGGCGAACAATCATTGTTCAAACTATTGAAGTACATGGTATAAATAAATCAAGCTATTGCTACATCAATACCGTTGTGCATCAATTAAAAGATAAAATAAAATATTGGGGCAAATATCTAGTGTATATAACAGAAAACAAAGTACTTCAAAAATCACTTCACATTTGTTATATATCCATTGAAGCATTTTAATATATAACACTTACCAAACTTGACAGCAAAAAAAAAAATTCATTTATTTTATGACATAAAAACCGTGCTGAAGGTATATACGCAACAATTTTACAAATTGTCTAGGGAGCAAAGTTGATCAAAATCCAACAAAAATATTTAACATACGGTATACAGTGGTGAATTCTAGTCTAGAAAGCAGGTCATGCAAAAGTGCATATTACATTCCAATCCCTGTGTTCTCAATAGCACCACAATACTCAAGGGATATAATGACAATAATAGCAATGATAATAATGTTACTGCTATTTTGTTATATATTTTAACCTAGAGAAGGGTTTTTGTCGATAAATTTGGTATAGTAGTGCCATACCAAATTCAACGACAGTATTCGTTACTGATAAGATAACGTCATTTATTGACTTATATAGGTAAATAAAGTTATTTTTAAAACAATTGTAGTGTGTTGAAATTTGAAAGTGAATTTTGATCACTTATTTTTGATATTAGTTATTAATTTGTGAAGACACATTTCACTTTATTTCCTATATAACATAGAAATTAATTAAAGAATATGACTTTCCGCACAATCAATATAATAAACTAGAACACAATATAAAATGCAAGGTAAATAAATATACGTATGCTCCTTTTTTTTTGCTGCATTTTATATTGTTATCCAGTTTATTATTAACATAGAAATTATCCTATCCTATTTTCAAAGATTTCTTTTACTAGTGTTGTCATTAGAATCATTCATAAAAAAATTAACATTTCATGGAATAAGAGAGACTTTTGCAAGAACAATTTTAAATATGTTAAACTTTTAGTATATAAAGTATGTGTGATACAAAATGTCTTGCTCAAAAGAGCGAACTCAATAAAAGTCAATTCAGGAGAAATTATCACAGCATACAATGGCAAGATACTTTAGAATACTACATTGAAATTTGAAAAAGGTCCTTTCTATAAGGTACCAACTAAACATAGAAGCAAGTCCATGGAAGCATTCCAATTCAGACAGGAAATATTAAAAAGAAACATCAGACATTTAATGGAAATGCAATTTTTATCTTTGGGAAATACAATAAGGATTACCATTCACACCATGCTGAATACATATACATTTAAATCTAATAACTAACTATTGATAAATTCATTTATACCCATACAAAAATTATGTTTGTTACAGACAATGCTTATTTTTCAGTTTGGCTTTGTAAATAAACAGTACAGCATGCATAACTTCAAGTAAATTAAAGTTTTGAAAATATAATTTCTGAGATTATATGCAAATAAATGTAAAAATGTTATTTTAAACAAGAAAAAAATTACGGACAACATATGAAATATTTAAATCAGACCATATAGGACAATTTCTATAACTGGTTCAACAATAAAACAGCCTATCTGATATAATAAACAGATCGGCCGAAATATTGCAGTACAAGATTAATTCTCTTCCAAGACTTGAAATTCTGTAATTTTACCATAATTCAAAAGTGTACATTATGGTTTAAGAAGTTAAGAAACTTGTAGCGTAATATAAACGAAATATATGCATTACATACCTGAGTAGTGTATTGTAAATACTCCTAAGTGTCTTTCAAACTTTCACCGACTTCGATAAATAAGTAAAATCGGCTTTATTTTCCACTATGTTGTAAAAACTTTCAAACACTCTTCTTTCAGAAAAGAAATATAAAAGAATTCAATCTTAAATAAAATTTCATCTTGAAATATCGAACGATACAGAAATTGCCGCCATCTTGTTTGACTTTTAATCAACTGTTAAATATTTAAGTGGCCAAAATCGGCCACTTAAATTAACAGCACTTTAGTGAGCTCTTTAATACCATAAACGTGTTGGTGGGACGCAAAATAGTGCTAATCAACCGTTAAACCTCTGCTATATTTTAACGGTTGTTGGTGGGATCGGCCCTTAGGTTCCTGAATTAGGTTCTGTGTTAATGAATATTTTAAGTATCATTAGAATGGGAGGTAGTTGAACGGGGACTAATATTCGTGGATGGGTTTCATAATTTTTTCTAATAAAGAATTATTCCACGCTAATAAATGTTTTAATGATTTGAACGAAAGTAATTTTTTTATGGAATGCATTATTTTTGGACAGTATTTGAAGTTTTGGGCGGTGGTGGCTCCCTCTATTGGCACTTGAGCGCGTTACAGAATTTTAATAGAATTATGTTACTGAATTAGGTTCTGTGTTAATGAATATTTTAAGTATCATTAAAATGGGAGGTAGTCGAACGGGGACTTAATATTTGCGGATGGGTTTCATAATTTTTTTAGTAAAGAATTATTTCACGATAATAAATATCTTAATGATTTGAACGAGGGTAATTACTTTTTTTATGGAATGCATTATGTTTGAAGACATCTACGAAGTTTTGGTCGGTAGTGGCTCCCTCTATTGGCACTTGAGCGCGTTAATGAAATAAATGTATGTTATAGAATTTTAAGAGCGATGATCCTGAATTAGGTTCTGTGTTAATGAATATTTTAAATATCATTAGAATGGGAGGTAGTCGAACGAGGACTTAATATTTGTGGATGGGTTTCATAATTTTTTTTGAGTAAAGAATTATTTCACGCTAATAAATGTTTTAATGATTTGAGCGAAGATAAATAATTTTTTATGTTAAAATGGCCACGCATCAATGAATTTTACTGGCGGGATGTATGTTAGGGAATGGGTGTGTCATTGAATTTTAATAATTTTAATGAAATCATTAATTTTTGTGGTAAGCCAGTGCTCATTGGATGACTTTTAATTGGGTGATTTCTAACACTCTATAGCAAAATAGCATATCACATTTTTAGCAAGAGATGTTATAAATTTTACCACAACTTGGGAACAGGATTTGACCCTTTTAGAAGAGGTGTGTATATACCAGCCAAGTTTGACTGACATGTTTTAAAAGCATGCAAGATTTTAGAGATAGGTTATAACACTCGCGGAACACGTTTCGACATTTTTTTTTTAATTTTACTGAGAATGTTGTCAGATTTATTTTAATGATGTTCATAAAAATGTTATGAAACGCCTATAGTTAACGCGAAACTCTATCTGTTTTAAATCACGCTAAATGTCTATTTTCACAACTGACATACGACATGAGATGTAATTGTAGCATGTAATGTATTTGAAAATCGCACGATCCATTTCTACAAAGAAAGGGTATGTTCGATTTTCTACTTTTTAAAGAAAAATGATACATGCATGTTATACATTAGAAAAAAATTGGCGCTAAGATACCATTGAGTGAGTGAATTTTAATTGAATAGAGGACTAATGAATTTTAGGATACTTGGATAATTTCGGTATGAATGAATCGATTTAATTATGTTAAGTGCATTGCTAATTAATTTCTTTAACGCTAAGGCACTAATGAGTGAATTTTGTGACAAATTTTCAGTGTTAGGGTTTTAATGATGTTAGCGACGATCATTAATTTTTGCCGCTAAGTTACTAATGATTGAATGAATTTAAATTGAGTTATAAAAATGAGTTGAATTTTAAGGACGATGATCATGAATTAGGTTCTGTGTTAAAATAGTGATTATTTTTTTTTTAATTAAATAATTGGTTTCAATATGAAAAATTGAATGTTTACTAAATACACAGTGTGATCATTATTTTTTTAACGCTGGGATATTAATGAATTTTAATTGAGTTATAAAATTTATGTAAATTTAACGGTAAAGAGTGAAATAATGTATCTCATCTATGATTTTAACGATATAGTGCATTGTATACGATTTAACCATTTTTAAAGTGATAGGTGTAATTTTAACACCGAGGGTTAGGATTTAACAAGCTAAGGAACACGAATAAAGCATTTTCACAGACATGGGTGTATCCAAACATTTTACTATTTTACCGAATTCTTTGGTTAGCGAATGTTTAGTGAACTAGGAGTTTCTTTTCTTAATCTTACACAAGGCCTAAGATTCCATTTTCACTCAAAATTATGACATTTAAATGAAATTTAGCAAAAATTACTCGACACATAGTGCATGTTCGAGAAATTAGAAGTATGTGTTTACGATATTTCAAGAGGTCTAAGGCAATAAAATGTCACTATTTTAGTGAATTGTTTGGTTCTTAGCATATGTTTGGGGAACTAAGAGTGAATTTTTTTAATGTTACATAAGCCCTAAGACTCCTTTATCGCTTAAAATTATGATATTTTAATGAAATGTGCAAAATTGCACAATACTTCGGTGGATAATTACCGAATAAAAGATATGTTTTTAATGTTACAGCAATATCTAAAGCCCTTAAATCGATATATTTTTAAAACTGTCACGAATTTTAGGGGAATAGAATAACACTTAACGATTTTTTAAGGATATGTGATTGTCAACATTGAATTTAAATGAAAGAGTGACCCTCTGGGGTAAGTGCAGTACATTCTAATAACATTAAAATATGAAAGATACGCAATTACCACTTTAAAAGAAACATGTAATGAGTTTGATATCTCATTGCGAGACATTATTGACATACAAATAGGAATATCGTGATTTTGCGGCTGTGTGTACCATAAAACCATTCAATTCTTAACGAATGAGCACATTTGAATGTACATAATTAAACAAAGTGTGGAAAATGACAGGGCGAAACTGAGATCTGAGACAAAATTTTACACTTCCTACGGAATAAATCCCAACTTCGTAGACTTTTAAGAAACTAGTGTCGAATTTTCACCGATTCTTAGAGATTGAAACACCACATCCTTTATGAATCGTCATACTTTTAGAGAATGGAACATGACTTAACATTTATTTTTAATGAATAAGGATATAAAATTTCAGAATTTTAACATTGAACATAAATTTTATAATTTAAACTCTGTAAAGTGTTATCGTTCGTAACGAAACTCACACTGTAGACATTTGTTATGATTCGAATAAATTTATTTTTAATTTTTGTTTATATTTTATTTTAAAAAGCGATATTAGTAAACCTGCTACACTTGAATGTATAGATACATAACCTACGAGCACATAGCATTTTTAAATAGAACATGCTAAAAATGAGTTGATGAACGTAAATAAGGAGTTCAGTTTGAAAGATAAAAATCCGTTTAATGAATCTATTCTTCATAAAATACACATTAACCAATATTTGTTGCACATTTAAACAAATAAGTTAAAATAATTTCCTTATCGCACATAGTCCTCTGATTTGAATGACTTGAAAAAAGACTTTTTCACCAAGTAAAAGAGTTCTTCACCAAGCAACAAAACTTTCTTTGCTATATTATTAATGTCAAGATTTAGAAGTACTTGTTGAGCCACTCTGTCGTACATTTCTAATGGAGTGCTGTAAAGACATTCGTGGTAACTTTGATCTTCAATTTGAGCAACACAGCCAATACATTTAAAAAGTTTTCTTACATGACACATCATGCTGTCATGAATACAAGAGATTAATTGTTCGAATGCAAAATTTTTGTCACAAATAAGTGATGGTAGAAAGGTTATAGTGTCCTTTATTTTTAATATTTGAGTAGGAAGCCACTCTATAAATATACTTTCTCGAAGTTTCATACTAATGTTGTTAACACAATTCATTAAACATGTTGCTTGATTTTTATCTAAGGTAATATGGCACTGAGTTAGACAAAATTTTGAATCATATAATTGAATTATCTTCTGTAAATGCAGTTTTCCATTGTCATTGAAACAGAACAACTCATTGCGACTGACGAAAGAGGTATCACCATATAGAATATTGGACGACCACAATTTTTGTAGAAATTCTCTCCAAGTAGCAAGTGACAATGTAACCCCCTTCACGCGTAGGCAGTAGTTCATTTCGTTCGTTAGAGATATATCTCCGTATATACACTTTTAGTTTCTCATGGCGAAGTTTTAAATATACATAGACATCAGAACCTAAATGCCAACGACGGAGAGCATCTTGCATGGAATCTGAAGAAGTAGATCCAGTCGAAATAGATTCTGTAGTGGAGGATAACACTTCGTTGTGTGTTAGAGCACAAGAAGGCAGATCTTGAGGTGAGTTTCCGACCTCGGTGAGGACTTGTGAATTGGCAGTGGTAGGTGTTTCTGCTGGGGCTATGGAAGACATGAGATAGGTGTCTAACCAATCCACCGCAAACTTTTGTGAGGGTGAATTAATCACTTCTGAGACAATATCCATAGATTTTGTTTCATCTAGGACAGGAATCGACAACTCCACACTATTTCCACGAGAAATTAACTGTTCGAGTGATGGCATACTTTGAATTTTAGACATTATTTGCAGATAGTAACATCCAAGTACCACATTCACAGTATAAGATTGATTTTAAAACACTAAGATCTTAAAATACTATAAATTTGTCCCAGCTATGAACGAACCGAACCTATCCACGCAACACCCAAGGTTGAAATGTCTTATCGGACCACGTCATAAGTCTAATCATGTGACCTATATCGAGTGTCGTGTGCAAATAGATTACATAAGATAAGATATGAAGTGGTTAGAACTTGTAATTTTCAATGCATCGTACAACATTGGTTTGTGCTAAACGCAATTTTTATCTACGTGTGAGAATGTCTACATTATTTTATTCATCTTCGAAATCATAAAGTGAAAATATGTACCAAACTTAAAATTCATAATTTTTAATCACACTAGCATTAAATACATTGGAAAATTTTGTATATTTTTATAACTTTAGGGGATATGCTTACTACATTGCACGGAATATACAAGAATAGTTAGCAAAAACCTGAAAATAAAGTAACAGAATGAGGTCTTCATCAGCCGACATCCAAACTAGAAATGAGCGATATACACACTAACTGCAGTACTAAAATGAGAGCTTATCAGTTCTTATCTAAGATCTAACATAAGATGACGTCATCGGTCCAATGTTCACAAGATGACCTCATAGTCCAAAGCAGATCTTCTTTCTTAAAATACTTATTTTTTAATTACTGCATATTTTTTAATTGCTGCTTAATTTTTATAATTATGAATAGGTGATTATAAGTAATTACGGCCATTAGAATAAACAAGTTTAATAATTATGATATATAACGGATAAACCATAACAGAAAACCTAGAAATAATTTTATAAAAAGCCGTGCGCTACTGCACGTAAAAAAAAGAGGGGGCGGGTGCTCTCTTGACAACAGGTGATATTGGGAATCTGGTACCTTATTCGGTTACAAACTGCCTAGATTTTTTATCTTCCCTAAAAATTTGAATTTCAAAATATCATTAGAAATATTTTATTGAATAAGAGTAAAAGTAATTCAGATGTATAATGATTTAAAAAAAATTAGGAAACTGCATATTTGTTTTTTGTAATTGCTCATACCATGAGTATTCAGCATGTAATCGATGTAAATATTTGGTTTAAAATTATTTCCTTTCTTTCTAACATTTTCAACATATATATTTTTCAATATATATATCTAGATATTTATGTTCATCCTTTGACAATCTTCTTTACAATATTCTTTACTTCTCAAACAAGAAATTCCTACAGTATTTTCCTACCAGTCCCACAGCAGTGTCCCTAAGTACCGCAGCAATATGGTATCATTGCCTTCCAATGATGAACAGGGCACAAAAGACTGCAGGTCGCTGAACGAAGACTTTATAAAGAACTTTGTTTATTCCTTCATTGACTTATTTATTCGTTCGTTATTCTTTTATATTCATATTACTTACATAATCAATAATTTTTGTTTTTATAAGTAATATGTTTTAAAATTAATAGAGGGAGAATTCAACAAACTCTCTTCACTGCTATAGATATTTTATCCCTTTCAATTTCAAAATAAAAACATGCAGAATAATAGTGAGTTGCAGATTGCAACATCAGATAATAAATGCAAAGAAGGTCGGAGGATTGACAATTGCACAGGCTTTAATCCTTATTTCGGGGCATCGAATTCCTACATCAAAATATTGTTTGTCTAAATTATTTACCTTCAATTTTATTTATGCGGAGCTTCCGTGTATTTATTGTTCAGAGATTTTGCAGGATCACAGACATTTTTTTTGTTTTTTCCGTTTGAATGAGATTTTAGAAGTTTGTGACAGCTAATGTGAATTTGGAGTGCATTATGTCTTTACTTTGTTTGCCATGGTACTTGAAGCACTAATAGCGGTAGTCATATATATTTAAGCTAAATCCTAGTGATCTAACTCTATTGTTTAGCGTATATTAGAAACCTGTACATAGTAGTTGGATTTCTTGGTGGGCTTTTTGATGACTAGAGATCATGCTCTGAAATTGTGTATTCAAATATAAAGCTTTTTCAGCAATATAGTATACTATTGTACTGTTCATAGTAGATTTGTATACCTTTTTATGAGTATTTTAAAGTATCATGCAGTCTGTGTTCATGAATGTTTTGTGGTAATATTTTGCTGATTTTCTTGTATCACGCATTAAACTTTTAAATGTGCTATTCCATCGAAAACTCAAATTCAAAACATTCGACCCCATTACAGAACTATCCCTATATATAATACTATGTATGCGGGGAACATAATCATGACATCTGTTCTAAACAGGATATTAAGCTAAGGTTATCCAACCATTAGAAATAATTTCACTGCTGCCGACAAAGTTTTTAGGACCCTTTGTAACAAATGTGCAAGCACTCTACTACTCCCTATTTTACAAGTTATTGCTTTTTATTCATAAACTGTTTATGCAGTCCTTGTCCCCAAACCTTTTGGGTCTTTTTCCCTGCTCAGTTGATTGCCATGAATACTTTATCCGTATTTATTATGTATTCCTTATTTTAATATGTATAGCACGATAAGAAATTTCAGCTTCGAGTTCACTCACCAAAAAATTTTCACTTGCCAATACAGTGTACATTGCATAAAGCATTAATTTCTTATTGTAAAAATTTAAATTTATCTGCAATTCAGTAGCATAGCATGAGCTTTTTGACTAGGGAGGCTGAGCAACTGATAAAAGATTTAGAATTACAAGCGAAATTTATAAACTGTTGTTATTATATTGAAACTGTTGCTAAATTATTATGCATATACTAAATAGAGAAATAACTTTATCTTTAATCTTATGTATTACATTTTATATTTGAAGTATTTTGTATGATTTACTCAGTTAGGTATCTGCATATGTATATGTTATATATGTAATATTTTTTACTGTGAATCTTAAGATATTGTCTAATATTTGATGCAAAAATACAAATCAAATATCACAGTAAGTCATCACTATAGATGTGCTTGATACATTTGTTTTAATTCGATCCTGACTTATTTACGTATAAAGCTTTTGTAACTTTTTGCAATATTTTGTCTCAATTGGCATCATTTAAAGCGATATCAAGAAAACAATCAGTTCTGAAAGTGTTGCAACAATATGTTACAGTGTTGTGTTTATATTTGTATCACTTTTACAAAAGTCACATGATACTTTTCATTTTTATAAAAGTCATATGATTATAAATCAAAATGAAGAACTTTCATTTTGAAATTTAGAGTTTAGAGAACATGCATAAATTATTTAAACTGTAGCTCATAATTTGAGTAACACAAAAATTTCTTATATGCCCAAATATAAACATAACATACATTCATTGCAATAACACAGATAGATACCATATATGCATGCGAAACAGTCGTAGCACTGAAAATAATGAAGTTTGATCAAAATATGCACATGTAAATACACCCAAAATTATATTTTGATTTATGGCTTATTACAATACCTTTAATATATGTGTACTATGTCTTATAGGGAATCTAAAAATGATCTTTAATCTTATGTAATTATATTTTATGAAAGTATTGTGTATGCTTTACTCAATTATGTAGCTGCATACCTATATATTATATCTAAAATATTTTTTACTATGAATCCAAGATCTTGTTGAAGACTCGATGTAAAACTACAAACCAAATATCACATGCTAGGTCAATGACTATAGATGTGCTTGATACTTTTTTTAAATTCAACACGACTTGTTCATATAGTTTTTGTAATTTTTTACAGCATTTTGTTACTTAACTGCCATCATTTATCTAGATTTCAGAAAAATAACCATTTCTGAAAGTTCGCCATATGCAAAATATAATATTTATATATTTTTTAAAAATAATTGTGGGTGAACGAAGCATTGTACAAATTTCAATACATCAGTTCATTGCCAAATCAATACTATTGATGCATCAATATAAAGATAAAATATGTTGAAAGTGTTGAAGCACTGTGCATTCATTGATCGCTATAGAAAAATAAAATTGATCTCTCATAATGGTGGTCTTTGACGTTTGACAATTTTAAAAGTGTGTTTACTTTTAAAATGTAAATAGGTTTATTTACTTTTCTACTTACTATGTACTATATTTATACTACTTTACTATATTTAATGAAAAATTAAATTATATTGACAATGATTTGCTCAGGAAATAAGGAAATTTCAAAATAAAATATTAATAATTATGCTTTATAGAAAGGTAAGAGAAAATTTTATTACTGTGTAAATAAGTGTGTATGGGAGGAAAGCTCAATAAAGACTTAAATTTACTTCTTTTTTGAGAATTTGGTTGTATTTAAATTGTAAATATTAAACATTAACATTACTGTAAGATATGACTTCTTATTTTCTTAGTTCACACTTTCATAGTTTGAACATCAAATTTAAGCATGATTTTGAGGTATGATTATTCCAAATATTCAAACAATAAATGGTGAAAGCATTTTTTTCTATATAAACAGAATAAATATTAAATTTCTTCCTCCAAAATTTGTCACTTCCCACTATAGTTATATCTTTGTTGCCCTTTGGCTATCGATTTTATGCATGAATTTGAGGTAAATAAAACAATTTGAATTATTCTATGATTTTTTTTTTCAATATTTATACATAAGCTTTAGTACAAATTTAAATGTTATGAACAAATGTTTATTTTTTATGGTGAATAAGTTTTCGACCACATAGTCTTGCAAAGCAGGATTTTCTATGGTGACCAATATTAAAACAGTGAAATGTGGCAGCTTAAAAATGCTGAATGAAAAAATACGCGTGAACTTATTCCCCATTCGACCCAACATAAAAGAAATTTATAAGCCTCACCAAGCACATGCTAGCGAGCCACTAATATTAAGGATAAAAATATATATGCTTGTTTTTATTTTCTTTGCATTGTATGCAAATATGTTTCTTTTATCTCATATAAAATGTAAACAACACTGTATATAATGTATGGTTGTTTTTAGTCATCTTACAAAGAGTACATATGTTATGAAGAGATATTGTTTTTCATTTGGGGGGGGGGGCTTGTCAAAATTTGAGATAGGTAAGGTGTCACCATGGAAAAACTTCGGAAAGCACTGCCTTAGACACATGCAGATTCGGAGGTGTTATTATAGAGTGTTCATGCCCCCCCCTCCTTAATTTTCTTTTCAAAATGCATTCTAAACACACATGTGATAAAAAATGTACTCAATCCCCATTCAGTTTGTTGTTCTGGATTCCCTGAAATCAACCTGTTTTTGCATTTGCATAAAAAAATGGGAATAAGTAAGCAGTTTTTAGAAACGAAGAATTCAAAAAGAAGTGTTTTAGCTACTACATCACTGCAATAGGGGGAAAATTCTCCAACTACAAAAAAACCTAAAACCTCCAAGTTTAGGCAAATCCCGGTAAAAGAAAGAAAAAGAAGCGATCAAAAGCCAGTTACTTAGAGACTAAAAATCTGTATAGGTCTAATTTGAAAAATTTTACCCAGTCCAGTTCGAAAATATTGAGATTTCACCTGACCAACACCTCAAAATTTTTCAAACTAAATTTGTTGTGATTTATAAATTCAGAAGATCATTATTTTAGGAAAGACGAATGGTATAGTAGTACACATTATGGTTAGTATACCATAATTCACGATTGGCAGAATTCATAATTGCCAAATCTTTCCTTCTATTACCAAATTGAAAATTTATTGCTTAAGAATTATTTAAAAAATATATAAAAAATTTAAGTATTCCGAATAAAAATCATTTTAAAAATAGTTTTATTTAGGAGTCTGAGTCAGTATATTTTTTTCAACTGAAACTCCACTGCTTTGTGAAGAAAATTTGTATTTTGAAAAAATTCTAGAATGTTTTTTTAAAAAACACAAACTAAGTATAGCAGAATCTCAATTATTCAAGCTACCACTTTTTCAAGAACATCACAGCAAATGACTTCTTTAAAGTAGAACACATTGAAAAATTATTTTTTAAAGCCGACAGTGGCGACTTGTGACTTTAGAAGTGGGTGAAGCAGATTCAGCAACAAAATTTCCCTTCCTCTTCAATAACGGACATCTTCAAAACACACTATTGACACAAGTGTTGTTAAATATTATCTAAAAATAGCCAAACAAGTGTGAAAAATTTGCCAAACAATAATAATAACCTATTCAACCGATAACTTTAGGATAATATTTATGTATTTATTGTACATATTCTTTTTCTTATAGTTTATATTTCCTTAAGAACAGAAACGAGGAGGTCCTTGATAGGAAGGGGAACATTGTCACAAATGTCAGCGCTATATTATAATTTGAAGTATACAAAGTTTTTTCCATGTTAACTGAATTTAACATTATCCAAGCTGTTTTCAGTCCACATTAGCTTGGATAATAGGGTCTCTACTGTATTTATGTTTTTGAAAAATGAATGCATTCCTTTTCGATGAATTTTTTAATTATTATTTTTAGTATTTTTTTGTTCAACTGTATAAATTATCAATAAGTTTTCACTTGTCATTTTTAAAATTTTAATACTGATCATTGGGGAATACACAGGGGTTGATTCCCATTATCACGTTTTGAAAAAAAAAATTCAATTTGGCGATCATGAATTCTGACGATGTCAAAATAAAAAATTATGGTATACTAATTGTAATGAAAACTATTTTTCTAAAACAATGATCTTTGGAATCTGAGAATTTATAAATTAAATCAAATTTTTCAAATAGAAAGTCAAAATAAAATTTAGCAAATAAAAACACCATTTTACGAAAGATTTCATTTGATAAAAGGAATCAAAACTCCAGAGTAACCCCTGGAAATACATAAAAAATCTATATATACTAATTGCCAAGTGTCCGTCTGTTTATCTGTCATGCTTTTTTAGGCAGTTCTCAAATAGATAAACTTGCAACCTGGTACATGCTCGATCGTTAAAAAAAAACCCTGAAAAAAATCTTATTTTCCGAAAATGTTCTGAAGAGAGGGTGATCCACACCAAAACGTTTGAAAAGTGAAATGATAGAAAAGCATGCCTTGCGATAACGTAGACTTCAAATTTGGTGTACAGGTAAATCGTTCGAAAGGAAAAAAGTGTATAAATACAGATTTCCAATATTTTTTACTTAAAGGGGTGCAGCACACCAAAATGTTCGATTTGCCGAATAAATGAGAAATGACCCTTTTAAAATTTTATAAAGGCTTGAAATTTGGTATATGGGTAAATCATTTGATGAAAACACCCAAGATGAATATAGTGATATAATAGACGAATATAGGTTAATTGATAAAAAAAACACGCTTCAGAACGAGAAAGATTTCAAATCTGGTGTATGGGACGATAGTTTGGAAGGGAAAAAGTGTACAATTTCAGTTTTCCAATATTTTCTACTTTAGGAGGTGCGGCACACCAAAATGTTCAATTTTCGGAATAAAGGAGAAATGCCACTTTAAAAACGTGATAGAGGCTTGATATTTGGTATATGAGTGAATCATCTGATAGAAAACCCAAGAAGAATGGATTTTTTCAAAAATGTATATTTAAGGGGGTGGATACTCCACACAAAAACATTCGAAAGGTGAAATAATATAAAAGGCATACTTTGCGATGAGATGACTTCAAATTTGATGCATGGGTAAATAGTTGGGAAAGAAGAAAGTGGCAATTTCAATATTCCAACATTAGCTATTGTAGGGGGTGCAGCTCACTGCGACATTCAATGTGATGAACAAATGGAAAACGCCTGCTTTACAATGTGATAGAGGCTTGAAATTTAGTAGATGGGTTTTTTATCAAATGATTAACCCAAAATGAATACGGCTTTTCAAAAATGTTCATTTAGGGGGGGGGGGGGTTACACAGAAAAATATTCGAAAGGTGAAGGGATAGAAAAAATATGCATCGTAATAGCATAGAAACTTCACATTTTGTATAAGGGTAGATAGTTTGAAAATATATGTCGAATAAATGTGAAACACGAATTATTAAACTATTTACATTATTCAGGGGTAGCTTATTTGTGAGATCGTTCATTTTTAACTGGTATTCAACTAGTGTATATTGCTAAATGTTGTAAACAAATGCTGAAAATATATAATAACCATCAACCATTGAAACTATGTATGAACTGTTAGATATATACAGAGGCACAATATCACATACACAACTGTTTAGGAAATTTATATTTTGATTCACATTTCACTGCCCATCCAAGCATTATTTTCAGCTGTCCCCATGGGGATGATTGATATTCATGTTTATAAGCATAGCAAGGTACGAGCAGAGTTTCCTTACCATTTACTCAAATATGTTTCTGTTACTGGCCCTGTTTCTTAATTACACTTTTACCAAATTGGCGAAATATGTAACATTTTTATAAAATTCATAAAGTTATCGGTTATGATACATTTCGAATTTTAAAATTCGACATTGGACGATACAATTTTTACTACACTGTCAGAATATTATACATATATTGCAAGTAAAGAAATAATAAATACTTATAGGAAAGGGAAACAAATATGCTTTATTTTCATTATAAACAATAAAAATATATATAACATATATATATATATATATATATATATATATACATACTGCAAGGAAAGCAAATAATGGTCTTTAATTGTCTTCGTTCCTCAATAAAAATTAATAAGTATCAAAACGTAGACCACATAATAAAAAAATCGATGCTGCCCAAGTAAGACATCATCTGGATTTATAATTGAAATCATGAAAAAAAAATTATCAATACGATATTAAAATATATACATGCAAAAAAATAGGATAACGATGCAATTGAAGTAAAAGATAAATTTAAATGAATTAAATAACGTAAGTGAAATAATTCTTATCCTTACCTCATAAAGGTTAGAGCTATTATAAAGCGCAATTCTCGAGGCAGTTGAGGATTTTGGAGTCGACTTTCCATATGTTCCTGGACTAGTGTGGATGCTAATAACTTCGCAAATACAGACTTTTCCTTTATTTCCTTATTATCCTTGTAGCACTGATGTAAAATGTATGAATTTACTTTGAAACATCCAGAATGCGGAAAAAAACAGCTAAAGGTCATCTGCGTATGCGACGACTTGAGGAATGTTTGGAGCATTTCTTATCAAGATTATTTACTCCGTCTTTGTTTACATTATAATATGCGATAATTTCAGGTTCCTGTATTTCAATATCAGTGTAAACTCTATCATGCATGGAAGAAATGAATACTGTTGCTTGCTTTACTTTTCCTGTTGACATGCGAAATTATTGTAGGATATGATATATAAATGATTGTATGGACTCTTGAAAGCCATATAATGCTGATCCAACTTCTCTTGTTTTATTAAGCAAAAATTTGGGTGGAATTTCTCTTTTGTTTTCTTTTCATTGTACTGATGTTAGTTTTTTTTTCAATAAGATGTCTACAAGTTCTATGAAAGAGAACCAATTATCTGCGGTAACATTTCGATTTGCTCCAAAATTAGGTTGAAGGAGGTGCAAAACAGACTACGTTGGTTTAGAAAATTTTCTGTATTCAGATTGTAGTCCAATTCGGTTAGAGTCTTTACCACAATATATGTATGCATTGTAAAGATGTTCCTGGCGTCTGTTAAAGCCATGATTTTTATTCCATATTTACATAGTATATTTGACATATACATTTTGAAGCAAACTTTGAAACTAACAAGCATTTTGTCAACTGTCCTATTCCATAGACACGTTGGCAATTTTCTGTGAAACTCCTAAAAATATAGGAAATAGCTGCTGTTGGATCCTGTTTTATTCATTCTGATCTGTCTTCAGGATTGTCAAACCTCAATGCGGAAAGAAGTAATGCAAATCTTTTTGTACTCATTACGGCCCTAAATATATGTCTCTGCCGGTTCCATCAGTGGTAAAAAGTGTTTCAATGTTCTCATGATTTGAGTTAAATACCGATGTGGTTTGTGTTTCATATTTCATTCGCATTTCATTAATTTTATGGTTTGTCCATTTCATGATATGCAGTAAAATATTGTTAGTAGTAAATAATAACTGCCAGATAGAGAATAGATCTACTTTTTCTCCAAGATCTTTAGCTTTACCTCTTAAAACTGGCACTTTTATGATTCAATTGTGCTTTCTTGTTCGTGACGAGGGTCGAACTACTGAACCAGATCATTGGTACTGATTTTTTCCATATATATATTTACTATCCACTAAGTTTTCATCATTTCTTATCTCTCCATTTTCACTTTCATCAGATTTTTCTGACAACGTTGAATCCCTTTCATGTTCGGAATTTATGTATTCATCTTCTAAAATACTATCTACATCACTTCCAACTTCATTAAACCATCGCAAAATAGTCTCTTCAAAGTCTTTATCACCATACTCGCTTTGACGGTCCCGCCATATAGATATTTCACAGGAAAAAATTACGTAAACAGAAACGTACCGTCTAGGAGACTGCATCTAATAAAAATATTTTTTTTACTTTCAATAACTAAGAATGCGCAAGTGTTGCGAATGAGGTGGGAGGGAGAGGACTGATAGCGTAACAATTAGGTGGAGTGATAAGATTGAGGACAAGTTCATTTTTGTGTAAAGGGTAGATTTGTAAATGCAGCAGTCTCACAGACGGCAAGTTTCCGGTTAATGTTATTAATGAGAAAATAGAGCTTACCTTTGAATATTTTGAAACTTGCTAGTTCTAGGTATTAATAAAATCCACTTTTTTTTAGTTCTTCATTAGCAGGAAATTCAAAGCTGCTACATTTGGAACCATTTTTATAATAAAACAACCAGCAACAACACAAGCACTTGGCATTTTTAGTTATTAAAATTCAATGAATTATAATAAAAACTAACTAATTTAAAAAGAATAAACAAAATATAAAAGTAAGCCGTAAATCTGTTACGAGCAATATAATATTAAATATACTTCTTTATGAAAGTACTAAATAAGCTTTACATTTGAATATACAACAGAGCATGCTCTTTAGTCATGAAAAAGCCCACCAAGAAATCTAACTACTATGTTCAGGTTTTTCATATACGCTAAACAATAGAGTTAGGTCACTAGGATTTAGCTTAAATATATACAACTACTGCTATTAATACTCCAAATTCCTTGGCAAACAAAGTAAGGAGCATATAGTACACTCCACATTCACAATTCCAAGATAAACTGCAGATTAGACTAAATAAAATATCGATGGCAAAAAAATTCTAAATCATAAATAAATGTAAGTGAAGCCTAATAAATAAACAAGCTAAACACTTTTTGGATAGAAAATGTTTCGAGATAGCAATTCAATATTCACATATGCTATGAACATTAAATGAAAACAAATACAAAATATTAATGAAAACAAATACAAAATATTAATGAAAACAAATACAAAATATTAATGAAAACAAATACAAAATAGGCTTACCGACAGAAATTACGTAAAACAATAACGTATGCATAAAAAGACAGTCAAAGCTTTAATAAATGATAAAATACAAAAATATAAAACACGATAAATTACAAAACTTTGCCCCTACATTTCCGTTAACATATACTACGAACGTTGAATGACAAGGCTGATGCAAGAAATGATGCAAGAAAAATGATAAAAACTGCAAATATTACCAAAAAAATTTTTTTCTTTTTTTTTGGCAGCGACTGTCAGAAACATTAACGAACACATAATGAAACATACATACCTGTAATGGCTATCAAATAATGAAAAAATATCCAATATTCTGGAGATACCCTATGTCGCTCATACGTTTAGCATTAGCAAGCACAATTTCCTAACACCCTTTCCGATGACGTATGAGGTTTGGTTTATGATCCCTGTAAGGCCTCTTTAGATCTCGGAGGTGACTACCCCAGAATACGCACTTTGCGTGAGTGGAGCGGCCCCTGTCTCTAACGCACAGAAAATATTATATTAGTCTGTGCCATGGAGTTAGAAATGGTCTGTGCTCTAACGCTACGTTGTATCATGCTATGCTGTATACCACAGAAGTATTCTGTGCTGTATAATGTAGTATTCTGTGGTATGAATCGTACTTTTTTAATTTTTATCTGATATCGCGACGTGGCATGTGGGATCAAAGTTCATAACTTTACTTGATTCATTACTCTTGTATTCTTGATTTAGGTAGCATTTTAAATTGTAAAAATGGTGCTGAATTTTTTTTAACGTTTGCTGCAAGTGAGTATAAGTTAAAAGACATTAAAAATTTCTTGAATTTAAAATTAAAATGTATGCAAGTATTGTTTCGGAGTATTGGTCGAGATTTTACGGGTGACGAAAATCGTAAATTGAGATGGATCCTTCAGCCATTCAATAGATATTTAAGAGATAACACGCTGCTGGACAATTTTCTGGAATATAGAAAGAAACAACTCAAAGTTGATATCAGACCAAGGTTGAATTTTTCTACAGCATTTTCAACTAATGCTGTATCTATATTCAAGTCCATCAATTTGCCTGTTTCAAGTCAGATATAGTGCCTGTTGATCATCTTTTTCTGAAGTTGTAAGTACTGTTTCTTATTTATGTGTGCGGTTAAGCAATAAATATGTTTATATGTATCAGAGGATGCCAACGTCTCCGGAAATTCTAGAGTGTATCTGGAATTTATGCGATATAGTTGTCAACTCTCGGTTTTTCGCTATATCTCTCGGGTAAGTCGCGCAATATCTCGGTTTTCACTCAACGACCCTTATTTTCCCCCTTTCTAAGCAGAAATCACTCGAATTCAAATCGTGACTTTCAGTTGTTTTCCGCGGTGTAGGAATGGATCCGCGATTGACGTTTGTATTTTTGTATTTGTATCTACAGGTTACAAAAGTAAAAAAATCGGAAATAGATCACGAATTTTCCGAAAATATTACGAAATGAGAAACGAAGTCACAAATTTTGAAATTAAAGTTTTCCTCCCGTTTTTTCGTCTAAAAATGCATTTCTCAGCTATCGTAAAACGGCAATTATTCCCACAGCGCCACGAGACAGATGACCAATGATTATCTAATTAATGTGGGATAAACGCATTTGCATCGACTAAAATTTTATTAAATTATTTTGTTTTATATACAAAACTATTGTTCAAACATATTATTAATGAAATGAAACTATTTTTTTCAGCAGTAGCGTTAAAAACGACGTTTGTGCGCGATCCTCCTTATCTTTCGTTTTATTATGAAACTATTTTTCCACTTTTGCAATCTGTCAGCATCGTCATATTTTTTTATAATTATTTCGTATTTTATACAGAAAAACTATTGTTCAAACGTAATATTAATGAAATGAAAGGCTATTTTGCAGCAGCATCTCGAAAAGCGGCATTTGTGCGCGATCCTCCATATATTTCGTTTAATTGTGAAAATAATTTCCACTTTTGCAATCTGTCTGCATCATCTAAAATTGGGCTTATTAAAATGTCCCGGTTTTTTCATATTTTCGCAGAAAAATCTTCTTTTTTTTTCATATTTGGAGGTTGGCAGTTATGCGATCAGTACGGAAAGCAATAAAAATTCTCTGGAAATAACAAAATGTAGATTCATGCTCCCTTCACGTCATAGCAGCGAGATCGAAGTTTTCCTGTTCTTAACATCTGTTACATTCGTTTATCCGCGATCACAAAGTTGGCACTCGCATATAGAAATAAACTACATTTTAAATGTATGATTAATGAAAGAAGAGATGATGATGATTAGAGAAAGAAGAGAAAAGGATGATTAATGAAACATGTAATTAATGAGTTATTTTGTACAGTATCGCGAATACTGCGTTTTCGTAATCCTACCGCTAATTATCTGTATATTTCGTTTGTTGTTGTTGAGACCCAGACCGGCCGGGAAGTGCCACCCAATTTAGACTGGAACCCAGTGGGGGAGGCATCCACAGGGACCATACCTTCCCCTACCACCAACCTATTGGAAGGACTTCGGACCCACATGTTTAACATGATTGTACTCCGCATGAACGTGAAAATATTTTTTCATTTGCAATCTGTTTGCATCAACTATAATGTTATTTAGTTATTTCATATTGTATATAAAAAATAAGCTATTTTTCAAACATATTAATGAAATGGAGGGTTAGTTTAAAGTAGTATAAAAATAAACTGCATTTGTAAGCGATCTTCAGTATATTTCATTGAATTGTGAAAATATTTTTGATGTTTATAATCTGTTTGCATCGTCTATAATTTTCATAATTATTACGTGTTGTGTATAAAAAAGCTATTTTTCAAACATATTATTAAGGAAATAAAGGGTTATTTTGCAGCAGTGTTCTGAAAAACTACATTTCTACATGATCGTCCGTCCGTATATTTCTTTTAAGGGAGACTGGAGAGGGTTCACCCACTTTTTACAAATTTAATTAAAAAAGTTTTGCACCTACAGATATGTTTGATACATTTTTTCAAAGACCATTTATTATCAAAATAAAAATACAACTAAAGTATGTTTAAACCCAAAGTGAAGTTTCACACCAAAATATAAAAATAATTGATTTTAAAGAGCAGCAGTTTGTGGGTCAAGACTCCCCACATATGGGAGGTCTGACCCACATGTTTTAATCTAATTAAATGCTGGGTTATTTGATAAAATATAACACACCTGATTTTTCTACAAAATTTCGGCAAGTCGGCATGATGCACCGGGTTACAATTTCATTCCGTTTACTTCAATGATCTGGTGGCATATGACTTTTCGGACATCCAGTCAGCACGCGGAATAGTATTTCATCAGAACTTTTTCGAATAAATATTTGTTTCTTTCCACGTAATTAACGTACATAAAGATTACCGTAATAGCCATCAGTAGATATTTTTGTATTGCATATAAAGTTCTAAATGGCATCTGATAAGTGGCAAATGAATTCGAGCGAATATTTTTGTATATTTAGTAGATATTTTTGTAGATTTAATTGGATTGCAGTGTGAAACATGTTCCGGTGTAAAATGTACGTGTCTGTTTAAGACAGCGTGTTTGTGTGTTTGTAAGAGAAATTATGGATATAAGCGCAATTACATAAAGGTTAGTTTATTTATTTGGGTGATCGATAGTATAGTATAGTTTGATTCCCGCCACTGTTAAAACTGCCACCGTGATCACGCGGAGTACGATCACGTTAACCTGTGGGATTGTAAGTCCTTCCGATAGGTTGGTGGTAGGGAAAGGAGGGTACGGTCCCTGTGGATGCCTCCCCCACTGGGTTCCGGTCTAAATTGGGTAAATAAAAAGAAAGTTATGGAGATTGTTGTGGAGGGTGTGTGGCTCCCAGTGGTTAGCGCACGGGAATTGCCCTCAGTAGGCTTGGGTTCGATTCCCGCCACTGCCAAAACTGTTGCTGTGCTCACTCTGAGTACGATCACGTTAAACATGTGGGACCGTAAGTCCTTCCGAGAGGTTGGTGGTAGGGGAAGGAGGGTATGGTCTCTATGGATGCCTCTCCCACTGGGTCCCGGTCTAAATTGGGTGAATAAAAAGAAAGTTATGGAGATTGTCGCGGAGGGCGCGGTAGCCCAGTGGTTAGCATGCGAGAATTGCACTCGGTAGGCCTGGGTTCGATTCCCGCCACTGCCAAAACTGCTGCGGTTTTCACGCGGAGTACGACCACCATCACATTAAACATGTGGGACCGTAAGTCCTTCCAAGAGGTTAGTGGTAGAGAAGGAGGGTACGATCCATGTGGATGCCTCCCCCACTGGGTTCCGGTCTAAATTGGGTGCAACTTCCTGACCGTCCAAACAGTTACCTTACATCTTTCTAGTAGATCGCACCAGCGTGTTTGCCACGGTCAGAATTTTCAAGTGTAGCGAACAGGCTGGTCTCTGAAGGCGGCTAGTAGCTAATGATTTCCGTTTCTTGGTTCTTGCCATGTTCGCGCACACTATGACAGTAATCCGTTCTTTTGACAATTTTGTGCACTTTTCAGATTTAAATTTAAAAGTTTTATCAGGTGTTAATTTGTAAAATATGTTTTGTTTACAGGAACCCTAAAAAACAGTCGGACAGTTTCAAGCACAATGTTCATACAAGAGTGTTTGGCAGTAGGAAACTGAAAGCCAGCACGGCCCAGTTAGACTGTTAGTGGCAATGAGTATCTCAAACAGAAATCACAGAATGTTCCAGTGGAGGAACAGTTCATTTATCAGCATACACTGCAGAAGTGGGCTGCTTCTGGAAATGTAAGAAAAGATGACTGACATTGAAAGTGTGTGCAGTGAGGATTTCCAGAAATTAATGAATGATGTAGGTTCTATTCTTTGTTTTAGACATTTCTTTATGTATGTGTTGTAAAGTCAGTGAAATATTGTTATTATTTAAATATTAAAAAAAATTGTAATTTTGTAAATTGCTCCAGAAATTTGGCAGGAATCATGCCCCAGGTTAGAATCCACACATTTCTTTGTTGTGAACACAGGTCAAACCCGACCTGCACAGGACTCTAGTTCTGGGATCTGCTTATCATTGCACTGTAGGGGAGATGCTCGAGAGCCAATCCTAATTTTTATAGCAATATTTCTTTGGTAGATAATTGAAGGGGGTCAACTTTTGCATGCCTGTTTCTCTTACCATGCTTTCTAACACAATTTTTTCTTTCTCGTAGGAAGTGCCACTCAACAAGAGGCAGTGGAAGATTCCCAAGATACAAAAGTCAAAATGGAATCTTCCTGGTTTCACAGACAATGTACAAAGAAACACCAGTCCACGTACAATGTTCAAAGACGTAATCCTCTTCATGCAGGTGCTGAATTTTCCAGTATCTGGGAGCTGATATTTTTGAAGCAGAGCTTTTCACTTCTCTGTCTCTCTATTTGCCCACCAATTATCTAATTCAAAGCCAATCAAATGCAGCGAAAATCCGTTATTAGACATCATCACCTCCCAATTCCTGAATTGTTTTGTTTAGAGCTTCTCTACTACAGGCTGATTTATCAAGCATATTGAAGCCCATAGGGTTCCATACTACAGTTACAGAAATTGTAAAATGAGTGTTTAAAATAAATACTTTATATAAAAAAAGAAGTTTCAATTAGAATATTATAGAATTTAGCTCGCACAAGTATACTCCAGTACCGGGTATCCAATTATTTATTAGCTATTGTTTTCTTCTTTCTTCGTTTCTAGGAAAGCGAAATAGCCTAGAACCCTTTCTAGGATGATTAGAGCAGTTCGGCGCAGAACAACTACCCATAATTATTTTAATTATACTTCCTAAAGTCAAAATAAGAATACAGTTAATGCTAATGGATTTCGCTTCCAGCTAGGGTGGGCTTCAATATGCTTGATGAGTCAGCTCGTATATAAAGGAGCCTTAGTTTTGTTTACAGAAAACCTAGAAAAGAATCGGACAGTTTCGAGCAGAATGTTCATACCAGAGTGTTTGGCAATAGGAAACTGAAAGCCAACACGGCCCAGTTAGACTGTTAGTGGCAATGAGTATCTCCAACAGAAATCACATAATGTTCCAGTGGAGGAACAGTTCATTTATCAGCATACACTGCAGAAGTGGGCTGCTTCTGGAAATGTAAGAAAAGATGACTGACATTGAAAGTGTGTGCAGTGAGGATTTCCAGAAATTAATGAATGATGTAGGTTCTATTCTTTGTTTTAGACATTTCTTTATGTATGTGTTGTAAAGTCAGTGAAATATTGTTATTATCTAAATATTAAAAAAAATTGAAATTTAGTAAATTGCTCCAGAAATTTGGAAGGAGTCATGCCCCGGGATTGAATCCACACATTTGTTTGTTGTGAACACAGGTCAAACCCGACCTACACAGGACTCTAGTTCTGGGATCTGCTTATCATTGCACTGTAGGGGAGATGCTCGAGAGCCAATCCTAATTTTTATAGCAATATTTCTTTGGTAGATAATTGAAGGGGGTCAACTTTTGCATGCCTGTTTCTCTTACCATGCTTTCTAACACAATTTTTTCTTTCTCGTAGGAAGTGCCACTCAACAAGAGGCAGTGGAAGATTCCCAAGATACAAAAGTCAAAATGGAATCTTCCTGGTTTCACAGACAATGTACAAAGAAACACCAGTCCACGTACAATGTTCAAAGACGTAATCCTCTTCATGCAGGTGCTGAATTTTCCTGTATCTGGGAGCTGATATTTTTGAAGCAGAGCTTTTCACTCCTCTGTCTCTCTATTTGCCCACCAATTATCTAATTCAAAGCCAATCAAATGCAGCGAAAATCCGTTATTACACTTCACCACCTCCCAATTCCTGAATTGTTTTGTTTACAGAAAACCTAGAAAAGAATCTGACAGTTTCAAGCAGAATGTTCATACAAGAGTGTTTGGCAATAGGAAACTGAAAGCCAACACGGCCCAGTTAGACTGTTAGTGGCAATGAGTATCTCCAATAGAAATCACAGAATGTTCCAGTGGAGGAACAGTTCATTTATCAGCATACACTGCAGAAGTGGGCTGCTTCTGGAAATGTAAAAAAAGATGACTGACATTGAAAGTGTGTGCAGTGAGGATTTCCAGAAATTAATGAATGATGTAGGTTCTATTCTTTGTTTTAGACATTTCTTTATGTATGTGTTGTAAAGTCAGTGAAATATTGTTATTATCTAAATATTAAAAAAAATTGAAATTTAGTAAATTGCTCCAGAAATTTGGCAGGAGTCATGCCCCGGGATTGAATCCACACATTTGTTTGTTGTGAACACAGGTCAAACCCGACCTACACAGGACTCTAGTTCTGGGATCTGCTTATCATTGCACTGTAGGGGAGATGCTCGAGAGCCAATCCTAATTTTTATAGCAATATTTCTTTGGTAGATAATTGAAGGGGGTCAACTTTTGCATGCCTGTTTCTCTTACCATGCTTTCTAACACAATTTTTTCTTTCTCGTAGGAAGTGCCACTCAACAAGAGGCAGTGGAAGATTCCCAAGATACAAAAGTCAAAATGGAATCTTCCTGGTTTCACAGACAATGTACAAAGAAACACCAGTCCACGTACAATGTTCAAAGACGTAATCCTCTTCATGCAGGTGCTGAATTTTCCTGTATCTGGGAGCGGATATTTTGAAGCAGAGCTTTTCACTCCTCTGTCTCTCTATTTGCCCACCAATTATCTAATTCAAAGCCAATCAAATGCAGCGAAAATCCGTTATTACACTTCATCACCTCCCAATTCCTGAATTGTTTTGTTTACAGAAAACCTAGAAAAGAATCTGACAGTTTCAAGCAGAATGTTCATACAAGAGTGTTTGGCAATAGGAAACTGAAAGCCAACACGGCCCAGTTAGACTGTTAGTGGCAATGAGTATCTCCAACAGAAATCACAGAATGTTCCAGTGGAGGAACAGTTCATTTATCAGCATACACTGCAGAAGTGGGCTGCTTCTGGAAATGTAAAAAAAGATGACTGACATTGAAAGTGTGTGCAGTGAGGATTTCCAGAAATTAATGAATGATGTAGGTTCTATTCTTTGTTTTAGACATTTCTTTATGCATGTGTTTTAAAGTCAGTGAAATATTGTTATTATCTACATATTAAAAAAAATTGAAATTTAGTAAATTGCTCCAGAAATTTGGCAGGAGTCATGCCCCGGGATTGAATCCACACATTTCTTTGTTGTGAACACATGTCAAAACCGACCTACACAGGACTCTAGTTCTGGGATCTGCTTATCATTGCACTGTAGGGGAGATGCTCGAGAGCCAATCCTAATTTTTATAGCAATATTTCTTTGGTAGATAATTGAAGGGGGTCAACTTTTGCTTGCCTGTTTCTCTTGCCATGCTTTCTAACACAATTTTTTCTTTCTCGTAGGAAGTGCCACTCAACAAAAGGCAGTGGAAGATTCCCAAGATACAAAAGTCAAAATGGAATCTTCCTGGTTTCACAGACAATGTACAAAAAAACACCAGTCCACTTACAATGTTCAGAGCCATAATCCTCTTCATGCTGGTGCTGAATTTTCCAGTATGTGGGAGCTGATATTTTTGAAGCAGAGCTTTCACCCCTCTGTCTCTCTATTTGCTCACGAATTATCTAATTTAAAGCCAATCAAATACAGCAAAAATCCATTATTAGACTTCACCACCTCCCGATTCCTGAATTGTTTTGTTTACAGGAACCCTAAAAAACAGTCGGGACAGTTTCGAGCAGAATGTTCATACAAGTGTGTTTAGCAATAGGAAACTGAAAACCAGCAAGGCCCAGTTAGACTGTCAATGGCAATGAGTATCTCCAACAGAAATCTCAGAATGTTCCAGCGGTGGAACGGTTCATTTATCATCAAATGCAGAACCGGGCTGCCTCTGGAAATGTAAAAAAAAGCTGACTGACATTGAAAGTGTGCCCAGTGAGGATTTCCAGAAATTAATAAATGATATAGGTTTTATTCTTTGTTTCATATTGTTTTAGACATTCCTCCATGTATGTGTTGTAAAATCAGTGGAATATTGTTATTTTCTAAATATTATAAAAAATTTGAAATTTAGGAAAACTCACGCCAATTGGCAAAATTACAAATTTCTTTTCATAAAATTTTTATGTGTATGAAATTTTTAGCATCGTATTTAAACTTTTGATTTATTGTTTTACTCCAAAATACAGAAAATATTAAAATAAAAGTACTACATCCAAAAATAATGCAGTTTATGAAATTTAAATTATGTAACAACATTCCAAAGTAATTTATTAGTTATAACGTCCAAGTTTCAGTGATCCATTGAATCTCATTATAACTAAGTTTGACTGTACGCATTTGACTGGTGCTGATTACAATTAAAGAAAACACAATCAGCATTTCTTTTTAGTTTGTTTCTTCTTAGTTTGTTTATTCAACCCACATTTGGTACAAAAGTAGTTTGTTATGTGAAAGCGAATGTAAAAACAATGTAATATTTTTGAAAATTTACCTGTGTTGTACATGTAATCAAGTTTTGCACTATGCTGCAATATCACCGAAACTACCTGACCATATATGGTTCTAAGATACATTGTTATTGGCACATAAAAAAATACATGAATTTTTAAAACTAATTATGTGCACATTTTATAATTTAATACATAACGTCAGGTTTGAATTTATCCAATTTACTCCAAATTAATAGGATAATTTATGAACAAATTAAAATGAAAGTGAGAATCAGTGTAATATGAATGTGCCATGCTGAAATTACACATCTAAAATCCAAATTGCAGGCTGTAAAGATATCTACTTGTAAAGAAAGCCAGTGGTAAACAATGTGTAGCTTATCCACTTTCTTTTCCCAGTAAAGAAACAGGTGATGGTATTTTATTTTAGGTGTTCAATATTATAAACAGTAGCAAAGCATGACAAAATATTTTGGGGAGACAGAAAACCAGGGACCAAAATTACCAAATAAAGTTTCATGCTATATATTTCAGCAAGGTTACAAATAAAATGTAATGTTTAGTAAACATCGGATAATTCCGAATTATTGGATGTCAAAATAAATGGGGTAAAATATGAAAAATTAATTAAAAAATATGTACAAATAAATGAGATTTTTTTACTTAAAGCATTACACATTCTAAAATACATTGTACAGTACATGAAAAACATTTAAATTAACTTTAAAATTATAAGGTACATGTTATGTGGCAAAACCACACGTCCGGTAAGGACGTGAAGAAGGCCGCTTTCGTATAAGAAAGTAAATTAAGATGCACTGTACAAGTATTTAAAATGAAGAGACTTAATTTAAAACAATAACAAAATATTTATTAAGATAAAACAATCTATTAGTACTTTAACATTTGTAATTCACATACCAAAATCCTTAGTGTAATACATTATTTAAGATATTTAAATTCCCTTCATTCACTTGTCAAAATATGAGTTTTACAATTATAACCTACCCAGGTAAATCACAACATTTATCTTGCATGCCATTGCCTTATGGCACAGGCTAACCTTATGTAGAGGGCTAAGAGAGTCTGAAGAGCCATCATGTGAAAATATGTACAGAATTGTCCTACCTCTGGCATTATCGAAGACTCCGGACTTGTCGGCTCCTTGTCGTGGTATAGTACCGCTGGTGCGCTGTTGGCTCATCGCTCTTCCGATCGTTCGTTATCACAGCACAAATTCAAGTCCCCGATTACTAAATTTTAAAGTTCAAAGTTGCTCTCTGTTTCTACCCCCCTCTACAAGGCGCCCCTGTCTATAATTGGCCAAGTAAATTAACAGCTACGCCTTCCGGCTATATTATTGGCCATGGCCCCCCTTGAAATATAAGATATCAAATCTCTTGTTTTTATAAGATGAAAGTTCTCACGACTCTTTTTCCCAGGCTGCCCATGATATATCTTGACCTTTTGGGTCAGCTGGGCCAACCCCTTCCGTCTGTATAGCCTGCGATTCTCCCAAGAAATTGAGTAGCCTCCATACTTCATATCCGGTGCAGCTGCATTCAAGGGAACATTATAACACTTGCCCCTTTGCATGAGGGACCATCTTCTCGGGTTCCCTTCCTCCTCGGAAACTGCAATGTTACATTGGGATTGCAAAATTCCATGTAACAATTACTCTTATTCCCCCCCAAATTTTGGTGGGCAAAAAGCCAATTATAGAGTGTCCCGTTCATAGTTACTGCAGGAGTATCCACTGTGTAGTTTAACCATTCGTCTTTCTATCATCTGTATCTTCTGTAAAAATACACTTTATATACATATACACAATTCATATCATCATATACACTATTACATGGCAGCAAAAGAACACGAAAATACTATCTATAAACACGATTCTCAATGTCTCTGAAAATGACGATGTGTGTGTGTACAAATAAATGAGATTTTTTTTACTTAAAGCATTACACATACTAAAATACATTGTACAGTACATGAAAAACATTTAAATTAACTTTAAACTTATAAGGTACACTTCAATAAACATAAATCTGTATATAAAAGCATTTAGTCTATTATAGTAAATGTACCCCAGTACAGCCGAATATGGTTCAAGAGGCATGCTTAAATTGGTAGATGCAGACTATCTGGTATTCCGAAACATTTGATGCCAAATAAACTGAAATTTATTGTAATAACTGAATTGCAATGAAAATAAATTTCTGCAATTTTGTTAGAATGGAACCCTGGTTTTGCATTTCTCTGTGAAACTGATTATAACAGTCATGTGGAAAAACTCAATACACAAGAAACTCCATTTTAATCTATATATATAAAATTAAAAATCTGTCTGTCTGTGTGTCCTGTCATCACGGGAGAACGGCTGAACCGAATTTGGAGAAATTTTGTGGGTAGCCTGGAAATAGTTCCACTTAAAATTTAGTCCATGTTTGGAGTTTCTACAATCGGTGGTTCTCGAGATATTAGTAAAAAATGAAATTTTTGTTTGTCTCATCATTACGAGAGAACGGCTGAACCAAATTTGATGAAATTTTGTGGATAGCCTTGAAATAGGCCCCCACAAATTTAGCCCAAGTTTCGAGTATCTTAAGACCAGGAGTTGTCTAGATATTAATGAAAAACGAAACTTTTTCCCTTGGAGTTCCTCTCTAACTCCGTGGTTTATCCAAACGAAAAGCTTGAAAATCGTTTGAAAGTGAATTAACATTTAATCTCTGAGTTTGATGGGAGATTTTTTGCGCTAATTAGTCACTTTCTGAAAACATGAATTGTTTGAAACATGATTTAAATGGGAAATCTATCTCCATGGTTTATTTTACACAAGCTTTTACTGAACAATGAAAAATATAAAGAAATCAAAATGGTTATTTAATTTTGTAGTTTATGAGGAAAATTCTATCTTATATCATGTTACTCAAAAACGCAATTAAATTAAATCTGTCTGTTAATTTTAATAATTATTTTTTCGATTTGAATAATAAATAAATGGATATAAAAATATATTTTAGAAAAGAACGATTTAATTCTTCTTATAGCATTTTTGACTGGATAATATCAATTGTGGTCTTCAGGTTTAAACATTATTATTATTGATATTTTCGGGGATTATTGATATTTTCAAGTTATTATGCAATTGTTTTATTGTGACAAAAATTGTTTAAACTCATATATTGTATGTTGTACAAGTAATCTGCTACAAATACACAGGTATATCTTTTAATCTACGAGAATATAAGTAGTACAGGTATATTGGCGTATGTTTTGATATATATTGGAATCACTTTTTATGACCTGGTATAAAGAGTACGGGGATTATTGATATTTTCAATTTATTATGTCATCTCTTTTATTTTGGCAAATATTTTTGAGACTTGTATTGTAATACGGGTAATCTTCTACTAACACTGGCATATTTTCTAATCTGTGACAATATAAGTAGTACAGGGTTGCATATATTGAATCAATTCTTTTTTTTTTTTTTTTTTTTTTTTTTTTTTTTTTGTAAATTTGCTTACAAAAAGGGCCAGGACGTTTTATTCTTCAGATCTGCCCATGAAGATAATTTTGCATAGTGAGAACATATATTCTTAAACTTCTTTAAGAGCAATAAATTTAATATTTTAACAGAATTTGCACATGATTGCGAATTATAAGTTTCTTTATATTATATACTCCGTACGAAGAATGGGTATGCTGCTAGTTAGAATATAAGAGTCAAGCAAAAAATGCAAGAAAATAAATAGTCCACTCACCAAACTTTACTTTATACAAAGTTAATTCCTGATTCTTGTAGAAAAGTTCCAAATCTATTTAGTATGTGTATTTGCATATTACATTCACGATTGATTCAGTTTCCATACGAATTTTTTTCTGTACCTTTATATTAACCGCATGCCAGCGATGTAGCGTATTGTGTCTGGGCACCACAGATGACCGTTCCTAATAAACAGGAGACCACTGGGTGTTCCATTCGGGTGTAGTACGATCTTTAGGTCGAAACCCTGTCCCTACATGGACCACTGGTGCATTCGTTCCACAGATTTCGACCTTCAGGTTGAACCCCTATTGCTGACATGCGGTTGATACGAAAGTACCTTTTTTCTTTACCATTAACACACAAATATGTAAGGGCTATGTGACTTCTAATTTATATAATAAATGTAAATCAAAAGAATATAAAGTGAAATCTACAAAATTAAAACATCTGATTATCAGTGGCAAATGCTGCAGTACGGCATTACCACACCATAAGAATTGGAGACCATTAGAATTTATAATTAACATAAATTCTTCAGCTTTTTTAATAATATAGATTTTAATACTAAATTTTCTAGTACACATTTTTGTCATTTACTACTTATATCTATCCTTTATAGTTTACTATATATTTCCAGTAGATGTTAGAAAAATGAAAAAAACATTGGCTCAGAGTTATTTAAGTTCACTTGTTTAAGTTTTGTAAAAAAAAAAAGGTTAAAAAAATATTAGAATTATTTTTATATATTCATATTTTAAAAATTGCCTGCACATATTCCTTCTGTTCCATTTCCAATGAAATTTCTTCTGACATGGGTAGACTAAGAAGGATTAGTCTGTTCTGAATATTCAGCCTCGAGCCATACAGAGCAAAAATCTTTTATTTATTTATACATTTAATTATTTTATAGATTTAATTTGGATAATATATATAATTAAAATGAAAGTTAGTTTATCCTAAATGATTTGAATAGACACTATCTACCTCGTCTCCTCTGATGCTTTGCCACTGATTATAAATGTCAAATATTTTATGTAAATGTTATGAAAAAAAAAACAATCATTATTACATAAATTTTGTACAATATAAAGAAATTTTATTATAGCAATATATAAACACCTTATGGAGTTTTGAAATATCTTCAAATCCATTATGTTCTTTGATTGTGTACTAAATTTAATTCGAATTGTTCAATTTGTTAATGAGTTATCGTGTCCACACACACATATATACATTGTTTGCAAACAGGGGGCACTGTTTTAAGAATTTGTTTGGGGGGAGGAGAGGCTAAAGTTGATGGACTAATGACAGAAATATGATTCAGCAAGAAAAAATATATAAATAACATAATAATTTGAAAATCCTTTAGGGGGGGGGGGGGCATCAGCCATCCCTGTTACATACACAGTCATAATTTAAAATATATATAGCAGTATGCAAGTTCACTGATGCTAAAAATGTTCCAATTACAATACTTTACTTATGTATTAAACTCAAACTTTTAACTTCCACTTTACTCTCCTTTTTCAGTTTCATAATCTGTATGTAGAGATTTCATTTCAGAGTTCACCAAAAAAGTTTTCAAACACTAGTATGAAAATAACAATAGTTATGATTTTTAATGCACATATATTTCCAACCTTAGGTAAACAACATACTAAAAATAATGTACAATCACCCTGAACTAAGAAAAGTGTCCGATAAATTTGTCGTTGAGGAAGCTGTATAGTTTAATATTTGTGCACATTGCCATTGATTGCAATGTTATTATGTGGTTTGGTTTGCAGTTTGGAAAAGCATTTTAAGAATAAGCAGTTTTCAGTCTACAATAACAGCTTTATATGGCATATCAGTTAATGTGCAGGAATGCAAATATATATATTTAGTAAAAATATGCAGTATACCTAAAACTAAAATAAATCACTTCTATAGAGTAAACTGATTATACAATAATAAAACAGTTGACTTTCATTATATATAAATAAGCCAGCTGCTATATTACAGTACAAGTTGATTTTTCGAGTGGCTGGTGTAAATCAACATATTACAAATAAAATCCTTGCAATATGGGTTCAAAAAAATAAACATAGCACAACTAAATAAACAAACTGGATGACATGACTTAAAAGTTCAATGACAAAGCTTTGGATGTCAATAAAATGCATGTATATACAAGTAATTTTAAATACAACTTACCCAATTTTGTTACCAAACCAAATTATCCTAAAGACGTACAGAAGTGGCTTTTTTTACCAAAGTTTAAACACCTTACAAGAGTCCGGTATAATACTTGAGCTTTTGCAAATTTTTTAATATTTAAAAAAAAATCCTGAATTCGCTGTAAAAAGTTACTTCAGACTTTTTCTTAGATAATCTATTTCTGCATATAAAAGCTGAGCACATGGTTAACTTTTTAAGATATTCTAAATTTAAATGGGCACCACTTGTAGTTTACCATTGAAATCAATAGGTGTCCACTCCACTGTTTTGGCCTTCAATAAATCTCCAATAGATGAGTTGCACTGATGTTATATTCCCCCTTGCAACGGTTGCTACCGCCATACTCTTTGTAGATGCCATCCGCCGTTACCATTTCTGTCAGTTGTTGTTGAGACCCAGACCGTCCGACCTACCAGAAAGGTGTAAGGTAATAGTTTGGACGGCCGGGAAGTGCCACCCAATTTAGATCGGAACCCAGTGGGGGAGGCATCCACAGGGACCGTACCCTCCTTCCCCTACCACCAACCTCTCGGAAGGACTTACGGACCCACATGTTTAACGTGATCGTACTCCGCATGAACACGGCGGCAGTTCTGGCAGCGGCGAGAATCGCGCGCTAACCACTGGGCTGCCGCGCCCGAAAAGAGCCAACAACACGCGGTGTTCCCAGATGGTCACCCACCCAAGTACTAACCGCGCCCGATGCTGCCTGACTTCGGTGATCTAACGAGAACCGGTGTTTTCAGCACGGTACGGTCGTTGGCCTACCATTTCTGTCAGTGTTAAAGTGTCGGCTAGCAATTTTTGTATCTCGACGTTGTCAAGTTTTTACTATGAAATTATACCTCACACCTCAAAGTTGCCTCTAGAAAGCCAATAAAGGTATTAAGAAAAATTACTTCATACGGATGTGTTCAACGATCCGTTATAAAGTTTATCTGGATCGCCTGTACTGATACAACAATACCAATTGCTTCTACTCCAAGTCAAGGTACTTTTCGTGTCTATTTATTTACTTTATTTTAATGCAATAATTTGCTTTAAAAGAAATTCGAGAAATATAAGCACCTCTGGCCAAGAGAAATTATTTGATTTCACTCGAGCTATTAAATTGATTTAAATTTCATTGGTATCTTTCTTAGACAGACATTATTTTTAATATGCTACCTATGTTTTGATATTAGCATTAGAATTGCACGATCAATAATAAGACTTTTTTACGCTTTTATTTGTTTTCTTTGCAATATATAGAATACTATATATATGTTACATATACTGTGTATGTTTGATGCTGTTTACAATTAATCATCCTTTGGAATGTCGAATTATATCATTCGTGACCAACACTTTGTTGACAGGTCATGAGTATACTCATGTTTACATGGAGAAATGTTACTGACCATTCACCATGGCATATTTAAAATATATTGTTACTTGGGGGGGGGGGATCACAGAGTATGTAGAGTATGCAAAGGAAAGTGCAGTGAAACTCAATATGTTTATAACTTATGTATCACTGCACGTAGGTAAATGCTTTACAGTATACCATACTTGAAAAAATTATTAAATATATGCAGTAAGTTTCATTTCAACGCATGTTGTGTAAATTAAATATATTGAAGCTTATTTAGATGTTTTGATTTTATTTTCAACTGCCGAAACGTAGCCTACTGCATGGAATAGCTTTGGCTTGAAATAGTCAGTCAGCAATATGTTAAAAACTTTCTGATCTCTACAAGATTTCGTCTAATATGCTCTATAAAAATACTAACAATATAACATGTAATACGCCGCAGACTATAGATGTGCTTGATGCATTTTTTTTTTCATTCAATTGTGACTTGTTTATGTATAAAGTTTTTGTAACATTTTGCCTCTAATTGGAATCATTTGTCGATATTTAAAAACAGAATAATAATTTTTAAAATTTTGCCATATGCAAAAACTAACTTGAAAATTACATTTTTTGAGAGAATAATTGTGAGTAAACAAAACATTGTACAATGCTTAACAGATCAATCCATTATCACAGCAATAACATTGATGCACTTTCAAAGATTTAAAAATTTTTTTTAAAACATTTAAAGTGTGGAAGTACTTTGTATTAATATTTACTGAAAAATAAAATTGATCTCTCATAGTGGTGGCACAGTTGAAAGCACAGTATAAAATACACCATCATTGAAAGTCTCCTAAAGCAATTAATTTCTCTTTTGTCAGTATTATGTATATGCAGATTCGACAATTTGCTTTAAATTTCATTTGGTTTACCAGATTTAGATGGTATCTAACTCAGACATGAATATTAATATGTTGCTTATGTTTTGATAATAGAATGCCTATTTCCAAGATTTTTTTCTGAAAGCTTTTTGTTTGCTTTCTTTGCAATATATAGTTTACTATATATACATGTGTTACAACAGGTTGAGGAGTCCCTCACCTTTAGTCACCTTTTTTTAAATTGGTCACTTTTTATCACCTTTTTCAGTTCTTATCACCTTTTGTTTTACTATATTGGGCAAAAATGTACATTTTACCAACTACTGAATTGATTCTACCTTTCTGCCTGATCAACTTCTGAATTGATTTGGACGATGAAATCAGTGTATAATAATTATTCAATGGATTCATCACAAAATATTTATGATGTTTTTAAGGAAATGTTTTCTGTTAGTATCCCTGAACGTTTTTCTCTTTCATCTAAGAAAATGCGATACTTAATCACTGATGGGCTGGCTCCTTATTTCCAGAAACTCATGTTAGAAGAAGCATGTTCATCCTACTACACATTGAGTTACTGTGAAACAACCAATGTCAAAGATAAAAATCTGATGTGGGCAACACATGACTTTCCTTATATAATGTAATGAATTTATTACGTTTACAGTAAAATAAATAGGTTTTCCTTATAGTAGATACTAATATTCTTTCCAAGATATTGATTTTTCGACAATTAGTCGTCATTTTCATTGATTTAGCGTCATTTTTATCCATTTGGCGATACTTTCGTTAATTTGGCGACATTCCGCCAAAATATCGCCAAGCGTTATGGACGAAGAAATAAGTTGTTCTTACAGCAGATAAATGACTATTGGTGTTCAAATACAAAAGTATTACTCAAAGTATCTTTTTTCATGAATGGAACGAGCTAGATCCACGAGAATGATGTCACCCAATTTATCGTATGGTATTAAATAAAAAGTGAACATGTTTCTCAATAGGAAATTTTTTTTTTTCATTTTATGTGACTTTTTGATAATTTTTTTGAAAAATATGCAATCTCGAGAACGGTTCATGTTAGCGTTCTAAAAGTTATGTCAATCGTTTTCTAATGAAAAATTACATAAGAAATGTCTATTTGCGTAACTTTATTAGTGGTTTTGATTTTTTCAAAATTTTATTCGAAAATTTAGGGGGGTTCTGAACATTCGATTACGTAAAAAAACAATAGGCTTCCAGTGTTTACGAATTGTGATTTTTGTACCAAATTTGGGTCGAATTGGCCCATTCGTTCGTTAGTTATCGTCTCCACAGACTCACTGACACACACACATAGACATCACTTCAAAAATGTTCGATTCGTGATCAGGAATGCTTGAAACGTGCTCTCCTGTCGAAAACTCGAATTCGAATTTTCGACCCCGTCACAATACTTTCCTTATACATTATGTATATAAGAAAAGTAAAAAGGAGCTGCAAATACAATTACATTTTGGTCTAAAAGCAAATGTGGTATTGGTATATCGACACTGCACTTCAGAATTTTCTTTTTAGCTAAAGCTGTTGGTGAAACATTGGATCAAATACTATGTGAAGCATTTTCTAAGGCTAATTTATCACAAAATAGATGTCTAATGCATGGATCAGACGAACCTAATGTTAATAAAAAAAAATATTTAGACTTCGATAGTAATGTCCAGGGGACACGACGAACAAGACCTATAAACATAGGTACCTGCAACATCCACACGATGCAAAGTTCACACAATGTCTTCAGTGTCAAACACCCATGATCCACAAATTGCATGAAGAAATAGACATTTGTTCTTCAAACATTCATTAGCTCGTGCTTTTTTTTTTTTTTTTTTTAAGTGGAACTCCCTGTTAAATAAGTCGGCAAGAATACCCAGTTCCTTGCATAGAGCAGTTGGCGTGGCTTGCTTTAGACTTGCCACGGGTCATGATTACTTGGAGTCACCTGTATCGAATGGGACTGACAGATACAGATGTCTGCCCTCTTTGCGACCATGGCGTTCCTATGAGTGGAGATCACTGATTTTTCTAAAGTTGAACTTGATGAACTCTTCAAAGTTAGTAATCTACTTCTTGAAGAACTTGTCATTTAAGAGGAGGTCACAGACGAACTTTCTAAACTAAAAGAACATTTTATTTATTACTTTCCTTATATACATAATGTATAAGGAAAGTATTGTGACGGGGTCGAAAATTCGAATTCGAGTTTTCGACGGGAGAGCACGTTTCGAACATCCCTGATCACGAATCAAACATTTTTGAAGTTATGTCTGTGTGTGTGTCAGTGAGTCTGTGGAGACGATAACTGACGAACGAATGGACCGATTCGAACCAAATTTGGTACAAAAATCACAATCCGTAAACACTGGAAGCCTATTGTTTTTATACGCAATCGAATGTTCGGAACACCCCTAAATTTTCGAATGAAATTTTGAAAAAATCAAAATGACTAATAAAGTTACGCAAATAGACATTTCTTATGTAATTTTTCATTAGAAAACGATTAACATAAATTTTAGAACGTTAACATGAACCGTTCTCGAGATATTGCACATTTTTCAAAAAAATTATCAAAATGTCATATAAAATAAAAGAAAAATATTTCCTATTGAGAAACATGTTCATTTTTCACATGTAATACCATGCGATAGATTGGGTGACATCATTCTCGTGGATCTAGCTCGTTCCATTCACGAGAAAAGATACTTTGGGAAATACTTTTGTATTTGAACGCCAATAGTCATTTAGCTGCTGTAAGAATAACTTATTTCTTCGTCCGCTTGGCGATATTTTGGCGACGAATTTGGCGGAATGTCGCCAGCTTGGCGACTTTTTGAAATGTTGCCAAATTAACGAATATCTCGCCAAATGGATAAAAATGACGCAAAATCAATGAAAATGACGACCAATTGTCGAAAATTCAATATCTTGGAAAGAATATTAGTATCTACTATAAGAAACACCTATTTTTTTACTGTAAAAGTAGTAAATTCATTACATTATATAAGGAAAGTCATGTGTTGCCCACATCAGATTTTTTTTTTTATCAAATGGCCAGGCACTTGACTCATCATCATTCGCCTTTTGTCAGCGGCCAGAACGTGAACCATTTAGCCGTCCAAGGACGTTGCCCTAGGCGCACCAGAGGGGGGCGGAACACACTGCGCCCACAACACAAACATCCATGCCTTACGTGGGACTCGAACCCACAACGCGGCGGTCGAGCGATCGATTGCTGTGGAAACGCTCGCCTTGACTACTCGACCACTACGTCGGCCTAAAAGAAAATGTGAAGTTGTTGTTTCCAAAAGAAGCTCGAAATCATTGCATTACTGTTTGTAAGCATGTGATGGAAAATACTTGCTTATCAAATGGGTCATTTAAAAGTTTTAGATTTTTGGATCCAAAAGAAAGAACAAAGGTTAGAAGCTGCAGAGACATATTGAAAGTTGCAAAAATTATGCCATTTCATGTTCAACTAGATTATTTATTAGATGAGTGGAAAGTTTTACAACTGGAAAAAGATGATACGGCATTTAAAACGTTTTGCTTTCAAATGCTGTATCCTATCATCTTTTTCTAGTTGATTTCCATATTGATGATTACTGGCAACAACACATCTCAAAAATCTGATGTGGGCAGCACATGACGTTCCCTGCAAACTTATAGTCATGTTCTCTTTATTTTAATTCAGTTTTCGTTCTCATTTGGCGACTGGACGTATTTCCAAAAGTGGCGTAGTGAAAATACGAAAAACTAAAATATCTCGAGAACGGCTAGTTCTAGTGTAATGGCGTTGGTCTTATTCTTTTTATTATTAGAAATTACGTATGAAACAAGCATTTAATGGATATATTTGAGAATACGTAGTTTTTATTTCAGATTTTGATGATTTTTGCGAGCCATTTCGCAAGAAAAAAGCAGATTATTCTTTACCAAATCGTAACAAAATCTAATCAGCACCAGGGTTACCCACAAGTGACTTATCTACTAAGTTTAATGAAATTTGATCTATTAGTTTTAACTGGAGTGGATACAGTCCATTTCACACACAAAAAAGACGGATTCGGTTATCCCGAATCGAACCAATCAGCACCAGGGTCGCCTATAAGTGACTTACCTACCAAATTTTATGAAATTTGGTCCATTAGTTCTTTAGTTAGAGTGGATGCATACATTGCACAGACGTCACGCTAAAAATAGTTTTTTTTTTCGTAATCTAGAGGTCTCAAAACGTGTAGATCCGTCGAAAACTCGAGTTGTGATATTTTGTACGATTCCAATACTTTCCCTATACATTGCCATGTATTGCACGGAAAGTAAAAATCTGATGTGGGGCAGCATATATGACTTTCCCTGCAGACTCAAATTCATACTTTTACTTTCCCTGCAATACATGGTAATGTATAGGGAAAGTATTGGGATCATGTCAAAAATCGCAACTCGAGTTTTCGACAGATCTACACGTTTCGAGACCTCTAGAATACGAAAAAACCATTTTTAGCGTGACGTCTGTGTATCTGTCTGTGCAGATTTTGTATCCACTCTAACTAAAAAACTAATCGACCGAATTTCATAAAATTTGGTAGGTATGTCACTTCTGGGCGAGTCTGGTGCTGATTAGTTTTGGGTACGATTCGGGATAAAAGAACCCGTCTTTTTTTGTGAAATGGCCCGCGAAAGCTTGTATCCACTCTAACTAAAAATCTAATGAACCGAATTTCACTAAATTTGGTAGATAAGTCGCCTGTGGGTCACCCTGGTGCTGATTAGATTTTGGTACGATTCGGAAAAAGTAACCTGCCTTTTTTTTTGCAAAATGGCCCGCAAAAATCGACAAAATCTAAAATAAAACAAGAAAGATCAATCATGCATAAGCATTGATTATGAAACACTTTCCAACTGAAATGTAATTTCATTTAAAAATTTCTAAAATGTGATTCATTCAGTGGTAATATCTTTTACATTATCACAGTACTACAGTAATTTATTATACTTAAATATTTAAAACTGTATCGAAATATAAATCATCTGATTCTTTATGCAAAATCAATGAATATTTCATTCATATTACTTGTATTCCAGACTCCAGAGCTAAATAATTTTGTGTGAAAAAAATTCAGCAATTCTTATGTAATTCATCTTACAATCGCTTGAGATATTTGCATTCTGCATATGTTAAAATTAGGCGTCCTTGAAGAAATAATAAAAGTTTAGGGATCATTTAAAATCACAACTATTGTAATTGCATAGGCACGGAATTTAGATACACAGATAATACACAGATAATATATATGTGTATGTGTATGTACTCAAAGTATTGGAATCGTGCCGAAGATCGGAACTCGAATTTTCAAAGGATCTACACGTTTTGGGACTTCTAGAACACGAAAAAACTACTTTTAGGAAGACGTCTGTGTGTGTAAGGGTGTATCTGTGTATGTTTCTGTGTGTCTGTGTGGATATTACATCCACTCTAATTGAAAAACTAATGGACCGAATTTCATACAATTTGGTAGGTATGTTTTTTGTGGGAAATCCTGATGTTCATTAGATTATAGAAAGATTCGTAATAAAAGAATCTGCCTTCTTTGCGAAATGGCCGCAGAAATTGCCTTTATCCACTCTAGCTAAAAACTAATGAACCAAATTTAACAAAATTTGGAGTATAATATTTCAATAACCTACAAGTGATTTATATACCAAATTTAACAAAATTTTGTATATAAATCATTTGTAGGTTATTCTACTACGATTCGGGAAAAAGGAACGGGCTATTTTTGCGAAATGGCCAGCAAAAATCGTTATATATAAAAATAAAAGACTACGTGTGCTCAATTATATCAATTAAATTCCTATTTTATATGTGATTTTTGACAACAAAAAGAATAAGACTAACCCCATTACTCTAGGACTAGCCGTTCTTGAGATATTCTAGTTTTTTCGCGTTTTCGCTACGCCACCTTTGACAATAAGTCCAGCTATCAAATGAGAACCAAATTTAAGTTTAACGTGTAAATTCAATGTCATTTAAAATGCTTATGTTGTGCAGATAAACTCAAATTATCATTGAATAAATAAAGAGAACGAATATGAGTCTGCAGCGAAAGACATGTGCTGTCCACATCAGAATTTTTAACAATATTACACCAATGATTTATAGAAGTGAACGGGGATTATTTTCAGGCCATTTCGAAAAAAATGTATGATCTATATTTAAAGATCCATCAAATTTTTGTCGAATAAAATGTTCAACAAATTTAAACTGTGTACCAAATTTTAACTCTCTAGGACGTAGGAAAGTGCATTTAAAATGCCATCAATTAAATTTATCATGAAGAGTTATATAAAATTTTAAAAAAATGAAAAATTGTTATCTACCAAATTTATTTTAAAATATGAAGCCACTCCCATATGCAAAACGTTTAAACAAATGGCGAGATATTTATTATATAATATCTCTCTCTTTTCTTTCTGGAAGATATCCCAAAGTCAGAATTTAATTGAATTTGTTTTTTTCCCTATATTAAATAATTTTTTTAATTAAAAAACTACTTAACATATTTTACTGAATTTTTTTTTATATATTCTATGGGATAATGTGAATATTTCCTAAAAATTTCGAAGCAATTCGTGAATTTTAAATTTACTTAAAAAATGTTTGAAAAATTAGGTCCCATAGGGTTCAATGTATTTCATTTTTTCAACCCGGGTTCAATAAAAAACTAATTGGGTGATATTATTTATTTATATTCCCATAGGTCCTACAGACCGTCTGAACAACATACTAAAATTTCATTTTGATAAACTCATTTTTACGGCAGTTATCGTGCTAACGGACAGACAGACAGACAGACAGACAGAATGAACAAAGTCATAAACACTTTTCAACTTTGTTGTAAAGTGTTAAAAACTATGTCTGCTGAAATATATCCATTAAATGCTTGTTTTATACGTAATTTTTAACGAAGAAAAGAATAAGACCAACCCCATTATACCAAGATTAGCCGTTCTCGAGACATTTTAGTTTTTTTTCTCTACGCCACCTTTGAAATTTAGTCCATTTACCAATTGAGAACGAAAATTGAATAAGTAGTGAATTAAATTTAATTAAAATAAAGATAATGTGTATATAAGTCTGCAGGGAAAGTCATGTGCTGCCCACATCAGATTTTTTACTTTCCCTGCAATACATGGTAATGTATAGGGAAAGTATTGGAATCATGCCGAAAATCGCAACTCGAGTTTTCGACGGATCTACACGTTTCGAGAGCTCTAGAATACGAAAAAACTATTTTTACCGTGATATAAGTGTCTGTCTGTGCAGATTTTGTATCCACTCTAACTAAAAAAGTAATTGACCGAATTTCACATTTGGTGCTGATTAGTTTTGAGTACGATTCGGGATAAAAGAACCTACGTTTTTTTGCGAAATGGCCCGCCCGCAAAAGCTTGTATCCACTCTAGCTGAAAAACTAATGGACCGAATTCCACAAAATTTGGTAGGTAAATCACTTGTGGGACACCCTGGTGCTGATTAGATTTTGGTATGATTCTAAAAAAAAATAACCTGCCTTTTTTTGCTAAATGGCCCTCAAAAATCGTCAAAATGTAAACTAAAAAACTACGTATGCTGAAATATATCCATTAAATGCTTGTTTTATACGTAATTTTTAACGAAGAAAGAATAAGATCAACCCCATTACATTAGGACTAGCCGTTCTCGAGATATTTTCGTTTTTTCGCTACGCCACCTTTGAAAATGAGTCCAGTTACCAAATGAGAACGAAAATTGAATTAATAGTGAATTAAATTAAATTAAAATAAAGAGAATGTGTATATAAATCTGCAGGGAAAGTCATGTACTGCCCACATCAGATTTTTACTTTCCCTGCAATACATGGTAATGTATAGGGAAAGTATTGGAATCGTGCCGAAAATCGCAACGATTCGAGTTTTCGACGGATCTACATGTTTCGAGACCTCTAGAATACGAAAAAACTATTTTTAGCGTGACGTCTGTGCAGATTTTGTATCCACTCTAACTAAAAAACTAAAGGACCAAATTTTATAAAATTTGGTAGGTAAGTCACTTGTGGGCGTTTCTGGTGCTGATTAGTTTTGGGTATGATTCGAAATAAAAGAACCCGTCTTTTTTTGTGAAATGGCGGGCAAAAGCTTGTATCCACTCTAGTTGAAAGTCTAATTAACCGAATTTCACAAAATTTGGTAGATAAGTCGCTTGTGGGTCACCCTGGTGCTGATTAGATTTTGGTATGATTCGGAAAGGAGTAACCTGCTTTTTTTTGCAAAATGGCCCACAAAAATCGACAAAATCTAAAATAAAACAAGAAAGATCAATCATGCATAAGCATTGATGATTATGAAACACTTTCCAACTGAAATGCAATTTCATTTAAAAATCTCAAAAATGTGATACATTCAGGGGTGATATCTTTTACATTATCACAGTACTACAGTAATTTATTTATCACATTACATTATCACAGTACTACAGTAATTTATTAATCGCAACGAGCTTTTTCGGTGGGAGTTGTCATTTCCTACCTCTCAGTGACAGTGTCAAAACAAACAAGAAAGATCAATCATGCTTAAAGCATTGATTATGAAACACTTTCCAACTTCAATGCAATTTTATTTAAAAAAGTCGAAAATGCAATACATTCATCGGTAATATTTTAAAACTTATCACGATACTACATTGATTTATTATATTTGAAAACTTAAACCTTCATTGAAAAAAATGAACTTCATTCAAAAGACGGCATTGAAATATAAATTGCGTGGTTTAAATATCTCTAAAATGCAATACATTCCACGGTAATATTTTTAAATCTATCATAATACTCCGATGATTTATTATATTTGAAAACTTCATCGAAAACAACTGAAATTAATTCAAATGACGTCATAGAAAAAATAACACGCCTGGATCTCTCTATAAAAGCAGGATTTCATTCATAACTTTCTCCATTTCATTCATCACAATACTATAATAATATATTTTATTTAAAAATTAAGACCATGGAGCTACAATTCATAAACTTTATGCTTAAAACTTCATCGAAAAATATCGTCCTTCTGTTTATAAAATCAATTAATATTTCATTCATATCAGCCATGCAGACTCCATGGACTAAATTATTTTGTGTTAAAGAAATACAGTAATTCTAATACAACTCATTCTACATATTTTGCTGTTTACATTTTACATAGGTGAAAAATAGGCTTAATTGTAGAAATAATCAAATTTGAATGAGAATTTAAACTCAAATATATTGTCATTGTGTTGTTTTATTATGTAGATGCACAGAATTTAAGCAGAAATAAAGTAGTTTTAGGATGGATACAACACTCAATATGAATTAAAAAGAACTTTAAAAAATCACGAATTTGAAACAAGATGGATGCCATATCTCATTTTGAAGTGGGTCATGTGATCGTTTCATATCATGGTCACGTGATCGTTTCATATAAGATGTGTAATTATTATTTTAATTTTTATTTAAAAAACTACTGAATATATTTAGCTGAATTTTTTTTTATATATTTTATGGAACAATTTGACTATTACCTAAAATTTTCGAAGCAATTTGTGAATTTTAAATCCGCTTAAAAAATGTTAGAAAAATTAGGTCCCATAGGGCTCAATGTATTTCATTTTTTCAACCCGGGTTCAATTCAAAACTAATTGTGTGATATTATTCATTTATATTCCCATAGGTCCTACAGACCGTCTGAACAACATACTAAAATTTCATTTTGATTAAGTCATTTTTACGGCAGTTATCGTGCTAACGGACAGACAGACAGACAGACAGACAGAATGAACAAAGTCATAAACACTTTTCAACTTTGTTGTAAAGTGTTAATAAAAAACAAGAAAGTTCAATCATGCATAAGCATTGATTATGAAACACTTTCCAACTGAAATGCAATTTCATTTAAAAATTTCTAAAATGTGATACATTCAGTGGTGATATCTTTTACATTATCACAGTACTACAGTAATTTATTATACTTAAATATTTAAAACTGTATCGAAATATAAATCATCTGATTCTCTATGCAAAATCAATGAATATCTCATTCATATAACTTGTATTCCAGACTCCAGAGCTAAATAATTTTGTGTGAAAAAAAATTCAGCAATTCTTATGTAACTCACCTTATAATCGCTTCAGATATTTGCATTCTGCATAAGTTAAAATTAGGCTTCGTTGAAGAAATAATAAAAGTTTAGGGATCATTTAAAGTCACAAATACTGTAATTGCGTAGGCACGGAATTTAGATACACAGATAATATATGTGTGTATGTGTATGTACTCAAAGTATTGGAATCGTGCCGAAGATCCGAACTCGAATTTTCAAAGGATCTACACGTTTTTGGACTTCTAGAAAACGAAAAAACTATTTTTAGGAAGACGTCTGTATGTGTAAGGGTGTATCTGTGTATGTTTCTGTGTGTCTGTGAGAATATTGCATCCACTCTAACTGAAAAACTAATGGACCGAATTTAATAAAATTTGGTAGGTAAGTTTTTTGTGGGAAACCCTGATGTTTATTTGATTAATGTACGATTCGTAATAAAAGAATTTGCCTTCTTTGCGAAATGACAGGCAGAAATTGTCTTTATCCACTCTAGCTAATATCTAATGGACCAAATTTAACACAATTTGGTGTATAATATTTCAATAACCTACAAGGGATTTATATACCAAATTTAACAAAATTTGTTATATAAATCACTTTTAGGTTATTTTAGTACGATTCGGGAAAAAGGAACGGGCTGTTTTTGCGAAATGGCTCGCAAAAATCGTTAAATATAAAAATAAAAGACTACGTGTGCTCAATTATATCAATTAAATTCCTATTTTATGCGTGATTTTTGACAACAAAAAGAATAAGGCTAACCCCATTACTCTAGGACTAGCCGTTCTTGAGATATTTTAGTTTTTTGCGTTTTCGTTACGCCACTTTTGACAATAAGTCCATCTATCAAATGAGAACCAAGTTTAAGGTGCAAATTCAATGTCATTTAAAATACTTATGGATGTTATTTTGTGCAGATAAACTCAAATTATTATTGAAGAAATAAAGAGAACGTGAATATGAGTCTGCAGAGAAAGACATGTGCTGTCCACATCAGAATTTTTAACAATATTACAACAATGATTTATAGAAGTGAACGGAGATTATTTGCAGGCCATTTCGAAAAAAATGTAGGATCTATATTTAAAGATCCACCAAATTGTTGTAGAATAAAATGTTCTACAAATTTAAGCTGTGTACCAAATTTGAACTCTCTAGGACGTAGGAAAGTGCGTTAAAAACGCCATCAAATAAGTATAACATGAAAAGTTATGTAAAATTTAAAAAAAAATTGAAAAATTGTTATCTACCAAATTTAATTTAAAATATGAAGCCTCTCTCATATACAAAATAATTAAACTCTTGGAAAGATATTTATTATATAATATATCTATTTTTTCTTTCTGGAGGATATCGCAAAAGTCAGAATTTAATTGAATTCGTTTTTCTCCCTATATTAAGTAACTTTTAATTAAAAAACTACCTAACATATTTTACTGAAAATTTCTTTATATATTTTATGGGATAATGTTAATATGTCCTAAAAATTTCGAAGCTATTGGTGAATTTTAAATGTACTTAAAAAATGTTTGAAAAATTAGGTCCCACAGGGTTCAATGTATTTCATTTTTTCAACCCGGGTTCAATAAAAAACTAATTGGGTGATACGATTTATTTATATTCTCATAGGTCCCACAGACCGTCTGAAAAACATACTAAAAGTTCATTTTGATAAAGTCATTTTTACGGCAGTTATCGTGCTAACGGACAGACAGACAGAATGAACAAAGTCAACTATGAACACTTTTCAACTATGTTGTAAAGTGTTAAAAACTACGTATGCTGAAATATATCCATTAAATGCTTGTTTTATACGTAATTTTTTAACGAAGAAAAGAATAAGACCAACCCCATTACACTAGGACGTGCCGTTCTCGAGATATTTTCGATTTTTCTCTACGCCACCTTTGAAAATGAGTCCAGTTACCAAATGAGAACAAAAATGGAATTAATAGTGAATTAAATTTCATTAAAATAAAGAGAATGTGTATATAAATCTGCAGGGAAAGTCATGTGCTGCCCACATCAGATTTTTTTATTTCTTTAATAATTCATTAGATTTAAACATCTATTTCGTAGAATATAGATGTTTAAAAAGATATAGTGGCTAATATGGATGCAGTATAAAATTACGGAGGAGGTAGTATTCATGAAGGATTTCCACTTCTTGTTCGATATCACTTCCTATTCAAAAATTTACATTTTTATTTCAACATCTGTTTTTCAGACTTAGCTTTAGGTACAGCTTAGATGAAGACTGATATAGATTAAACGTTGAATTCCGGAGGGGTTAGCAGTGTTCACTAAGGATTTCCGGTTCTGAATATATAACTTCTGGTTTCTTCAAAAATTCATATCACTATGAAATAAGTGTGCAAAAAAGTATAGAAATACTTAATAGTTCTTTCGATATTGAAGTGTACACATCACTTTCCATTGCATAAAGGCTCTTTTATATTTTTATAATATTTTGTTTTAAAAATTTCAATGTTGCCAAACTTAGACGTAAAAATAATTGTAAAATATATTACTAATTTGAATGAACGATTACACGTACGTAAGTTGCTGGAAATATAATTGGCCAGAGTATCTTTAAATGCAAAGTGCAATTAATTTAGACATTTGTTTACCATATTTAAATTAGGAAATATTTTTATTTATTTTCCAATAACATTCAAAATTATTTTATTTTATAATAAAATATTTAAAATTAAAATAATTTAAAAGTATAAAAGCATTAAAATTTTACCAGTTTTTAAATTTTTAAGAAAATTTACTTGTAATTATCACGTCGCAGAACCAAGGGTTCCGCAGAACAAACACATCTTGAAAAACGCTGCATTATCCCATGTATGTCGGAAAAGCAACTGAAATATGTCAAGCAAATTTCTTAAAATGTTACAAATTTTGCATTTTTAAAATGACAAATATTTTCTCCTTTCAAATAATCTTCAAATTTCGTTGCGGATTCTTGTACTACATAATTGAATAATATACTAATTCTACACATATATTTACTACGAAATCGCTCATAGAATCGTTTTTTTCAAATAATAAATTATATGTATGTGTGTCGAATATTTCTTTAATTAATTTCAAACAATCTGTATGCAGTACACAAAGTTCTTAAATACATGTATTTTAATAGTATTACTTGAAAACCACATTAGTGGGATTGTTATTTGATTTATAAATATTCAAATCAGTATTTGAAATACTACTGTATACTTTGATAAGTTTCCTAACATCTTCCCTAATAATCTGATACAAATAATCTTCTAAATAGTCTGATACGAATAATAATCTTCTAAATAATCTGATATGAATAATAATCGTCTAAATAATCTGATACAAATGTACCAAAGATATTCTCATACGCAATATGATATGCAATCAAATTATGAACAATACCCTTTATTAAAACAACTAGCCGCCTTTGGTGACCAGCCTGTTCGCTACGCTTGAAAATTCTAACCGTGGCAAACTCACTGGCGCGACCTACCAGTAAGGTGTAAGGTAACTGTTTGGACGGCCAGGAAGTGCCACCCAATTTAGATCGGAACCCAGTGGGGGAGGCATCCACAGGGACCGTACCTCCTTCTCCTACCACCAACCTCTCGGAAGGACTTACGGTCCCACATGTTTAACGTGATCGTACTCCGGCTGAACACGGCGGCAGTTTTGGCAGTGGCGGGAATCGAACCCGAGCCTACCGAGTGTAATTCCCGCGCGCTAATTTAAATTTTATAATGACCATACGCTATTTAAAATATCCATAAAATTTAAATATCCATCGTTCCATCATTTAAAATATCCATAAAATTAAAATATCCATTTAAAATATCCATAAATTCAAATATCCATTTAAAATAACCATAAATTAAAATATCCGTTTAAAAAATCCATATCGTTCCATGATGAATCATCCATATCGTTCCACCAATCCATAAATATAATAATTTCAAATACATCACCACAATTCAATTCACCATAATTCAATCCACCATAATTCAATCATTTAAAATATCCATAAATTAAAATATCCATTTAAAATATCATATAAATATAATAATTTCATCCGATGTATCCAATACATATGCTAAACTCTTAATTCATTTAAAACCCGAAGCGCGGTCTCCGTGGAGACGGGGAAAAAACTACTGCCGGGTGGGGGGGATGTCGCGGAAGAATCGGTTCTTCGCCGAGAATTGGGCGAGAAATATAAAATCATGACGTCTTTAAAACTGCGATCCTGCGGGCAATTTTCATTATTTCTTGACCAGATTGGACGTGTAAGAATACCAGATCTTTGACCTTTCTAAAAATATAAATTATTAGTCGAAATTATGAGTAGTTTTTACGATGGGAGGATTTAAAAACGAAAGTTGGGTTTTTTTAACCGAAAGTGACTTTTGTTTTAAAATCTTTAAAAAATATTAGAAATCGAAATTGAGATTTGAAATTGATATATTTTTACTCGCAATTGTCTGCTCTTTCCGGTGGTGGGATTTGTTTTTTTCTACGACGTCTGGATCGTGGAGAAAAAAGGGGCAAAAAACGGTCGAAATCGCATAAAGCATTAAATAACTAAAAAAATAATTATAATTTTAAAAATCGGTTTTCAAGTATCCCCTTCCCGGGTCTCCGATTGCCAAATTTCGTACCTCTTCGGCGCGCGGTCGCCGAACGTATAGTATTGGAGGGAAGGACGAATCTACATAATAAAAGACATTGTCTTTTATTATGTAGATTCGTCCTTCCCTCCAATTGCATATGTTGCTGATAGATAAACCGAAACTGGCTATAAAACGACATTTGGCGTGTGGCGTGAGAGAATACTTTTGAATCGGCATACGTTTTGGTTTTGTACCGCGTCCGATCCGAATCGACTCAAATTTTCGAAAACTAAATCCGAGCCGGACTCAAACCGAAAATTCGGTTCGACCCGGCCCGCAGGACTGTCAGGGCCCGACTTAGCCTAAACTGGGGCCTGGGGTGAACATTCCTCCGGGGTCCCCTTTACCTCTCGACATATATGAAGGAAAAAAAAATATTTGCGTTCTAGAAAACTATATACAGAATGAAGTTCTTACATAATTTAATGGAGTTTAAATTAATATATATTTTTTATTATAGCCAAGAAGCCAACAAGATCCAGAATTTAAATTAGTGCAGTAATCCCTATATATACCTAAAACTGATCTTTTCGCTGGAAAAACCTATTCCGTTGGCATAACTGTTTTTTCAGGAAGCACATGTTAATTTTTCGATGTTGCAATTGCTTAATTTGGGGCCCTTTTGACACGGGGGCCTGGGTCTGATTAACAGACTGGCCTCTGGGGCCGCGGCCCTGGGCCCCCTACATTTTGTATATAATAAAAAATTTAAGCAGAAATAAATTTTTTATTGATTTAAAACTGGCATTAGTTACTTCAAATTATAATTTATGTTAATAGTTTTAAAAAATCTGATGTGGGCAACACATGACTTTCCTTATATAATGCAATGAATTTACTACTTTTACAGTTAAAAAGAATGTTATTCTTATAGTAGATACTTATATTCTTTCCAAGATATTAAATTTTCTTCAATTAGTCGTCATTTTCATTGATTTAGCGTCATTTTTATCAATTTGGCGAGATTTTTGTTAATTTGGCAACGTTTAAAAATGTCGCCAAGTTGGCGACATTTCAAATTCGTCGCTAAAATCTCGCCAAGCGTTATGGACGGAGAAATAAGTTATTCTTACAGCAGATAAATGACTATTGGCGTTCAAATACAAAAGTATTACACAAAGTATCTTTTTTCATGAATGGAGCGAGCTATATCCACGAGAATGATGTCACCAAATTTATCGCATGGTATTACATATGAAAAGTGAACATGTTTCTCAATAGGAAATATTTTTTTTTTATTTTATATAACTTTTTGATAATTTTTTTGAAAAATGTGCAATATCTCGAGAACGGTTCATGCTAGCGTTCTAAAATTTATGTCAATCGTTTTCTAATGAAAAATTACATAAGAAATGTCTATTTGCGTAACTTTATTAGCGGTTTTGATTTTTTGACGAGTTTTTCAAAATTTCACTCAAAAATTTAGGGAGGTTCTGAACATTCGATTGCGGATAAAAACAATAGGCTTCCAGTGTTTACGGATTGTGATTTTTGTACCAAATTTCATTCGAATCGGTCCATTCGTTCGTCTGTTATCGTCTCCACAGACTCACTGACACACACACACACACACAGACATCACTTCAAAAATGTTTGATTCGTGATCAGGGATGCTTGAAACGTGCTCTCCCGTCGAAAACTCGAATTCGAATTTTCGACCCCGTCACAATACTTTCCTTATACATTATGTATATAAGGAAAGTAATATTAGACGTATATTATTTTGAAGTAAAACTTTTTAGAAAACGTTTTTACAAAAGGGCCTTCGGGGCAATGATCCAGGATGGGGACCTAAATTTGCTACGTGTCGATGTTTTGCATGTGTTTAATAAACCGTAAAAGGCATGAGGGCCCTGAATTAGCACCTGTCCCTGGGCCCTATATTGGTTTGATAAGGCCCTGCTCGGAGCAGCTGCCCCGTGTGCCACTTCATTGTTAGGCCCTGGGGTCGGGTCGAGCTTAAATCCGTGCGCCAGACCCGATCCTCTGCAGACCTCTACCGAGTTTGATTTGTGCGATACTTTGCACATTTTTCTGAGAGCAGATCTGCCCGTGAAGTGGTTAGCGTTCGTGACCTTTGAATTCTTGCGTCTGATTGCATCAAGCGAAATTCCACTCGACGAGGATAGGCGGCAACGCAAAATTATGACTGCGCTGAATTCAATCCTCTAACCTGGTGAGTGCAGCTATTTTTCTCTTTCATTTAACAATTTAAAAATCCCTGTTGTATTGAATCATGGCTGAATAAGACCCGGATGTGAATGAACCATTTTGATCCGACTTTGATGGCATCAGGGGGGGCCCCCGAATTAAATAAACAATTGCAGCATCGAAAAATTAACGGCCTTGTCTTAAAACAAAATGTATGCCATCGGACTAGGCTTGCCCAGCGGACAAGTTTATTTTATGGAGACACAGGGATTAACTCCACTAATTTAACATGTTTGATATGAGATGAGAAAGTTGCCAATAATTTAAATTCCATTACGGACCAGTGAGAACCGCATTTTGCGAGACGTATTTCAGTAAGAACCACACATTGCATATCTTTTTAGAGAAGGCAATTATCTTTTAGAAAAATATTTTTGTTCATTTCGTGTATATCGAGAGGCGAAAAGGCGCCCACGGAGGAACGTCTGCCTCGGGTCCCAGTTGGGCAAAGTTGGACCCTGCAAATGACCTAAAATTTCGTTTCATACTTTTCCGAATTATACTAAAATCTAATCAGCAGCAGGGGTAACCCACAAGTGACTTATTTATCAAATTTTATGAAATTCGGTCAGTTTTTTCAGCTAGAGTGGATACGTACGAGTTTTGCGGACTAATTCCAAAACAAAGTAGGTCATTTTTTCCGATTCGTACTAAAATCTAATCAGCACCTGTGTAAACCACAAGTGACTTATCTACTAAATTTGGTGAAATTTTGTCCATTAGTTTTAAAGGTAGAGTGAATACGTGAGGTGCCGAGACAAACAAGCGAACACAGACGTCACGTTAAATATAATTTTTTCGGGTTCTAGAGTATTCAAAACGACGCTTTGATCCGTCGAAAACTCGAGTTGCGATTTCCGATTAGATTCCAATACTCTTTCCCCATACATTACCATGTATTGTAGGGAAAGTAAATATCTGATGTGGGTAGGACATCACTAGCCACAAATTAAAATTCTTATTTTTACTTTCCTTATATACATAATGTATAAGGAAAGTATTGTGATAGGGTCGAGAATTCGAGTTTTCGACGGGAGAGCACGTTTCAAGCATCCCTGATAACGATTCAAACACTTTTGAAGTGATGTCTGTGTGTGTGTGTCAGTGAGTCTGTGGAGACGATAACTGACGAACGAATGGACCGATACGAACGAAATTTGGTACAAAAATCACAATCCGTAAACACTGGAAGCCTATTGTTTTTATACGCAATCGAATGTTCAGAACCCCCCCCCCCCCTAAATTTTCGAGTGAAATTTTGAAAAAATCTTCAAAAAATCGAAACCGCTAATAAAGTTACGCAAATAGACATTTCTTATATAATTTTTCATTAGAAAACGATTGGCATAAATTTTAGAACGCTAACATGAACCGTTCTCGAGATATTGCACATTTTTCAAAAAAATTATCAAAAAGTCATATAAAATAAAAAATATATATTTCCTATTGAGAAACATGTTCACTTTTCATATGTAATACCATGCGATAAATTTTGTGACATCATTCTCGTGGATCTAGCTCGTTGCATTCATGAAAAAAGATACTTTGAGTAATACTTTTGTATTTGAATGCCAATAGTCATTTATCTGCTGTAAGAATAACTTATTTCTTCGTCCATAACGCTTGGCGACGAATTTGGTGGAATATTGCCAACTTGGTGACTTTTTTGAATGCTGCTAAATTAACGAAAAACTCGCCAAATGGATAAAAATGACACTAAATTAATGACTACTCATTGATGATGACGACATGGAAAATGACGACTCATTGACGAAAATTCAATATCTTGGAAAGAATATAAATAACTACTATAGAAATAATCTATTTTTACTTTCCTTATATACATAATGTATAAGGAAAGTATTGTGACGGGGTCGAAAATTCAAATTCGAGTTTTCGACGGGAGAGCACGTTTCAAGCATCCCTGATCACGAATCAAACATTTTTGAGGTGATGTCTGTGTGTGTGTGAAAGTATGTGTGTGTGTCAGTGAGTCTGTGGAGACGATAACTGACAAACGAATGGACCGATTCAAACGAAATTTGGTATAAAAATCACAATCCGTAAACACTGGAAGTCTATTGTTTTTATACGCAATCGAATGTTCAGAACCCCCCTAAATTTTCGAGTGAAATTTTGAAAAAATTGTCAAAAAATCAAAACCGCTAATAAAGTTACTCAAATAGACATTTCTTATGTAATTTTTCATTAGAAAACGATTGACATAAGTTTTAGAACGCTAACATGAACCGTTCTCGAGATATTGCACATTTAAAAAAAAATTATCAAAACGTTATATTAAATAAAAAAAAATATTTCCTATTGAGAAACATGTTCACTTTTCATATGTAATACCATGCGATAAATTTGGTGACATCATTCTCGTGGATCTAGCTCGTTCCATTCATGAAAAAAGATACTTTGAGTAATACTTTTGTATTTGAACGCCAATAGTCATTTATCTGCTGTAAGAATAACTTATTTTTCCGTCCATAACGCTTGGCGAGATTTTGGCGGCGAATTTAGCGGAATGTCGCCAACTTGGTGACATTTTTAATTGTTGCCAAATTAACAAAAATCTCGCCAAATTTATAAAAATGACGCTACGTCATTGAAAATGACGACTAATTGAAGAAAATTCAATATCTTGGAAATAATATAAGTATCTACTATAAGAATAACATTTTTTTAACTGTAAAAGCAGTAAATTCATTGCATTATATAAGGAAAGTCATGTGCTGCCCACATCAGATTTTTGGTTTTATGACACATAAAACTGAGTTTTAACTGCAGAAAATAACATGGATAGTTTTCTGATATTATATCCCATTTGTAATTTCATGGCATGCTTTTATTTCGTCAATAAATGCGCTTTAAAGAAGTCGTCAACTCCTCAGATTTCCAACAAGTTTAAAATATCTCGAGAACGGGTTCATCCTAGAGTCATGGAGTTAGTCTTTTTCGTTGTGTTGTCAAAATTTACTTGAAGAACAAGTATTTAATCAATATGTTTGAACAATTTTAGGAATTCACGTCAAAATCTAATCAACATCGGGATAACCTCTAAAGGACTTAACTACTAAATTAAAAAATCTGATATGGGCAGCACATGACTTTCCTTATATAATGCAATGAATCTACTACTTTTACAGTAAAAAAAATAGGTTTTTCTTGTAGTAGATACTTATATTCTTTCCAAGATATTGAATTTTCGACAATTAGTCGTCATTTTCATTGATTTAGCCTCATTTTAATCCAATTGGCGAGATTTTCGCTAATTTGACAACATTTAAAAAAGTCGCCAAGTTGGCGACATTCCGCCAAATTCGTCGCCAAAATCTCGCCAAGCTTTACTGACGGAGAAATAAGTTATTCTTATATCAGATAAATGACTATTGGCGTTCACATACAAAAGTATTACTCGAAGTATCTTTTCTCATGAATGGAACGAGCTAGATCCACGAGAATGATGTCACTCAATTTATCGCATGGTATTACATATGAAAAGTGAACATGTTTCTCAATAGGAAATATATATTTTTTATTTTATATGACTTTTTGATAATTTTTTTAAAAATGCGCAATATCTCGAGAACGGTTCATGTTAGCGTTCTAAAACTTATGTTAATCGTTTTCTAATGAAAAATTAGATAAGAAATGTCTATTTGCGTAACTTTATTAGCGGTTTTGATTTTATGACGATTTTTTTCAAAATTTCACTCAAAAATTTAGGGGGGTTCTGAACATTCGATTACGTTTAGAAACAATAAGCTTCCAGTGTTTACGGATTGTGATTTCTGTACCAAATTTCGTTCGAATCGGTCCATTCGTTCGTCAGTTATCGTCTCCACAGACCCACTGACAGACACCCATACTTTCACACACACAGCCATCACTTCAAAAATGTTTGATTCGTGATCAGGGATGCTTGAAACGTGCTCTCCCGTCGAAAACTCGAATTCGAATTTTCGACCCCGTCACAATACTTTCTTTATACATTATGTATATAAGGAAAGTAAAAAAAGAAAAAGTCATTAAATAGTTTTTATAACTACAGCGAAAAACGTCCTCAGTTCCTCAAAATTAAAAGAATTTAAATATCTCGAAAACGATCCATCTTAGAGTAATTGTGTTGGTTTTATTCTTTTCGACTTCAAACTTCAGTATAAAATAAGCGTTTAATTAATACATTTGATAATATGTAATCTTTTATTTTAGATCTTGACGATTTTTGCAGCCCATTTCGCAAAAAAAAAAAAAAAAGAAAAAAAAAAAAATCGTATTAAGATCTACTCAGCGCCGGGTACACGTAACTTATCTATAAATTGTTTTAATATTTGATTTATTTCTTTCCTTATATACATAACGTACAAGTATTGTGCCGGGGTCGAAAAATTCGAATTCGAGTTTACGACGGAAGAACACGTTTCAAGCATCCCTGATCACGAATCAAACATTTTTGATGTGATGTCTGTGTGTATGTGTGTGTCAGTGAGCCTGTGTAGACGATATCTCACGAACGAATGGAGCGAGTTGAATGAAATTTGGTACAAAAATCATAATCTGCGAGTACTGGAAGCCAATTGTGTTTAAACGTAATCGAATGTTCAGAACCACCCTAAATTTTCGAGTGAAATTTTGAAAAATTCTTCAAAAAATGAAAGCCTTTAATAAAGTTACGCAAATAGACATTTCTTATGTAATTTTTTCCTTTGGAAACGATTGATATAAACTTTAGAATGATAGCATGAACCGTTCTCAAGATATTGCACATTTTTCAAATAAATTTATCAAAAAATCCCATAAATTAAAAAAAATAATAACTGTTGAGAAACATGTTCACTTTTCTTAAGTAATATCATGCAATAAATTGGGTGACATCATTCTCGTGGATCTAGCTCGTTCCATTCATAAGAAAAGATACTTTGAGTAATACTTTTGTATTTGAACGCCAATAGTCATTTATCTGCTGTAAGAATAACTTATTTCTTCGTCCACAACGCTTGGCGAGATTTTGGCGACGAATTTAGCGGAATGTCGCCAACTTGGGAACTTTTTGAAATGTTGCCAAATTAACGAAAATCTTGTCAAATGGATAAAAATGGCGCTAAATCAATGAAAATGAGGACTAATTGTTGAAAATTTAATATCTTATAAGAATATAAGTATCTACTATAAGAAAAACATATTTTTTTACTGTAAAAGTAGTAAATTCATTGCATTATATAAAAATTAACGAAAATCTTGTCAAATGGATAAAAATGGCGCTAAATCAATGAAAATGAGGACTAATTGTTGAAAATTTAATATCTTATAAGAATATAAGTATCTACTATAAGAGAAACATATTGTTCTTACTGTAAAAGTAGTAAATTCATTGCATTATATAAGGAAAGTCATGTGTTGCCCACAGCAGATTTTTAGTTTTTGAGTTGAAGTAGATACAAACATTGACCAGATCGAAACACACACACACACAAACAATCACAGACACACTGGCGGCGGAGCTATAGGACAATGGGGGGCAGCTGCCCCACAAAGATTCTGAAGTGGGGGGCAAAGCCCATTCCCCCTAAAATTCAATTATATATATTGCTAAAAATTTATAGTTTCCCCTCCACACGAAAAATAATAAAAGCGTTAAGAAAAATTGAGATGCCACTTACAAAAAAAATTTTTTTTTCCTCGGAAAATTATCTGAACAATTAAGAAGAAAATCAAAATAGAGAAATTCTTTCTCTTGTCTGTTCTCCAGTATCACGTGATCTCCAGCACACGTGATTCATGTGGTAAAGCAACTGATGAGAGAAAATATTCATTCCAAACTAAACATTTTAAACAATATTACTTGCAGCCGTCTCCAGACCAGGTGTCATTCCAAGCCACACACAAATGGCGTCATACAAACCAAAACTTGTATCAGAATAAAATCAAAAGTAGGTAGATGTATGCTTAGATTAATATTTAAAAGTATAGTTTTCAAGTTGCTAACATGCGTAGAAGGAAATAGAAATCAAAATGGATAAGTATGAGGTACAAAGTTGCATAAGTAAGGCTGAGAAATGTATTTCCATTTGTGATTATTTTTTTGTATGTCCGATTTTATGAATACCCTTTTCAGGTACAGTAAATTATGTGAAACGATTTGTTAATTTTTAAGGAGATTATTATATTTGTATATATATTGATAAGAAAGTAGGAAACATAAATTTTCATGTCTGACTAAATTTTCTAGATTTATATATTTACGTGGTATAAAAGTACGATAAACATTATATTTGAAGAGTCGGTACATCCGCAGTGGTGTCCCAAGGTTTTTTGAGGTCTCAGGCGAGTTTCTGGCGAGTTATCCTCAGTATGAGCATGTTAAAGTTGTACGTCCGAAAGTTCTTCTATTCTAGAAAAAACTTCTATTCAGTGGCGTCGGAACCCATGGGTGCAATTTGCATTCTGCACCCACAGAAATATGAAAATAATTAAGTTTTTTTTGTTGTTGTTAAACTTCTTTAAATAGTATTGGGATGAGATTTTTTTCCCAAAAAAGGATTGAAGAAAAATAGCATGAATGAATAATCCAAGCTCGCAGTTCAGAAAAAGGTGCGAATTTTTATATAAAAGCAGTTGTTTATTTACACTGCCTCCCTTTACAACACTGGAGATCCATGTAGTTAGTTGATAGCCAAGTCATAATTGGAGTTGTTAAAAAGTTAAGTGCTCGAGTAAACTGCTCGGACAATGGTTGTGTTATTTAGCATTGTTTGCCAGACTGTGGGTACTATGAGTGCATTATCATATCTAGGATAATCGTGTTTAAAATAAATTGTAGCAAATTCTAGGGTATAGGTGTTAAAAGGCTTGGATTATCAAATAAATCTGCTATTGATGCGTTGCACAAACGACAACATTATGTTCAAATATATTTTATTGTTGAGAAAAATTTGGAGTTGTTGAAAAGTTTGGCGGTGTTCTTTTTCTGTGGATGCAAGAACAATATTTATAGAAACAAAGATCAAAATGCATGTGTTAAATATTTGTATAATACAGAAACAAATGTTTAGCTTAAAATTTTACATAGATTAAAACTTTTATTTTTGTTTTAGTGGAAACGATATGCCAAAATAAAAATCTGATGTGGGCAGCACATGACTTTTCTTATATAATGCAATAAATTTACTTCTTTAACGGTACAAAAGTGATGAAAAATTACACGGCACAGTGTTTGTAATGTTAATTTGTACATTTGGCCCTTTTCCGGATGACAACATGTAAAACTATTTCGTACCCAATTAACTTATATTTTACTTAACTCTAAATTAACAATTATCAATATAGTTCATAGATTTAAATATTTTAATAATAAATTCATCAATTAAGCGTCATTTTCATTACCTTGGCATCATTTTTGCATTTTTGACGATATTTTTCTCAATGTGGGGCTAAATATCACCAAGTTGGCGATATTTAGAAAAGCATTTCTTATATAATAAAAGGTATGCCCATCATATGACAGAATTAAAAATTCGCAAAACATTGCATCCCATTTGGCGTCATTTTTATCAATTTGGCGACATTTTTATCAATTTGATAACATTTTAATCAATTTGGCAACAGTTTCGCGACATTTTTATAAATTTAATAACACTTTTATCAATTTGGCAACATTTAAAAGAAGTCGTCTAGTTGGCGATATACCGCCAGAATTCCAAGCCTTACAGACGGAGAAATAGATTATTCTTATGTTCTTATCAAAATAAGAAATTTTCATTAGTTGTCATTTTCATCAATTTAGCGACATTTTTTTTTCAATTTGGCTACATTTTTATCAATTTGCGATAAAAAAAACTCACCACATTGGCGAAATTTCCCCACATTCGTCGCCAAAATTTCGTTAAGCATTGTAGATGCAGAACTAGGTTATTCATAAACGACTAATGGCGTCAAATTAGAATGCTGTTTCCCAAAAGTGTCTTCTCTCGTGAATGGAACGAGCTGGATCTACGAGAATGATGATAATAAATTTATCGCATAATATTACATATGAAAAGTGAACAGATTTCACAACAGTTAATACTTTTTATGATTTTTATGCGATTTTTTTATACATTTATTTGAAAAATGTGCAGTATCTCGCGGGGCCAGTTTAAGGCAACAGCAAAGCAGCACTTGCTTAGGGCGGCACATTTTAGGGGCGATATTTAAATCAGCAAGGTCTTATATAAAATAGGCAAGAGCAGTCGAATTTTCGTGTAAATTAAAAAGTAGTATAAAGACATCAGCTGAATGTTAACAATTTGTTCCTAGATAAAAGGGTGGATACCATTATTTTTCATTCTCTCCTTCCTGGGAAAATATGGCCAAAATATGATAATTTCCAGTATATCTCTCCAAATGTGTATCTTACAGAGCAAGTACCAATAAACAATAAATTGCTCTAGCACAACGAACGACAAGTATATTTTCATTTAATATTCAAAAGTAAGGAGATACATGAATACTCTTAAAAGATAACCTTATAGAAGGAGATGGGTAAACACGGCATCAAACGACATAAAAACAGTTACAGATAAAACAATTGCAGTAAATCATTACATCATAAGATCTAAAAAGATAAACATAGACAATAAAAAGTGAAAAACGGATTATCTACACTGGTGTGGTGTCCAAAAGTTGAGCATAAACATTATACTTGTGAATATTCCAGGAACCAAAAGTCGCAATAAAAAGATGACAGTAAAAGAAGGTAAAAAAATTAGCTATCAATACGAAAAAAATTCCCAATTTCAACTGAATTATAAGTAAATAATCAGTCTTTGACAGCCCAGGAAAAGGAACGATAGGTAACAATGCTTTTAAAAGATTTAGGCAGAAGATTGTAAACTCTAGGAGCTAAAGAGAGATAACATTTCTGAAACTTAGTACAATTGGCTGGAGGAGGTCTGATAATACCCTGCCTGATTGAAATTATTAGTATTATAATTTCGATGATTCTTGTTTAATCGAAAACATAATACAAATAGCGCAGGCGCGTATGGGGGCTCTTTTAATGCATTTGCGTGGATATTCTTACAGCGCATGTGCGTATTACAGACCACGTGCGTTGAGGATTGAACAGGATGGGAAGGCTTGGAGCTCGGGAAGAGAATTCACGGCATGTTCATTAAAACTTACAGCGCATGCGCGTGGATGGTTCTTACAATATACGCGCATGATAATTTTTAAAACACACGCTCGTGGCAGTTCTTACGAATCAAACATTTTTGAGGTGATGTCTGTGTGTGTCAGTGAGTCTGTTTAGACGATATCTCACGAACGAATGGAGCGATTTGAATGAAATTTGGTACAAAAATCACAATCTGCGAGTACTGGAAGCCAATTGTTTTTAAACGTAATCGAATGTTCAGAACCACCCTAAATTTTCGAGTGAAATTTTGAAAAAATCTTCAAAAAATCAAAACCTTTAATAAAGTTACGCAAATAGACATTCATTTCTTTTGTAATTTTTTCCTTTGAAAACGATTGATATAAACTTTCCGTGAATACTGGAAGCCTATTGTTTTTAAACGTAATAGAATGTTCAGAACCTCCCTAAATTTTCGAGTGAAATTTTGAAAAAATCATCAAAAAATCAAAACCTTTAATAAAGTTACGCAAATAGACATTTCTTATGTAATTTTTCCTTAAACGATTGGCATAAACTTTAGAACACTAGCATGAACCGTTCTCAAGATATTGCACATTTTTAAAACAAATTTATCAAAAAATCCCATAAATTAAAAAAAAATATATTAACTGTTGAGAAGCATGTTCACTTTTCATATGTAATATCATGCGATAAATTTGGTGACATCATTCTCGTGGATCTAGCTCGTTCCATTCATGAAAAAAGGTACTTTGAGTAATACTTTTGTATTTGAACGCCAATAGTCATTTGTCTGCTGTAAGAATAACTTATTTCTCCGTCCATAACGCTTGGCGAGATTTTGGCGACGAATTTGATGAAATGTGGCCAACTTGGCGACTTTTTTAAATGTTTCTAAATTAATAAAAAACTCGTCAAATGGATAAAAATGACGCTAAATCAATGAAAATTACGGCTAATTGACGAAAATTCAATATCTTGCAAAGAATATAAATATCTACTATAAGAATAATCTATTTTTTTTACTATAAAAGTAGTAAATTCATTGCATTATATAAAGAAAGTCATATACTACCCCACATCAGATTTTTTTAATTAAACATTATATTATTTACGCATTACACACAATTTGTGCTGGACCAAATTTCACAGAAGGACAAATGTTTTTCAATTCAATTTTACTTTCCCTGCTATTCATAGTAATGTGAAGGAGTAGTATTGTGATGTGATAAAAAATTCGACCCTCAAATTTTGGTGGATCTACATGTTTTGAACATCCCTGAATACGAGTCAACGTTCAAATCGCTAAAAATCAAGTATTTGTGTTTAGGACATGAACTACAGATCAGCAATATCACAGATAATTATTCTTTCAGTATACATTATTATTATTCTTCTGCATAGGCTATTTATTCTTTTAAAGTTCATATAAATGATACATCATAGGAAAGGTAGATTAGATCTTTCGATTATCTTACATAATAAATATATTTTTATAAATATATGACTTTCCATTTTTAATTCGAATTCTTTTTTTTTTTTTAGTTATTTTATGTTTCAGCGCAAATTTGAGCGTTATTCACGATTTTCACACAAATCAGTTCTTTAGCGACCGAAAATATTATCACTGTTTCTTTCTTTAGCGACCGAAAATATTATCACTGTTTCTTTCTTTAGCGACCGAAAATATTATCACTGTTTCTTTCTTTAGCGACCGAAAATATTATATCTGTTTCTTTCTTTAGCGACCGAAAATATTATCACTGTTTCTTTCTTTAGCGACCGAAAATATTATCACTGTTTCTTTCTTTAGCGACCGAAAATATTATCACTGTTTCTTTCTTTAGCGACCGAAAATATTATCACTGTTTCTTTCTTTAGCGACCGAAAATATTATCACTGTTTCTTTCTTTAGCGACCGAAAATATTATCACTGTTTCTTTCTTTAGCGACCGAAAATATTATCACTGTTTCTTTCTTTAGCGACCGAAAATATTATCACTGTTTCTTTCTTTAGCGACCGAAAATATTATCACTGTTTCTTTCTTTAGCGACCGAAAATATTATATCTGTTTCTTTCTTTAGCGACCGAAAATATTATCACTGTTTCTTTCTTTAGCGACCGAAAATATTATCACTGTTTCTTTCTTTAGCGACCGAAAATATTATCACTGTTTCTTTCTTTAGCGACCGAAAATATTATATCTGTTTCTTTCTTTAGCGACCGAAAATATTATCACTGTTTCTTTCTTTAGCGACCGAAAATATTATATCTGTTTCTTTCTTTAGCGACCGAAAATATTATCACTGTTTCTTTCTTTAGCGACCGAAAATATTATCACTGTTTCTTTCTTTAGCGACCGAAAATATTATCACTGTTTCTTTCTTTAGCGACCGAAAATATTATCACTGTTTCTTTCTTTAGCGACCGAAAATATTATATCTGTTTCTTTCTTTAGCGACCGAAAATATTATCACTGTTTCTTTCTTTAGCGACCGAAAATATTATATCTGTTTCTTTCTTTAGCGACCGAAAATATCACTGTTTCTTTCTTTAGCGACCGAAAATATTATCACTGTTTCTTTCTTTAGCGACCGAAAATATTATCACTGTTTCTTTAGCGATCGAAAATATTATCACCGTTTCTTTCTTTAGCGACCGAAAATATTATCACTGTTTCTTTCTTTAGCAACCGAAAATATTATCACTGTTTCTTTAGCGATCGAAAATATTATCACCGTTTGTTTCTTTAGCGACTGAAAATATTATCACTGTTTCTTTCTTTAGCAACCGAAAATATTATCACTGTTTCTTTCTTTAGCGATCGAAAATATTATCACTGTTTTTTTTCTTTAGCGACCGAAAATATTATCACTGTTTCTTTCTTTAGCGACCGAATATATTATCACTGTTTCTTTAGCGATCGAAAATATTATCACTTTCTTTCTTCAGCGAGCGAAAATATTATCACTGTTTCTTTAGCAACCGAAAATATTATCACTGTTTCTTTCTTTAACGACCGAAAATATTATCATTGTTTCTTTCTTTAGCGACCGAAAATATTATCACTGTTTCTTTAACGACCGAAAATATTATCACTGTTTCTTTAACGACCGAACATATTATCACTGTTTCTTTCTTTAGCGACCGAAAATATTATCAATATTTCTTTCTTTAGCGACCGAAAATATTATCACTGTTTCTTTCTTTAGCGACCGAAAATATTATCACTGTTTCTATCTTGACACCATCGGAAAGATCGAAAAACATTCCGAACCCGTAGAATTATTCCTTCATATATATATTTTTAAATTCGTCGAAATTTGTATTTTTTAGGTAATCTAATTTTTAAAAGCTTGAAAAACTTTCTTGAATAAAACAGGCATATGTCAGTAAGGTGACTATACTATAATTGTTTTCATGGCATTATAAGTCCCCGTTATCAGGCCCAAACGTAACAGTTAGAACAGTATTCTCTCTCAACAAAAGCTGAGAGCGAATTTTGAATAGGCAAGCAATGAGCAATTCAAAAGAGCTGGGGTACACATGGCGAAAAAATTCGCAGAACGGGTGGTATACATACGAACCATTACGGGGCGGTAAAGGGTACCTTTCCCATCTAGAAAGACAGGGGGACTGGCACTGAGAAGGAAATCTTAAGCATTGAGATGAAATTTTGAAATCAGAGAAGAAATATAACAAACGTTAAATTATTGATAAAAAATGAAAAAGTTTAGAGGAAGGAAAAATAGTCAAAGCCGTGTAAAGGGAAACAGATAGAAAATTACAGGGGAATGACGCAACAATTAAAATAACAAAAGGATTAAAATAACAAATCGGTTTCGAGACTTAAATTCATCAATCAAGCTACTACATTATTAACAATGGTTGAGACTAGGTCAGAAAAGAATATACCACGGAAAATAAGGTAAAATCGGCTTTATAAGCTATATGAGCTAACTTCATCAACTAAAAATACCAATCAATCGATTAGTTCACTTAAAAATATTCGTGAATGAGACTGGAATTAAGAAGGATATAACAAAATTGAAGGAAAGTTAGCTTTTAAAGTCAAAAATGAGTATACAAACCACTGTTGAATAAAATTAGAATTAAGAAGGAAATCTTCTATATAATAAAAGGCAATGTCTGTCTGTCTGTGTGTTTTCACTATATGTTCAGCGACCGCGCGTCGGAGAGCTACGAAATTTGGCAATCGGAGACCCGGGGGTTGGGGTGGGGGTGGGGGGAAGGGAACACGTAAAAACAGATTTTGAAAATTTGAATTATTTTTTTAGTTATTTAATGTTTTATGCGATTTCGACCGTTTTTTGCCCTTTTTTTTCTCCACGATCCAGACGTCGTAGAAAAAAACAAATCACACCACCGGAAAGAGCAGACAATTGCGAGTAAAAACATATGAATTTCAAATCTGAATTTCAATTTTTAATATTTTTTAAAGATTTTAAAACAAAAGTCACTTTTGGCTCAAAAAAACGAACTATGATTTTGAAATCCTCACAGCGCAAAAAGTACTAATGATTTCGACTAATAATTTACATTTTTAGAAAGGTCAAAGATCTGGCATTCTTACAAGTCCAGTCTGGTCAAGAAATAATGAAAATTGCCCGCAGGATCGCAATTTTAAAGATGTCATGATTTTATACTTCTCGGCAATCCGCTAAGTTCTTCAACCGCATTTTCCCCCTCGACAGTGTTTTTTACCCGTCTCCATGGAGACCGCGCTTTCGGTTTTAAATGAATTAAGATCTTAGCATATGTATTGGATACATCGGGTGAAATTATTATATTTATATGATATTTTAAATGGATATTTTAAATTATGGATATTTTAAATGTATATTTTAAGTAATTTAAATGATTGAATTATGGTAGTTTGAATTGTGGTGATGTATTTGAAATTATTATATTTATAGATTGGTGGAACGATATGGATGATTGATAGAACGATATGGATTTTTTAAATGGATATTTTAAAGATATTTTAATTTATAGATATTTTAATTTTATGGATATTTTAAATGATGGAACTATGGAACGAGGATGATGGAATTAAGAGCTTAATTATAAAATTTAAATTAGCGCGCGAGAATTGCACTGGGTAGGCCCGGGTTTGATTCCCGCCACTGACGCGAAGTACGATCACGTTAAACATATGGGTCCGTAATTCCTTCCGAGAGGTTGGTAGTAGGGGAAGGAGGGTACTGTCCCTGTGGATGCCTTCCCCACTGGGTTCCGGTCTAAATTGGGTGAATAAAAAGAAAGTTATGGAGATTGTCGCGGAGGGCGCGGTAGCTCAGTGGTTAGCGTACGGGAATTTCACTCGGTAGGCCCGGGTTCGATTCCCGCCACTGCCAAAACTGCTGCCGTGTTCACGCGGAGTACGATCACGTTAAACATAAGGGTCCGTAAGTCCTTCCGAGAGGTTGGTGGTAGGGGTAGGAGGGTACGGTCCCTGTGAATGCCTCCCCCACTGGGTTCTGGTCTAAATTGGGTGGCACTTCCTGGCCGTCCAAACAGTTACCTTACACCTTTCTGGTAGGTCGCGCCAGCGAGTTTGCCACGGTCAGAATTTTCAAGGGTAGCGAACAGGCTGGTTGCCAAAGGCGGCTAGTAATTAAATAAATGACTAAAAGACAAACGAAAAACTGTTTCGGAAGCTATATGAGCTGATAACTGAAGGAATAAATAAATGAAGCTGATAAATGAATTCCATGCCAGTTGGATATTTTTTACTTCATTACAAGCTCATTCATTTAATAAATTTTCCACCTTTTCAACATAAGTAGAATCATCAAACAAAACTATTTGGCGCCCTTTGTTAGCCTGACATGGGGTGGGGTGGGGGTCAAATAGTCTTGGCAAAGAGGCTGTCAAGAAATGTATCAAAGAGCATCTAAGTCATCTATTTCCCAACAGTCTGAGAATCATTCATTTCAATTTTCTAAGGTAAAAATCATCGCTTGTATCTGAACTTGATTTTTTGAAAGTATCTTTTATTTACTTGGATTCCGGTAATCTTGGTAATGATAAATCAGTAATTCTTTACGACTCCTTAACATGGAAAAAATGTTCTCCATCCTTAACTTCATTTACAGCTCATAGAACGTCCGAAACATTTTTCTGTTTTTTGTTTCATTTTGCTTTTTGGTCATTTTTTTAATGAGTTCCTTCTTAATCCCAATCTCATCCAATAGTACTTTAAGGATGTTTGTATACTTGTCTTTGATTTTAAAAGTTGGCTCATTTAGATTTTCTTTTTTCCATTTTGTTATATCCTTCTTAATTCCGGTCTCATTCACGGATATTTTTGAGTAGACTAATTGATTGATATTTTTATATAGTTGATGAAGTTAACTCATATAGCATCTGAAACCGTTTTTTCTGTCTTATTTTCTGTGTTTATCCATTTTTAACCTAGTCTGAACCACTGTTAATGGTTTAGTAGTTTGAATGATGAATTTAACTCGCGAAAATGGTTACTTCCTTTTCTTATTTTCTGAATAACACCCATTCCCTGTAATTTTCTACCTTTTTTCCATTTCAAGGGTTGGACTATTTTCTAACTTTTCCGGTTTAGCCTGATGAAGAGGGCTTATAATGCCCTCGAAACAATTGCAGTCACCATACTGATACATGCCTGCTTTATTCAAAGAAGTTTTGCAAGCTTTTATCTTACAAATAGCAGTTTGATATATTGTAATCTAATTTTTATTTCACCAAATCTTGAAATTAATACAAGTTTTAGAGCTTGGTAAAAAGTTCAGCATATTTATCTTTGTATTCTAACAATTTTTTTTTTTCATCCGTAATTCCATTTTCTGTGATATTTTAAGCGAACGAACCTGGTTTTCAATGCCACACACTTTCCCCCATCGTTTCGGCATCTGCTTAAGCCCTCTCTTCTATAGAAGGTTTTCTTTTTTAATATTTTAATTAATTAATTAATTTATTTATCTTTTGCTTAGTCGCACAAGATAATTGTGGATGTGGTCGTATCGTAAATTTGTATGAATAGTTTTTACTTTCTTTATATACATGATGTATAAGGAAAGTATTGTGACGGGGTCGAAAATTTGAATTCGAGTTTTCTACGAGAGAGCACGTTTCAAGCATCCCTGATCACAAATCAAACATTTTTAAGGTAATGTCTGTGTGTGTGTGTGAAAGTATGTGTGTGTGTGTCAGTGAGTCTGTGGAAACGATATCTCACGAACGAATGGAGCGATTCGAATGAAATTTGGTACAAAAATCACAATCCGTGAATACTGGAAGCCTATTGTTTTTAAACGCAATTGAATATTCAGAACCCCCCAAATTTTCGAGTGAAATTTTGAAAAAATCATCAAAAAATCAAAACCTTTAATAAAGTTACGAAAATAGACATTTCTTATGTAATTTTTCCTTAGAAAACGATTGACATAAACTTTAAAACGCTAGCATGAACCGTTCTCGAGATATTGCACATTTTAAAAATAAATTTATAAAAAAAATCCCATAATTAAAAAAAAGTATATTAACTGTACATGTTCACTTTCCATATGTAATATCATGCGATAAATTGGGTGACATCATTCTCGTGGATCTAGCTCGTTCCATTAATAAGAAAAGATACTTTGAGTAATACATTTGTATTTGAACGCCAATAGTCATTTATCTGCGATAAGAATAACTTATTTCTTCGTCCATAACGCTTGGCGAGATTTTGGTGACAAATTTGACGGAATGTCGCCAACTTGGCGACTTTTTTAAATGTTGTCAAATTAGCGAAAATCTCGCCAAATGGATAAAAATGACGCTAAATCGATAAAAATGACGACTAATTAACGAAAATTCAATATCTTGGAAAGAATATAAGTATCTACTATAAGAATAATCTATTTTTTTTAGCTGTAAAAGTAGTAAATTCATTGCATTATATAAGGAAAGTCATGTGCTGCCCACATCAGATTTTTTTTTTTTATGGGTTAATGAATACAATTTATTCGTGCTTTAAATTCTTAGCAACGGGTACATTTTCCAATATATATATATATATATATATATATATATATATATATATATATATATATATATATATATATATATATATATATATAATACTCCAAATCTTGCATCTTGCACACTGTAAAATGACTTCCGACGCCTCTGCCTCTATTTATACACAATTGTCCCGAACTTTGAAAATTGTCTACGAACTTTGGAATTTGATTGCCACGAATGCGTAAAATGCTCAAAGGATGCAATGAAGGATTGTTACCTTTCATTTTTCATACACCCTGTATTATTTCGGAAAAGAACATTTTGAATTTTAAACAAGAGCATTAAATTTACGGAGAGTGTGGAAAAGTTACTTATCCCCTGCAGAAAATACCAATGAAATGGGCCCAGAATCAGAAGAGTTTGAGGATATCCCTAAAACTTGGAGACAAAGAAAGATGAACTAAAAATGCAAAGTAGTATGTTAGCGGATTTCATAAAATCTTTGGATGATAAGTATAAGCATGATTTGAACTTCAAGAAAATTTGATGTGGGCAGCACATGACTTTCCCTGCAGACTCATTTTCACGTTCTCTTTATTTCTTCTCATAATTCATTAAATTGAGTTTAATTGCACAAAATAACACCCATAATTATTTTAATTTACACTGAATTTGCACTTTTAATTCCATTTTTGTTCTTAGTTGGTAACTGGACTTATTTTCAAAGGTGGCGTAGCGAAAATGCGAAAAAACTGAAATATCTCGAGAACGGCTGGTCCTGATGCAATGCGGTTCGTCCTATTTTTTTATCGTTAAAAATTATGTATTAAACAAGCATTTAAGATTTTAAGGGATATATTTGAGCATACGTAGTTTTTATTTTCCCTGCAAAACATGGAAATAATTGTAATCATGCCGAAAATCGCTAATTGAGTTTTCGACGGATCTACGCGTTTCGAGACCTCTAGAATACAAAAAAAACTATTTTTAGCGTGACGCCTGTGTGTGTGTCTGTCTGTATGTGCAGGTTTTGTATGCAATCTAACTGAAAAACTAATTTACCGAATTTCATAAAATTTGGTAGGTGGTGGGCGAATCTGGTGCTGATTAGTTTTGGGTACGACTCGGGATGAAAGAACCCGCTTTTTTTTTGCGAAATGGCCCGCAAAAGCATGTATCCACTCTAGCTGAAAAACTAACGGATCGAATTTCCCAAAATTCGGTAGATAAATCTTCTGTGGGTTACCTTGGTGCTGATTAGATTTTGGTACGATACGGTAAAAAATAACCTGCCTGTTTTTGCAAAATGACCTGCAAAAATCGTCAAAATCTAAAATAAAAAACTACGTATGCTCAAATATATCCACTAAATCCTTGTTTTATACGTTATTTTTAACGAAGAAAAGAATAAGATCAACCCCATTACACTAAGACTAGCCGTTCTCGAGATATTTCAGTTTTTTCGTATTTTCTCCACGCCACCTTTGAAAATAAGCTCAGTTCATGCCTTCAAGGAAGGAGCAATTTAATCTGCTTTGGTTCCTGTAGATAGAAACTAGCATTTTTCCTTTCTACTGACCAACATTCAGTCAGACCAAGTCGGAACATGGGACACTATGGATACCCCTTCGCGTTAATTGGTTTAGGAGGAGGGAAGACAAGATCGCCCCTTCCCATCCTTATAATTTCACAAAAGAAATCTGTAGACAAGAACAGTTTTAGCAGTCAGCTGGATGTGATTGATATGAGCTGTAAACTTGAATGAATGAAACTTACCCGCTAGTGTTATAAACGTATCCATTTTAGCAGTGCAATTCTAGAAAATTGCTCCTTGCTTTCCTGTAGGGATCGGTTTTTCTATTGCCTTTTCGACATCACCTTTCTTTCTTTAAGGGTGAGCGTCAGTAAATTTTCTGCCCTATCCGCGCTTTGTTAACTTTCGCGGCACACATATTTCGCCGAAATTCTGCTCAAACAGTTGCGAAATATTGTTTTATAGATAAAATGCTATGCTTAGATTATATTAAAACTAAATTTAATACCCAATAAAACATAGAATATATGTTTTATTTTAATTTAAAATATTTTTGGTGCTGCCATCTGTTGTCGTCATTTAATTCATACCGACTATTTTTATTTTTGAATGAATATTTTTAAATGTCTATTCCTTCTAATACGCATATAACAACAGATCATATATAATGCCATAATCACGGAAACGTAATTGAACTTGGAAGAAAGGAACTTGAAGACAAAACTGCAGTCCTCAGTGATGTACATTCAGATAGATAGATCCCTTATCAAATTTATAGAATGATAAATTACCTTTTCGTGATTGTGGCATTATTATATATGATCTGTTGTTGTATTTAACACTGTATTAGAAGGAATAGATATTTAAAAATGTTCATTAAAAAATAAAAATAATCGGTTTGAATTAAATTACGACAACAGATGGCAGCACCAAAAATATTTTGGATTAAAATAAAAAATATATTTAGGTTTTTTTGAGCATTAAATTTAGTTTTAATATAATCTAAGCATTGCATTTTATCTTTTAAAAAATATTTCGCAACTGTTTGAGCAGAATTTCGGCGAAATATGTGTGCCGCGAAAGTTAACAAAGCGCGGATAGGGCAGAAAATTTACTGACGCTCACCCTTAACAACAAATAATGTCTGCAGTTAAACACAAAGACATTGTGAAGCTATCTCTACCCAGACCACAGGTATTGAACTAAGGAGATCTTCTTTCAGCTTGTTTGACTATTCTGGGAAACAGACAATCTTCAAGTAATTTAGGAAAAAAAAATTATAAATTCATACACAGATGTTCTATAATAAATATTTTATCTTCAGCAATGTTCACGGGCCCCTAACAAACGCCGGGCCCCAGTACCGTGGTACCAACTGACCCCCCCCCCCCTTTGTGGGGGCCCTGGGGTTGGGCAGTCATCATGAGGGTTGTTGAGACCCAGACCGTCCGACCTACCAGAAAGGCGTAAGGTAACAGTTTGGACGGCCGGGTCATCATGAGGATGCAAAATTTAAAAAAAAACAACATCGAATGAAGGGATTTGGTTGAAAATTTAATTTTAACGTTTTTTTAACACATATTTAAAATTTTTTCAATCTTTAGGTATTTTTTAATGTTAAATAACTGAAAAGGTAATGGCAGCTGGGTCGATCAAGTGAACTCTCAAACTGAATGCCCCAAACAACCCATTTTACTCCCGATGAACAGAAACCATACAAAATATCATTTAAATAACCCCTCACTTATTCAGCTCGCCCAAATAAAAGTAAATATATATATATATATATGTATCGAAGACTTTTTGGATTTCTATTTTCTAAATTTAATGCTAAATTGAACCAAAATTGAAAGAATTAGATTAATAGAATTAATAAATAAATCAAAATTACATGTACAGTAATTTGTTTTCAAATATTTACTTAAACATCCAAATTTATTATTTAAAATAAGCGAGAGACCACCAATAACACACACGTTATTATTTGTATCAAGATAAAATAGAAGGCAAATTTGAGAAGTCCCACTTCATTTATTTACTCTGTTCCTTTCATTTTTGGCGAACGCGTGGATGAAGGAAGGATCTCCTGCTTTTAGATTCCAACATTGCAATGTCTGTTTTTTTTTCTTAAGGGTGAGCGTCAGTAAATTTTCTGCCCTATCCGCGCTTTGTTAACTTTCGCGGCACACATATTTCGCCGAAATTCTGCTCAAACAGTTGCGAAATATTTTCTTATAGATAAAATGCTATGCTTAGATTATATTAAAACTAAATTTAATACCCAATAAAACATAGAATATATGTTTTATTTTAATTTAAAATATTTTTGGTGCTGCCATCTGTTGTCGTAATTTAATTCATACCGACTATTTTTATTTTTTAATGAACATTTTTAAATGTCTATTCCTTCTAATACGCTACAACAGATCATATATGATGCCATAATCACGGAAACGTAATTGAACTTGGACTTGAAGACAAAGGAACTTGAAGATAAAACTGCAGTCCTCAGTGATGTACATTCAGATTCCTTATCAAATTTATAGAATGATAAATTACCTTTCCGTGATTGTGGCATTATTATATATGATCTGCTGTTGTATTTAACACTGTATTAGAAGGAATAAATATTTTAAAATGTTCATTAAAAAATAAAAATAATCGGTATGAATTAAATTACGACAACAGATGGCAGCACCAAAAATATTTTGGATTAAAATAAAAAATATATTCTATGTTTTTTAGGGCATTAAATTTAGTTTTAATATAATCTAAGCATTGCATTTTATCGTTCAGAAAATATTTCGCAACTGTTTGAGCAGAATTTCGGCGAAATATGTGTGTCGCGAAAGTTAACAAAGCGCGGATAGGGCAGAAAATTTACTGACGCTCACCCTTAACTCAAATTCCTAATGCCGTAAAAACCCAGTCTTTCCCTGTTATATAGTATTTTCCCTTATGAGTTAGTTGAAAATGCTATAAGGCACAGCACACATGAAACAGAGCTTTAGTGCTGCCATCTAGTGGCAAATCTATCAATTATTCCAATAAACTCGCCATTCAGTCGAAATAAATTTAAAATATTTTCAATAAAAATCGTAATAAATCTATATAACTAAAAAAATAATTTAGGATGTTTGCTCAAGGGGGTCGTGCGTCCTATCTCTCTCTCCCAATAACCGCCATTGGTCCTACTACTTCCCGTCGCTTATAAACACAAAACTAGTGTATGAATTTGTCTGCTATTTTTTACAACATGCGTATCAAAGCTCTTTTTGGCAGAAATCGTACGATACATATATTTTTTAATTACACGCCTGGCCTTATAATTTTTTTTTTAGAAATTCCTTGTTGCTCTATTGGTATTTAAAATATGGAATACTCCTGCCATCCTGCAGCTACTATGAGGTTTCAACTTCAGTTCTTTGGTGCCTCCTGGTTCTGATATTAACAAGGACATTAATCGAAAAAGCTAACTCAGAGTACTTATCACAGGAATAACTACAACTCAGCCCCCTTCCAAAAAAGGAAATACCTTCAATTAGTTACTTCCTGTAAATTAATTTTGATAAACTTTCTCAGTTGGAAACTAAGATTTTCTGTTCAAAATCATGTATCTGACAGGATTCAAAGATTTAGTGATAAGAACATAGCACCACGTTTTAAGTACTTTAAGGGTGAGCGTCAGTAAATTTTCTGCCCTATCCGCGCTTTGTTAACTTTCGCGGCACACATATTTCGCCGAAATACTGCTCAAACAGTTGCGAAATATTTTCTGAAAGATAAAATGCAATGCTTAGATTATATTAAAACTAAATTTAATGCCCCCAAAAACATAGAATATACTTTTTATTTTAAGCCAAAATATTTTTGGTGCTGCCATCTGTTGTCGTAATTTAATTCATATCAATTATTTTTATTTTTTAATGAACATTTTTAAATATATATTTCTTCTAATATAGTGTTAAATACAACAACAGATCATATATAATAATGCCACAATCACGGAAAGGTAATTTATCATTCTATAAATTTGATAAGGGATCTGAATGTACATCACTGAGGACTGCAGTTTTGTCTTCAAGTTCCTCCAAGTTCAATTACGTTTCCGTGATTATGGAATTATATATGATCTGTTGTTTTATTTAATAGCGTATTAGAAGGAATAGACATTTAAAAATATTCATTAAAAAATAAAAATAGTCGGTATGAATTAAATTACAACAAATGGCAGCACCAAAAATATTTTAGATTAAAATAAAACATATATTCTATGTTTTATTGAGTATTAAATTTAGTTTTAATATAATCTAAGCATAGTATTTTTTCTAGAAAATATTTCGCAACTGTTTGAGCAGAATTTCGGCGAAATATGTGTGCCGCGAAAGTTAACAAAGCGCGGATAGGGCAGAAGATTTACTGACGTTCACCCTTAATTTTAGTACATTGACCTTAAAACTACTAAATAAGTACTAAAGTATTTAAAATATGGAATACTCCTGCCATCCTGCAGCTACTATGGGGGTTTCAACTTCAGTTCTATGGTGCCTCCTGGTTCTGATATTAACAAGGACAAAAAAGCTAACTCAGAGTACTTATCACAGGAATATCTACAACTCAGCCCCCTCCCAAAAAAGGAAATACCTTCAATTAGTTACTTCCTGTAAATTAATTTTGATAAACTTTCTCAGTTGGAAACCAAGATTTTCTGTTCAAAATCATGTATCTGACAGGATTCAAAGGTTTAGTGATAAGAACATAAATTTTAGTACATTAACCTTAAAACAAATTTACCGATATTCCATAAGAAGAGTTTTGCATGAAAAATGGTTGTTACCATATGGAATTATTTACTCTTATCATTTCTACGGGTTTCACATACCTGCCAACTTTTACGCATTATGCGTAAAATTTACGCATTTTAACTGCTCTTTACGCTTTTACGCATATATTGCTATATTTTATGCATTTCCGCATTTATCTGAATTTTTTAATATTACTAGGAAATCAATCTCCGGCTTTTTATGTTTGAAATTTATCAATTAACCAGACATAGTATAATTCTTCGGAAACACCGCATTTCCGCTTTTTTAGCATTGATATATACCATTCCCGGGATCGTAGCAAATCCATAATAAAATGCAGGGTAATGCCAATCAAATTAACGGAGATTTACGGCCGCGTGTAACGTAAATTAAGATCTCGATCGCTTATTTTATAAAAGTAATAAATATACTTCTCCAAAGGTTCTAATTCAGCATAAATCGTTAAAATGTTATTTTGTTCATTAATTTCGCATAAACACTGCGATTGCGCAATTCAGTTTGTTCTCATGAATCGCCGAGAGTACAATAGTATCTTTTTCCATCCATCTCAATCTTCTAAATATTGCATTTTTGATTGACTAAACAAGCTTATTTTCATATTCTAATTAATTATGACTGTTAATTTCTTAATTATTTTCGCATAAACAGTGCGATTACGCAATTCAGTTACTTCGTGTGGATTGCTGAGCGTACGTTAGTATCTTTTTCCATCCATCTCCATCATTTAAATGTTGCATATTAGATTGACTAAACTAGCTTATTTTCATATTCTGATTAATTATTACGGTTAATTTCTTAATTATTTTCACATAAACAGTGCGATTGCGCAATTCAGTTACTTCGTGTGGATTGCTGAGCGTACGTTAGTATCTTTTTCCATCCATCTCCATCATTTAAATGTTGCATATTAGATTGACTAAACTAGCTTATTTTCATATTCTGATTAATTATTACGGTTAATTTCTTAATTATTTTCACATAAACAGTGCGATTGCGCAATTCAGTTACTTCACGTGAATTGCCGAGAGTACATTAGTATATTTTTCCATCCATCTCCATCATTTAAGGGTGAGCGTCAGTAAATTTTCTGCCCTATCCGCGCTTTGTTAATTTTCGCGGCACACATATTTCGCCGAAATTCTGCTCAAACAGTTGCGAAATATTTTCTGAAAGATAAAATGCAATGCTTAGATTATATTAAAACTAAATTTAATGCCCCAAAAAACATAGAATATATTTTTTATTTCAATCCAAAATATGTTTGGTGCTGCCATCTGTTGCCGTAATTTAATTCGTACCGATTATTTTTATTTTTTAATGAACATTTTTAAATATCTATTCCTTCTAATACAGTGTTAAATATAACAACAGATCATATATAATAATGTCACAATCACGGAAAGGTAATTTATCATTCTATAAATTTGATAAGGGAGCTGAATGTACATCACTGAGGACTGCAGTTTTGTCTTCAAGTTCCTTTGTCTTCAAGTCCCTCTTCAATTACGTTTCCGTGATTATGGCATTATATATGATCTGTTGTTGTATTTAATAACGTATTAGAAGGAATAGACATTTAAAAATGTTCATTAAAAAATAAAAATAGTCGGTATGAATTAAATTACGACAACAGATGGCAGCACCAAAAATATTTTAAATTAAAATAAAACATATATTCTATGTTTTATTGGGTATTAAATTTAGTTTTAATATAATCTAAGCATAGCATTTTATCTATAAGAAAATATTTCGCAACTGTTTGAGCAGAATTTTGGCGAAATATGTGTGCCGCGAAAGTTAACAAAGCGCGGATAGGGCGGAAAATTTACTGACGCTCACCCTTAAATGTTGCATATTAGATCGACTAAACTAGCTTATTTTCATATTATGGCTAATTATTAAGGTTAATTTTTTAATTATATTTGCATAATATAAATTTTTCTATTTAAAAAATGGGTATGAAATCTGTGAAGGGATATTTTCCAAAATGTGGTATTAAAGCGATGATTTAGGCAAATCAAAGGGAAACCATTTTGGCAGGAATATAATTCAGTGCTATATTTCTTTTTTATTGAAGATCAATATTTGTTAATCTCTTTAGTGAAAACCTGTGTTTTGCCAAACATAAATATTTGTCTTCATTATAAAGTAAGTCTCACCGGATAAAACCTTTATATATTTTTGCTTTATAATTTATTGTCCTGAAATTTTATAAAATTGGTGTCCTGAATTTTCATAATCTACCAGTAAGCCTGATATTTAATGCAATATTTTTTTAATGCAGGTACTTGTACATAGTTAAATTCATTAGAAATATCGTTTGCGCGTGTAATTAAAAAAATCATTATAAATGTCATTCACGCAAAATTTTACACATTCCAATTTTCTCAGGTTGGCAGGTATGGTATCATATTTTGCAGACCTATAACTAGTATAATACTAAATACCTGGTAATACTTAGCTAAATACCTCGTAATGTTTACAAATGAAAACCAGCAGTGATGATATGTATTTACATATCGACTTCATATAAACTTCATCAGACATAGACTTCATTGAAATCAATTTTCAATTGAAAATATATTGTTCTTGAATATGCAATGCATGAAAGAGGAACTGCAGAACATTTTAAAATCCTCCAGCAGCCTATTTAGTAGAAGTCTACTAATTTGAATACCAATTTTCTGTTGTACATTTATTCAAATTAATTCCTTTTTTTCCCCCATTTTAGAATTACAGTCTAGAGATGAATGTGATATTTTCTCACTGCCTATGTCTTTCTGAAAATATCATCAGATTGATGCATGATGGATTAGCGAAATTTCATGATCAGAATTTAGAAGTATAACTGGAGATAAATGTGATATTTCCTCACTGCCTATGTCTTTCTGAAAACATCATCGGATTGATGCATGATGAACAAGCCAATTTTCATGATCAGAATTTAGAAGTGGAACTGGAGATGAATATGATATTTCCTCACTGCCTATGTCTTTCTAAAAACATCATCGGATTGATGCATGATGGATAAGTCAATTTTCATGATCAGAATTTAGAAGTATAACTGGAGACGAGTATGATATTTCCTCACTGCCTATGTTTTTCTGAAAACATCGGATTGATGCATGATGGATAAGTCAATTTTCATGATCAGAATTTAGAAGTATAACTGGAGACGAGTACGATATTTCCTCACTGCCTATGTCTTTCTAAAAACATCATCGGATTGATGCATGATGGATTAGCCAATTTTCATAATCTGAAATTTGAAGTGGAACTGGAAGAGTTCAATACCTCCCGAATTAAATACATCCATAGTTTTAATGGCATGCTTGTATGTGGAATTCTGACACATACATATAAGTAAAGTATTGATAAAAATTTGACGTAATAAATTTCTGAACAATATTATGCAAGGTAGAGAAGATATTTTTTTTATAATTTACATAAGGAATAGAAAGAAAAATGTTTTAACTGTAAAATGCCTAAAGTTTTGTATATCTTAATTTTTAGTTTCTGATTTTTTAAAAATAATTTTTAGATTAATTGAATTGCATTTTGTTGCTCTTTTTGATATCTGAATTCAAGGTATTTTGTTAACCATGACTTTAAAATAAATAATAGCTATTTTTTAATGTGATTATTTTGTTTTCCTTTTTACATATTTAACACATAATGTAAAATGATCTTTTTATGTTCAAATTGTAGTAGCTGATTGTTTACATTCAACTACATTGCAACTGATTGCTTACTATACATTCATCAGCATGGAATGCACAAATACCTGCAATAGCAGCAAAACTTGTTTTGGAAACGCCCCCTAGGGAGTAGGACATTTTGGGACACCTTAGATTTTAAAAATCTGGTTTGATATTAAAATCTTATTATTTTATGCACTATCTATATAGTTCTCCTGTGCATTTGCTACTGTGTTTGAAAGCTCTAATGCAAGTAAGTAATAATTTATCAAACATTAGGTTTCTATAACAGTCAAAAAACTTTTATGTTAACTTTGTAGGCAGTGGGATTAGAATTTAATTTATTTAAATGAAACTATATATATATATGTATATATATATATATAAAGACGACAAACATATTCATTGTGAAATTATATGCAAAATACTCATTGTAGAGTTAATTCTAAAACATAGGAGTTTTCAAGAAAAATTTGGCCTGTTGTGGGGTATTTTTGGAGTTTAGGACATACAATGGAATTGTTGTTTGAAGTGACTGCTGTATGTAGTGATTCTGATTTGCCGTGGATGTTAAATTCAAACCTTTGTTACTCAAGAAGCCGCTAAATTTTTAATCTGTTAAAATGTTAAGATTTTTTCCCCCAGATTTTTCACTGTAACTTCAACAAATGTGTATTGTGTAAAATTGTTCTGCTTATATATTTAGAGTCTGTTATGTTAGCTATTTAAATTGGGCAATATAACGAAAATTTGTTTCAGAAAAGTTGACAATTAATGCACCTTACCAATTGGGGCATCTTAGACATTGGAAAGGTTCTGAAAAAAAGTGTGTGTATAAATTATGTGGATTTGAAGTGGATTATACTTTAAATTATGTAGAAAGATTTAATGTATATGAGGTAAGTGTTTGGTTAAGTTAGAATTATAAAAAATATTTGTAAAAATCAATAATTGAAAAGTGTCCGTAAGTGCCCATTCCCCCTATATCTTTTTAAGATTACCAGAACTTACTAGTCACTATTCATGTACAGAACATTTCATGGTAATAGATACAAAATGCAGGCAGAAATCATTTTTTTATAGCCAAGCAAACATATTGGGTCAATTCCCTAGTAGCATTTAATATTGGTTCAATCTTGGCATTACATTGGAAATATTTCCAATGTAATACCAATACTGGACAAATATTGGGGTTACATTTGCTAATATTTTCATTACAATATTACACCAATATTGGTGTTACATTGGAAATATTGACATAATATTATCCCAATATTTTAAGCTAAAATTGGACCAATTCCGTCAAAGTATCCACTTTTACTTTCCCTGCAATACATGGTAATGTATAGGGAAAGTATTGGAATCATACCGAAAATCGCAACTCGAGTTTTCGACGGATCTACACGTTTCGAGACCTCTAGAATACGAAAAAACTATTTTTAGCGTGACGTCTGTGTGCGTGTCTGTGCAATGTATGTATCCACTCTAACTCAAAAACTTATGTACCGAATTTCATAAAATTTGGTAGGTAAGTCACTTGGGTATGACCGTGGTGCTGATTAGTTTTTGGTACGATTTGTAAAAACAGAACTCGCCTTTTTTTGCGAAATGGCCCGTAAAAATTTCATGTATCCACTCTAGCTAAAATACTAATTGACCAAATTTTACAAAATTTGGTAGATAAGTTACTTGTACGATACTCTGGTGCTGATTAGATTTTGGTATTATTCGAAAAAGAACAACCTGCCTTTTTTTATGAAACGGCCTTCAAAAATCGCCAAAATCTAAAAAAAAAAAGCTACGTATGTTCAAATATACCAATTAAATGCTTGTTTTATACGTAATTTTTGATGAGGAAAAGAATAAGAACAACTCTATTACTCTAGGACTAACCGTTCTCGAGATATTTGAGATTTTTCGCATTTAATTATGCCGCTTTTGGAAAAATGTCCAATTACCGAATAAAAACAGAAATTGAATTAAAAATGCAAATTTAGTGTTATTTTGTGCAATTAAACTCAATTTAATGAATTATTAAAGAAATGAAGAAAAAATGAATTTGAGTCTGCAGGGAAAGTCCTGTGCTGTGTGATGTCGAAATTCTAATAGTTTACAATTTTCTTTTTTTTAATGCCTTTATTTCATTTGTAGAGATATAATTTCAATGTTTAAAGTTTTAAAAATAACTATATTTGCTTATAATTAAAGAGTTATAACTATTTAAAAGTAAAGTTGTGATGCAAAGAGACATCATAAACACTTATTGTTAAAAATACTATACTGGGAACTACAAGAGTTTAACTTAACATATTTTAAACTTTATTAAAAGAAGATTAAACTGTGTTTTCAAGTTTTAAATCATAAACATTTAGGGTTAAAATATAATTTCAGAAGCTTTAATTGATTTATACATTTTTAGAAGCTAATTGGTTCTTAAGTTAAGGAGTAACTAGAAAGAGGTAGTAACTTATTTAGAATACAGGTAATCTTATAAAGACTAATTATGCTTAATTATAGGAAAATAACTAACTTGGAGACAGTAGTGCGGACCTGGCCTACCTCTCGGTTTACAGGTTTAGTTCTGCACCCCTGAGAACTTACGGACCCACATGTTTAGCGTGATCGTACTCCGCGTGAACACGGCGGCAGTTTTTTCTTTTTCCAGTGGAGGGAATCGAAAATAACTAACTTATGTTAAAGCTAAACTTTTATTATTTAGTAAGAGAGTTGGATTCTGAGCAGCAGATCAGAGAGGTTGGAAGAAAATTTTGGGGCCGTGGTCGGGCCTCACGCCGAGGGGCCGCCGTAAGCAGCAGACGAGAGAGGTTGTAAAAAATTTATGCATCTTGACTAATATCTTGAAATGGGCTGCTAATGAGGACATTGTGACTATCAAAGTCCAAGTTGATGCCGACAGTCACCTTTGTCTGTGAATCTCAAAATAAAAAAAAAGTGTTATAGAATTCTCACGTAAGCTTAGTTTCTTTGAATTTACGAAGTGTTGGCTTTAATAAATTCCGATGCAACAGAAATCCTTCAATCGGAATGATTCTGGGAGGTACGGCTAAGATCTTGAAATGTGCTTCTATTGATGACATTGTGTCCATCAAAGTCCTTCGTGGTCAACCTGTGACGTGAAAAGCCTTGTGTTTAATGTTTCCAATAGTTCTCAGAAGTCTTTAATGGTCAACATGTGACGTGAAAAGCCTTGTGTTTAATATTTCCAATAGTTCTCAGAAGTCCTTAGTGGTCAACAGGTGACGTGAAAAGCCTTGTGTTTAATGTTTCCAATAGTTCTCAGAAGTCCTTAGTGGTCAACATGTGACATGAAAAGCCTTGTGTTTAATGTTTCCAATGAGTTTTATGCAAGTGTAGTAGTTAACATGTGACGTGAAAAGCCTTGCGCTTAATGTTTTCCAAAAGTTGAAAGGAAGAAGAAGGGGTCCTTTAATTTAAAATGTGGTCTAGAGTTGCCAATAATATGTGTCTCCTATGGTTGAATATATTTATGTTGTGCAATGTAATGAATTCGTAGTTCTAAATATAATTTTATGGCACGACAGCTGCCCACATCAGATTTTTCATATTAGTCCAATATTGGATTGCTACTAGGGTTGCATTTAAAATAATTCCATGCACTTTAAATTAAAGAACTAGAGGCACCACATCTCATACTAGACTATAACACCACTTAAAAGATGAAATGGGTCTGCATGGCTCATTTCGTTTTTTTGGCTTCGTGTTTGTTGGTCTTTTTAGCATCATTACAGGGAATTGAAGGAATAGATGTATGCAGCATTATAATTTAATTTGTGCTTGGTTTCTAATTATCCTTTACAGCATTTTTGCCTTTTGCTAACCTCAGTTAATCTTTAGAAGATTATGACTGTGAAACTCATAAGGTTATATTTATTAGACACAAAGTAGTGATATTGCATAGAATAAAATGATATAACATAGGGATAAAAGGATATAACATAGAGTGTAAATATGCATATTAAGACTTAATTATGCTTAAATATGCATATTAAGACTTAATAATTTATAAACTTATTTAATAATTAATAAACCATATTTTGAGGAAGGCTCAACTCTCAAGCCTTCATTTGCCCTTGGTGATCAGAGTAAGTGTTTGAGTCCTCCAAAAAGATTTAATTTTAAGAACTTCTTACCACCCTAATTATTTTCAGTTCCCTTTAGCAGGCCCAGCTGTTGCTTTACTACCCCTAGTTATACCTGTGTCCATAAAGATGGGGGGTGGAGGTGGTTGGGGGGAACTCAAAATTTAGCATATCGAGAAGTTGTCACATATACAAATGTTTGAAATGCTCAATATCAAATTTAGTCATGAGGAATATTTTGAATTTAAATAAGAAATTTAATTTGATAAAAGACAACAATTTTATTAATTTAATTCCATTTTTATTTTTCAATTTTATTGCATTTAACAGGGATACCCATATGGGTAGGGGGACAGACAAATACCAGAATCCCAGACGAATCCTAGTCAGAAAATACAATTGTTTTGGGTAAGAAAGGGAGCTTCGGTCAATTTATCAGAAGTCTCATAATTTTTATGGGTGGTTTTGTTATAGAACACCAGTCTAGGGTTTTCACTCTTTATAAGTAACAAAAATAAGGACTTGAAAGGCATTTACACATGCATATTTTAACTCGATTCAAACAAAATAATAAAAAATATGAAAGTTTGGGTTGTAGTAAAAATATACACATGGCAAACCAGACTTCCCGGCCGTCCAAATAGGTGCTCTTAGTCCCCTGGACGAGTCGGACGGTCTGGGTCTTCTACATGGCAAACCAGTAGTTGGCAATGATTCGCTTTATTTTGCAATTGCATATGTTTTAAATCACCTATTTAATCTGAAATTATTATTTTACCATGGGGGGGGGGGGAGGAGGGGGGGATGCCGATTTTTGATGAAATTCTAATTTCCCACAACAACAAAATTTTTATGGGGTGAAAAATAGACATTTTTAGAACCCTTGAAAAAAAAATAAGTATTTTAAGGGCTTTTGTTGAAAAGTAAGTACTTAAGGGCCCTTTAAAATAAAAAAAATTAGGACTTTCTAAGGATTGTGGAAACACTGTTAATGTTCTACCAAACACAGTATGGGAAATGCTATTTTAGGTAATAATTTAAATTGTGAAACAAACAAGAACATTCATTGCACAAATTTGTGCTTAGTAATCTGAAAGTATTTAAGGGGGCTTAATGTTCTGTTTGTATTCCTCAAAGCAAAGTAAAGTAACACAAATAAACAACTATTGTTTATTACTTACACACCATTTTCATCTGATCAGTCATTAATCAAATTCTAAAAAAGTACATAACATTCATATAATTTGCAACAAAATAACAACTGAATCTTAGTGGAATCCAATATGAGCTATAATTTTAACATTAATATTGCAGAGATTTGTAACTATTGGATAAGTAAGTATTATTTATAGTGCAAATAATTTAAAAAAATGGAAATGGAGGGGGGATGCCGATTTTTGATGAAATTCTAATTTCCCACAACAACAAAATTTTTATGGGGTGAAAAATAGACATTTTTAGAACCCTTGAAAAAAAAATAAGTATTTTAAGGGCTTTTGTTGAAAAGTAAGTACTTAAGGGCCCTTTAAAATAAAAAAAATTAGGACTTTCTAAGGATTGTGGAAACACTGTTAATGTTCTACCAAACACAGTATGGGAAATGCTATTTTAGGTAATAATTTAAATTGTGAAACAAACAAGAACATTCATTGCACAAATTTGTGCTTAGTAATCTGAAAGTATTTAAGGGGGCTTAATGTTCTGTTTGTATTCCTCAAAGCAAAGTAAAGTAACACAAATAAACAACTATTGTTTATTACTTACACACCATTTTCATCTGATCAGTCATTAATCAAATTCTAAAAAAGTACATAACATTCATATAATTTGCAACAAAATAACAACTGAATCTTAGTGGAATCCAATATGAGCTATAATTTTAACATTAATATTGCAGAGATTTGTAACTATTGGATAAGTAAGTATTATTTATAGTGCAAATAATTTAAAAAAATGGAAATTTAATATGCAACACTTTTATATATTTTATTTTTTTTTCTATGAAATTCATACAAAATAAATTGCTGCAATACTGGTTTTTACAAGAGCTGTAACATGAAAATGAGATTCATAGCTAGAAAAATGACAACACTAACATATATGTTTGATCAGAAAATAAGAATTTGAATGTATGCCATTAAATGCTGACTAAATTTGTACATTTTCAGCTTAAAGGTTATCAAATTAATACTAGCTGAATTTCACAGCCAACTTTTTTTTATATGATTTGGCAAATAATTTTTTTTCAAAACCTTTTCTTCAAATGGTCGGACAAAAAACATACTTTTAGAACGACTATATGTACCCCTAATTTGTTCATAAAATACAAAATTGCCCTTGATAAATTAAGGGGATTTCTTTGCTTGTAATTAAAAATCTATCAACCGTTTTTAAATTTTGAATAGAATATGTACAGATCTGTAACTTCAATTTAATATCAAAATGGATTTACTAGGTAAAGTTAATCATTGCAGCTTTAACTCAATCTTCATAAAATTTAATGCCTCACATAAATTCTATTGATTTTCATTCATAAGTGATTTCTCTTTTAAAAAATGTTCTAGGAGATTCTGGGTCTTGCTAGTAATTTGCCATTAATAGTAAGAGATTATATAAAAATAAAAATGTTAAATCACTTTATATTAAAAATAATCATTTCTTTATAGACATATATATAATAGGATATTCTTAAATGAAATAAAATTGGAAGACAGCTATTTTTTTTTTCCTATTATAAATTTCAATCATTTTTACACACTTATAGCAGCAACCATGGCATTGCATCCAATCCCCCTAGGGGGAGGTCCACAAGTTTTTCCAGATCCTCGAGAAACTCTGGTGACTTAGAAGTCTGCATCTTTGCATATTTATAGCATTGATCATCCTAACTGAAGCTAATTTTTGATTAAGACAACTATTTTTTATACTAATAAGCACCATACATTACTAAACAAAATAAAACTCATTAATAAAATTATGACCTAATTTTTAAGAGGGTTAATTTTTCTGCGTTTGACAGACTTAAATACTAGTTGCTAATTAAAGCTGCTCTAGCACCAAAGAATAAATTATGTATCATGTTATAGTCATTAAATAGATGTTGACTTATTTCAATATATACAAGGACATAAAGTTTTAACACAAGATATAAATAAGAGGTACAGACAGAACTTTTATCAGTTCTGATATTTCTAATAAGGCAAAACCCCTCTAAAGTTACGACTTGGCATTCTAAATAAAGAAAAATGGTTGTTTAGGGTATGATTGTTTAATAGGGCAACATTTTTGAAAAAATAATGAAACTGATGAATACTTGAGTTATAAATAAAAAACAATGTATATTATTTGAAAATTTTATTGCATACATTAAATTAATTATATTGTTTGTCTTTAAAAGGGCGTGTGTATGCAAAGTTTATTGACATATTATTTAATACTTTTGGGAAAGTGAGAATCAAAAAGTATAAAAGTAAATGTCTTACAGAATAAGCATTTATCTTTCTAGAAAGATATGGTGTAACATTGATTTTTACCCTTTCTATTCTATTAACGGCCATGTTTATGCATAATTTTTTCATTGGAAAACTGAGGGGTAAACAGTAAATTGAGTCAGACTGAGGGTTGGTGCATTCGCCGATATCTTCTGATGTCGAGGTGGGTGTGTATGCAAAGGCAAACACCTTGACATGTAGGCCAACTGAATAAGCTGGGGTAAGTTATCAAGCCAATTCCTGATATGTTGGCTTACATCAAAATATTGGAAAAACATTTTGTGCAACCATCACTTATACTGACTTGCTATGTCATAATGTAAAATTACCTTGATAAGGTAAAATTTTTAAGTATGACCATAATATACAGGGTGTTCTACAAAGTATGGCTATAAGGAATATAATATCAACGTTTAGTCATAGCAGTAAAGTGAAATGTAATAAATAATCAGCAAATAGAGAAGAATTTAGATATTATAGTTGCACCTACTGGAATTGATAATTTCATAAAAATGTAAAATTTAATTTTTTATATAGTCACCAATAAAAATGTTAATTAGTGAAATTTGTACCAAACTTACTTAAAGTAAAAGAAATTTACCTGGCAGTTTGGTGAAAAATTCACTGAGATATTGATAATTAAAAAAATTGACTTCTTATTCCATTTTACCTGAACTGCAAGTGTGAATAGTTAGCTTCCTCTGAATATAAATATTGGGGGCATCTACAAATTTATTTAAAACAGGTAAACCGCCAATTGAGATTTATTACCAATTAATTTTGAATAAGTTATTTGTTGCCGATAACCTGCAATTGAAAGAAATACCTAATACAATAATTAGAATATCTGAGTTTTTCATCAAAAGCTATCGGATAAATTTTTTTCGCTCTAATTAAGAGCAGTGCAAACTTCAATAATTCAAATTTTTTTTTATTGGGCAACATATAAAAACTTAAATTTCGCATTTTTATGAAATCCCAGGCAAGGCCTAATCAAGCCAATGTGGGGCCCTGGGCCTTATGCTAATTTGGGGCCCCATACCATCGCGGTATATCCAAGACATAACAAATTTGGGGGACTCAGGATCATAAGAGTCCCTTTTGCAGGAAAAACTTCCAATGTTTTACTCCAAAGTAATATATGTATATTAAGATATTTTATAATTTAAAATAATAATTAATATTACCAGTTTTAAATTAATTAAAAAATTATTTATGCTTAAATTTTTTATCATATATAAAAGGGCAAGGAGGCCCGTGCGTTAATCGGGTCTTGATCCCAGGGGTGCAACTATCCTAATTTCAAATCTGTTTGCCAATTACTTTTTTACGTTTTATTTCACTTCTATAACCAGTTGTTGATTTATATTCCTTTTGGATACTCTTCTTGAAACACCCAGTATATATACCCAGTCTTTAACCTACATAGGCCTATTTTCGTTAAATTGGAAGAAAAATTGCTAGAGGATGGATGATCAGCTGTGAATTTTCAGTGTCTTATATCAATAAATAAGAATACATCACAGAATGTCTTGCTTTCTGATCAACAATTTAAAATACAAAATATATAAAAGTTTTGAGATAAAATCAAAAATATATAAAAGTTTTCAGATCATATTTACAAAAAGAATACTACAAGCTATATTAATAATAAACAAATGTCTCAAGGTCAATAGCAACATTCTAAATATATTTGTAGCTTCGAACATAAATACACAAAACAATTGACAAGAGTTCTGTTGCACTTGAAACTTTTGTACACATAAATGAGCAACTATAATAACAGGGGTTTAACTGGATTCAAACATACAAACAAGAAAATAATATAAAATCCTCATTGAACCAGGAACAATATTTCAAGGGCTTTTCTATAAATATATTTTCTAAATCAAAAATTTATTTAGAACAATTCATAAAATTTTTTATATGAATGATTAATATATTTATTTTATGAATGATAATTTTTTTATAATGTGTCAATCACGGAATATACTCTCAAGATATTGTTTGATTGGAATAAAAAAAACTTAAATCAACCTGGAATAAAATTGACGGCAAAATATAAATAGTAAAAAATATAATAGCTTATGTTTTTTACTGAAATATTTAAATATGATTCGTTACCAATTAATACATTTTTACATAATTTTGTAAAGCATATTTGTGGAAAAGGATTTGCATTATTATATATGTAGTTGACTTTTTATCTAATTGCAGACTGGGTAATCAAAAAATTTCAACCAAATCTTGCATAAGACCAGCCAGTACAGAATTTGGGATATGATTACCCATAACTGCAGGGTGCACAAGGTTCATTTGCAGCCACAAAGAAATTTAAAATTACATAAATCTTAATGACTTGTTGGTTCTTGTAAGTTATAAGTTTTGCCATTTATGCTTGGCTTACATACATACACCGGGAAAGCATTCTACAGTCTGCCTTGATTTAAAAGCTGCACATGAGATCAGATCTTTCATTTTTTCAGGGTCATTTTTATATCAGTATTTACTGGTTTTCTTTTAAGGGGGTAATTATGTAATAAGTGACATTTAAGTTCTAAGGGTAAAGCTAATTTAAATCCAATTTCTAGTAATTTATGTTTATGATTAAAAACTAAGAAAGCTCAATTAGGCTGTTAAAATTTAATTATCATTCAATTTTAATTTGGTAAATTTTAAGCGACACTTTTCTCAATAACTTTGCTTCCCCCATTTAATTTTATTCCTTCTCAAATTTTGTAAAATTTCACAACTTTAAAGTATAAATTAAACTTTACTACCTTCATAATAGGAATATGATTCGTGAGATAATTCTAATATAGTTTTACTTAAGATATATTAAGTAATCTGGAAATTACTCCTTTGATATCTACATGTAATGTAAAATATAAATATGAAGTGTTTCTTGCAAAGCTGATTTACACATATATATAATATTATTTTTTAAACTACATGTTTGTCACATTCAAGATATAAAAATATTAGTTTAATATTTAGAAATTACATTAAATGCCATTTATTGCAATTGATTTGTAATTTTACTCATGTTTGCTTCATAAATAGTTCGTAACATGGTTACATAAAATGAAGAGGAGTGCAATGTGTAATTAGTATCAGGAAATGGACTTAAAAGTAGCAATGTTTGAGTATGATGCTAGTATATGCAAACAAATTTTCTATTGATTGCACATGCATTTCTATGCACATAAAGTTTTCTCACATAATTAACATTGCATCATCTTTAATCAATTTTAAATTTTTTATAGATTCAAAATTCCAGCTTTGTCTGCTCCGCTCCAATAATTACTGCCTAAAACCAAAATTTATACCACATCAGTCTCTCAATTTTTTGATTTATGTATATCAACATTTCTGTTTTTTAAGAAATTCTGAAATAAATTTAGGTAGTTATAAACAATATACCTATTTGCATAGACTATTTTCTATTGATTGCACATGCATTTCTATGCACATAAAATTTTCTTACATAATTAACATTATATCATCTTTAATCAATTTAAAATTTTTTATAGATTCAAAATTCCAGCTTTATCTGCTCCACTGCAATAATTACTGCCTAAAACTAAAAATGTATACCACATCAGTCTCTCAATTTTTTGATTTATGCATATCAACATTTCTGTTTTCTAAGAAATTCTGAAATAAATTTAGGTAGTTATAAACAATATACCTATTTGCATAGACCAGTGCATAAAGACACTACAGGCCTGAAACTTTTTATCATATTCTGTACATATATGATTCTGGATAGGAGCAACATATCGATACACACGAAAATTTTGTTTTTTGGATGTTTATCTTCGAAGAACAATATATTTGCATTCAAAATTCTTTAGATTCATTAGAAACAAAATAAATTCCAAAAGAAACAATTTGTTCCAAGAAGCAGCAAAGAATATAAGAATCTACTTCTCGGGATGATTTTTCTAAACCCCTGTATAAAACAATCTTTTCTGATGAATTAAAATAAATGCTTCAGTGAAGTGAAGAAGTACAAAAGCTTATCACAGTCTTGTGGTGTTGAAGACCCAGACTGTCCGACTCATCCGAGGACATAGAGCATCTATATGGACGGCCAGACAGTCTTGTGGTGTGAAGAATCTTATGTTAGCTTCATTTTGTGTATAAAACTATAATTTATGTAAAAAGTTTTTACAAAAGATGTAGCTGAATATGATTATTAGTAATGTAAAAGGGTTGGGTGAGATTCTGTGACTCCAACTAAAAATAGGGCAGTATGGACACTGGTAAGACCCACACACATGGCAAATGCTGAGAACAAATAAGTTGTAAGCATCGAACATTGTTTCATTAAAGCGTTCTGAAAAGAAAAGAGAATTAGTGATGCAAGATATGTATACATAGTTCATATGTAAGTATTTAAGCACCCCAATAATTTTGTAAAGAAAGGTCCATGAATGTGCACATTAGGTCCATACATATTGTCAAGGAAGGTCAAGAACCAGACCAATAACTCATAGGTTTATAAAAGTATTAAGGTTATCATATATTTTTTATGCAAATGAATAGAAAACCTCAATAGTGCTAGACGATGAGGTAACTTTAGGGGGGCAACCACCTTTTTAGGGGTACAAGAGGCCACCACGCTACCTGATAGAGATAAGGGAAAACTCAATACAAAAGTGTAGAGCATTGCAAAATTAGTACTAAGTATTTCTGTCCCCTTTCAAAAGACGAACAGGAACCCTGAAAATCAGTGTATATGATCTAACTCCCTCTTAAAAAGTCGAGCATTTAGAGTAATAAAATAAAATTGACTTCTCCAGTTATAAAACTGTTTCATGACTCTGTGGCATCTTGAATATAGCAAAGTTACCATGCCGATCAAATAAAAGTGATTGTTGTATTCCTAGTGGGTAATTTAGAAAGTTAGGGTAATGGACTCTGTAACAAAGCGAGATAGACAAAAAAAAAGCCAATTATAAAGTTATAGAGTATTATGTAATGAGTAGGAATCAACAGTAAAACTGTTACAAAAGGCATTTATTTGACAAAATATGTTTATTTGTTCATATTCAGGAATACTAAAATAAATAACACTAACATGCTCAGAAATCTAATATACACCTGTTTAAAATACCTTCCATCAGCAACAATGCATTTGAATTTGAGAAAGAATATGATCACATACTTTGACAAGCATTGCAGGTGTCACCGTGTTTGAACATCTAGCAGCCAATTAGGTATGACTGGTATTTATTGCTTTCAGTATATGTGTTTCGTTCATTCCTGGTGTCGAAACCTACTAATTAAACAATATTCTATAACTTTGTTTCAAATCTACTAATGAATTCCTACTAATTAGACAATACTCTATAATTTTGTAATTGGCATTTTTAAGGCAGGTGAAAGAACTGAGTTGTGAGTGCTCTAGTGTACATCATAAGGAGCTATTAAGGCTCAATAGAAATGGCATTAGAAGGACTGTTGGGCTCCTTACTGGGTATTGCACTCTTAAAAGGAACCTAAGCATTATGGGTGTTATTAAGGACCCCATTTGTAGAGGTTGTCTTTATAGGGAGGAAACTGCCTCATACATATTCTGGTGAGTCTGAAGCTTTTTCTGCCCATAGGTTCGAGCACTTGGGTCAACATCTGATTGAGCCCTGGGAGTTGCAGGATATTCCTGTCAAGTGCCTGCTGATCTTTGCCTCAGCCACTGGTCTCTTCTCTTAGGGAACCTCTGCTTTTTAATTTTCTTTACTTTTTCTTTTAGGGACAGTACTTCTGGTAGCTCTGGTAGGCTCTTTTTGAGCGGTCCACCCCTAAGTCATAAAGTGGCCTTTTTTGTCAATCTCACTTTGTTGCCAAGTTCATTATCCTAACTTTTTTAATTCTCTGCTAGGTGCACTAAAATCACTTTTATTCGATCAGGCATGGTAACTTTACTATGACAGACCTAATGTGTATACTCATGGACCTTTTCTTACAAAGTTATTGAAGAGCATAAAGACTTTTCTAAAAATTTTGTATACATGGTATTTATTAAGAATTTGGATAAAAAGCCAATATTTTTGTAATTTATATAAAAACACCTTTGTCAAGCTTGATGACAAACTTGGGGAAATATTGCCAACTTGGCAATAATTTAATATCTCTGAAAATGAAATTTAATTTCTTTGATAGTTCCTTTAGCTTTGTGGGAATAAGTAATCCAATGCTCTTAATGTAAAGTATGTGATGGTTTACAAATAAAGGGTCCAGCAGAAAATTTTTGAAATTGTTTAGGGACTTGTTAAGTACAGATTTTTTGGCTGATTCTGAATAATAAAAAATATAATAAATCTGCATATTTTTATGATAATTGTAACCCATCTCACAAATTTTGGCATTATAGAAACAAGTGAAAACACTAAAAAGGAGAAAAACAGTTTGAAAGTTACTGGGTTGATAGAATGGTTGGTTTGGTTTAAACCCGTTGCCCTTGGTTTAAATCATGGTTTTTTGTTTAAATCATGGTTTAACAGTTTTTAAAAATTAAATTAAACTTTATTAAATTAAATTAAAATTAAATATTTTAAATTTTATTTTTTATTGGTTTATATTTCATTAAATCAATTTTTATTGTAATTAATTATTTTTTATTAAATTAATTTCTTTAGTTAAATTTTATTAAAAAAATACCCAATCTTTTCTAGCCCTGTTTGATAAAATAATGTAATTTCTTGGAATTTGCAATATTCAGAGCATAATGAAAATGTTTTCCGTATTTGAGAAATATGCAGCTAAAGAAAAGCCAATATCCCTGTTTGTCCCTCTTAGTCACAAATTTAGCAGTAAATGTGGTGAAATATCATCATTGATGACTTTGGGGTAAATGTTGTCAAGGGGATAATTCAATATCTCTGAAAATTGAATTTAATTTCCTTGACAATCCATGTTGCTTTTGTGGGAATTAAAAAGTTTTACAGTTTGTGAGATAGGTATGGGATTTTATATAGATTTTGGTTTTTGTTGGGGAAGGGGAGGGGGGGGGGGTTAAAGGGTCCTAAAATAATTGTGTATTGTTAGGTGCAGTTTTATAATTACATTTTGTTTAGAGTTTGTATAGTAATAAATAAGCTGGTTGTGAATGGTGCATAGTTCATGTGTGTCTGCACATTTTAGGAGCACAAGTACTTCAGGTGGGCAGATGGTAGAATATTTTTCGTATAATTTTATGTAATCCATCATATTGTTCTGCATTGTATTGATGCCAAGGGCAAAGATAGCCTAGTGGTTATGGCGAGAGGCTCACATGAGGATGACCAGAGCATAATCCTGACTGCTGCCCAAAACTACCCTTGTGCCTACATAGAGTATGGGCATGATAAATTTGTGGGTCTGAAAGTCTTTTCAAGAGTTGATGGGTCAGGAGAGGGAGGATATGCTCTAAATTGGGTAGTTCAAAGGTGTAATGCAATCTGTCCCCTGTGTTGCAGTGGGGCAGGGCAACATGTTATGATAACAAATTGATTTATGCTTCAGCTGCTAATTAGCAAATGATTTAATTATCAAGCACATGGTTATTGGGAAAAATTGTATTGATATTATATTGACATCATCAATATTCTGACCCAGATAATTCAATTTTTTGAACCTTGCATTTTATAATTTTAAGGTTGGAAAATAGATTTAGAAATTAATTTATAATTTTAATTTTAACAAATCATATGAAAGTTATAACAAAATTCAAGAACATATTGATTATAACTTTATTAAATAATTGGGACTAAGTTAAACACAATAGAATTTTTTTTTTACACAGCTCAAATGTGACTAGTCATGATTTGAGGGGGGGGGGGGGAGAGATAACATTGACACAGCAATACAGTTGAATCAATTTAACCATTTCTAATTCACAATATCTTCAGGATAAATGAACATTCTAAGCACTTACCTGGAGCATAGTAATCATACACACGAGCAGGCAACCATCTTGTCATGTTAGCAACCGGATACCACCTTTGAATTGTGAAAGATAAGCAAGTTGGTTCCCTGTCCAGCTGTTGAAAACACATCAGGAAACTTATGTAATAAGTGAAGCACATGACTTTTCATGCAATAAATAATGATCTGGTTTACAATGTAAGAACAAACATATCTTGATTTGCATGCTTGAAATGCAGCACAAAACAAGATAACTTATATATTTATCCTGATTTTTGGTGCATTTTAAGTTTTAAACCAGTTCATTAATTTATGTAATGTTCAAATGTTCATTAATTTATGTAGCACTGTACAGATAAAAATATTTACCTTAAATTTTTGATGAATATCAACAGACTTCCTATCTTTTTCTCCATTAAAATATAAAAGACTTATCTAATGTATATCTTTAAGGATCATACCTTTGGCTAAAAGTTTTATTTATCAGTGCACAATTTTTGAAGAACCACAAGTGAATTTTGTAAACTATACAATCATTGAAATATAAAAAATTGCAAAATTTGACAATTTATGCAAAATAATCAAGTTCTAAGACTTATATTATTATTATTTTTTAATTTCCCACCAGTACTTTTCTTGAAAGTGTTAAAATTACCCCCCGATTTCAAAATCCCCAAATTAAAACTTAAATAGGACGAAAATGAAGGAAAAACTAATTCTTTTGGGCAATTATGCAAAGATGTTAATAAAAGTTTTGGGGCAACAGATTATATTGCAACAAATAGAGAAAGAGAATGAAATATTCTTTACAAAGAAAAAAAAAAAACATTCCTTATACATACTGCCAATTATCTGTATAACAATGAACAAAAAATTTAATTGGCAGCTGACAGTGGATGAATTTCTAAATCTAGGGGAAAGAAATAATTCATAGTGGCCATCTTTTTTCATCTTTATATTTTTGTGAATTTTCACTTTGTAAAAATTTTACACCGAATCAATTTCATTATCATAAGCAGATGCTTTGAAAATGATGCAATTATGTTCAATATATTTTGAATTAGACATTAATTTTTATTAATTTCTCCATTAATATTTTTCATCCGGGAAGCAGATGAAGAGGGAAAGCACTAGATAAGACACAGACAGCTACATGTTTAACAGTGTTCCTGATTTTTTAATGCATGCATTCCAAATTATTTTCTTGTTTCTGATTCAATAATATTGAAAATATCAAGAGAGGGGATTTGGAAGTCTTACACTCTCCTCCCTGAAATCTTAAAAAGAAATGGGACTTTTTGTATATATGGGATCTTTTGCATACAGAAAAGGAGCAACATGAACTCTTTTTGAAAAAAAAAATTCTAGATACACCATTGAATTTTTAAGGATTTAAAAGTACTTAATTTTAGTATTCAGTCCTCAAAAACTTATTAATTTAAGGGTCCTTAAATTTAATTTCTAAAATAAAAGATCTTTTAAAGGATTATGGGAACTCTATCAGTATTATCAATGGTGATTTATTATGGCAAAACACACATTTTAAATATATGTTTCAGCTATATACATTTTGGAGATTGGTATAATACTCAATTATTTCACTCTATAAAAACATTAGTATTTATATTACATCACCATGCAAGTAAGAAATTAATAAATACTAAAATTATCTTTATTCTAACAATAAACAAAAATATTTAAAAATAATTAATTTTATTTTAATAAAAATATAGTTTCTTTTACTAATTTTTTTTCCTCATAATATATTTTAAGTGAGATAGGCTGACTTACATAATCAAAATAAAATGAAACTTTTCGTTCATCATATCTAGCTTCCCTGAGGTGTCGAACTCTTCCAGAGCGAACATAGCTGTCCAGATTTTGCTGCTGTATCACATAACCAGTTGGAATGTCCACTTCAAGTACAGCCATACCACTTTTGTCACTTTCTTCAAGTAAAGTCCATCTAGAAGCAAACCACATTTTAAATTAGTTACATCGATTTAGTGTACTGTATACCATAAAAATGTACAGAAGAATCTTAATATTACCCAAAGGGAAAATTATACAAGTGGATAATAATCATATTAAAAAAAAAGAATAAAATTAAGGAGGTAATGAAACAGGATGTTTCAATAGTTGACCCCGCTTTTTCAGTTTTGACAATTGGTTTTAGACACATACGTTCGATTTGAAAATTTGTAAAAATTAAATGCTAAATTCTTTTATGTAATTTTTTCTAGAGATTTTTATAAAAATAGAGAATTTAAATTTTTATAAGGACCCTTGAATATTAAAAGTTCAATTAGAAAAATTTGCGCTATGCAAACAAACACATTTAGAAATATAAATATTTAATAACAATATATAAAGGAGGTCAAGGCCCTACAAGGGCTGTAGTACCATGATAATGATGAATAACAATATATAAAATGTTGTGATTTCTACTAACTATACTGACTTTCAATAATAAAATTCCTTGGTTTTTAAAAGTTAGTCCCGTGAAAAAATCTGATGGTAAACCTCTCTACTCTAAAAATAACTACCATTTTAGAATTCTTCTTCTCCCAATTTGAAATTATATGGATGACATTAAAACATTGACAAAACATAATGAAAACAAAACTCGTTCCTTTGTGTATTTTTCGATAATTGAAATTTATAAAACACTTTGCTTATATTTTAGTATTTCAAATTTTATAAATCTTTTGTTTCCATTTCAACAATCTCAATTTCAACGATTTCAGTAATTTAAATTTCAACAATTTCAAAGACTTTACATTACTAAGCATTGTGCATCATAACTGGCGAGTAAGCATCTGTTTCTGCTTTAAATACTGTGGATGTTATTATGATACTCAAGTAACAAATTTTTATATTTTAAAGGGAATAAAAGATTTAAAATTTAAATTATTTACAAGGAAACAAAATACTTTAAAATTTAAATTATTGAAAAATAAGGAAAATAATTTACATTTAAATAATCAACCAAATAGAATGTAAGTTATTAAAAAGATTGAACCTATGTTATGGGAATAAATGGTGGTTGCAAAAATGTGACAAATTCTCATTTATAAGGTTCTCTTTGCAAAGGTCAAATACATTTTTTGTCAATAATGGTGATATTTTAAGTTGCTAATTTAAAAAAATAACATTAATACCCAAAGAGACATAACTCATGACAACAGAACATTAATATCTCAAAAGACTCATGTTGCATCCTTTTCAATGGTTTCATGGGATTTCTAACAAAGTTGCAGAGGATGTCTCTTGCCTTGGTGGCATTGAGCATATTTTCCATTTTATGGCAATGATATTAAGTCCAGTGGTAAAATGTTGGAAGGTCACAACTGTTGCACATTGCATTTTTCCAAATTTTATAGTTAAATCAAAAATATTGAAAAAAAAAAAGAAAGAAAAGAGAATGAGGTGAAAAGCTTGATGTAATAAGAATGTCTTTAATATTGATTTTTGCAGTTTTATAAAGTGATACCTTAAGATAATTATTTATCATTATGAAGATAAATTTTTTGCCAAGATCTGGCAACAAAGAGAGAGTTGTTGAGCAGTGACAAAGCGTAAAGGGAATTTGGGGAGACAGTGTCTATTTAAGTAACCTGTTACGATTCAACTTTCAATTTAATTATATATTGTTTGAAATATTTTATGTACTTATTAAAAATGGTGGACGATTGAAAAGAAAGTGACTTGGTAGCGAGTTGTTAGACATTGTCTCTCCAGATTTCCTCCACACTTTGCCACTGTTGTTGAGAGCTCTATACTAAAAGCTGTTGATATAGTTTTCTATTTCTCATAAAATTGCCTTCAGATTTCAAATGTTAATAATAATAAAAGACGTAAATATATATGAGTGTTAAAGCATTTTTTTATTCCTCAAATACTTCAGATCCAAGTAAACTATTGCATGTGATACCTACCTTTGGCAAGAGCTTATTTCAATATGAGAACTGTTTCGACCACGGTAGAACCCTTTAACCTTCAAAGAAAATGCTTCCACAGGGGGCGGAGTTTGAAGATGGGGCCAGTCCACATTATATTGCACAGAGAGTTGTACTAATGCAATACCAGAACCTTGAGCTCTTACTAAAACCACTCCAAAAGCATTAGGAATCTGGAAGATTGAAGTATTTTGAAATTATACTACTGAAACAAAGTTAAGTATTCTAAATATAAAAACAATTTTCAGCATTAATTTAAGTTATTTAATTTTTGTTCAAGGTATGAAATGTTTTACATATGTTTGTTGTAAGGATTTCATAAGCACTTTACTCTGCTTATGAAATACAAAATAATAAAATTATAATTTATATATGTTTCAGTTCAATTACTTTTTACCATATGAAAGTTGCACAACATTTTAGATTCTTGCTGAAAAAAGATATTGAAATCTGGAGCAAATTGGGACAGGTGACAACTAGGGCTGTAAAATATACACATGCAAGTCTTGTATATATTGTGCGAAGATATTTTCCAAATTGTACTGATACTTTTCATGTAAAACATTTATCTAAACCTTTCATTGCTGCATATAAAATTAAACCATTTTTATTTTATTATATTTATATAATAAAATAAAAATTACATTATATAAACATAATAAAATAAAATATTGTTCAATACTGCTCAAATAATTATTTGTTTTAGCTAGTTTTCTGTTGACTACACTAGTAGACATGAATTTCTTCCACTAAAATAGTTTTGATAGATTTTAATTGGGAATATGCTCACAAACTCAAAGGTTTTATTTAATACTAGTGTATCCCTCAATCGAATCAATATAGCTCTGTTTAATTTTTTTTTCATGATATTATGTTTATAATAAAAATAAAAACTGCTCCCCATCCACAAAATCACAATGGTGGGTGACTGATAGCTATGAATCAGAATTTCCCAACATCTGCTCCATGGGACATACCTCAAAAGCTAAATTTATATGCACAGATACTTTTCACTTCTTTCTTTTGGTTGCAACCCTAATCTACCTATGTTAATTATATGCACAATTACATTTTTCATATGCAAATTTTGATTTAATTTATGTAGGACACTTTTATATGCATCAAATGCACTCAGATAACTACTAATTGCAATAACTGCTAATGGTTGGCTGCCAAATGTCTAAAATCGCCCTTGATTTTAAGTAATTTTTATGAATTATTTTAATTATCAATTTGTATTTATTTATTTTTTATTGACAAGTGCCTTATCTGAATCCAGTAATGTACATCCAATGAAATTACTTCTTATCTGCATTGGACTGGGATTGTTCTAAATAAACTCAAGCAACCTTTTGGATCATAAAAACTTCCATTATCACAGTAATATAAATATTGCTTTTTATGTTATTTTTCTTTCTTTTTTTCGACTCAGACTGTCAAACCTACCCAAAGGTCTAAAGTATCTGTTTGGATGGCCGGAACAGAGCCACCCAATGTAAACTAGACCCCAATAGGGGCGATATCCATAGGGACCATACTCTCCTTCTACCACCAACCTCTCAGAAGGACTTACAGACCCACATATTTAATGTGCCCATATTCCGTGTAAATATGGGGACAGTTTGGGCAGAGCTGGGAATGGAACTCAGGTCCTCGGAGTGTAACTCCTGAGTCTTAACCATTAGCCTGTCCCGCCCATTTTTTTTCTTCAAATTAAAAAAAAAATTATCTCATGACTTCCATAATCAATAAAGTTTTTAGTATTGTTATCTGAAGAGTTTATTTTGGGAAGTAGGCCATAAAGTTGAAAAGTGATGACTGCCCCACTAAAATCACAACATCTGATCATCATAAGCACATAAATGCTCATAAGCTCTTAAATGAAATGCATATATAAATAAGTTCAAAAGAGTAAGGAGTTAATGTTACCTCAAAAAGTTGCTGCTTTGATAAATTTTCTTCTCCAATATGTATCTGCTTCACAAAACCAGGAACCGAAGGAATTTCAATTGTTATACTGATATCAATTACGTCTCGAACCCTTGACTGTATAGCATGTTCAATTAATGCTTGCATAGCAATTATTGTATCCTGCAAAATATAAAGATAATACAATTTTAATAATGCATACTTAAGATGGCACTGACACAAACATTAGAAATATATAATGCACTTAAGCCTTAATTTTCATTAGATGTATAACTTCAAATAAGTGGATTGGGCACCTCAATGTTTTCTTGACTTTCCTTGCATTTTGGTGTCAAATGGACTACTATTTAGTTTTTCAGTGCTCAGCTTAAAATAATATATATTATTAAATATGATTTTAATTATGAATTGCTCGTATGAAGTTATCCTAGTATGCTTGATTTCGTGTAAATCGGATAAAAACTTTGAAATTAGTTATGAAATGAGCATTGCATATATTACTTTCCCTGCAATACATGGCAATGTATAGGGAAAGTATTGGAATGATGCCGAAAATCGCAACTCGAGTTTTCGATGGATCTGCGCGTTTCGAGACCTCTAGAATACGAAAAAATTATTTTTAGTGTGACGTCTGTGTGTGTGTCTATCTGTGTGTCTGTGCAGATTTTGTATCCACTCTAACTAAAAAACTAATTGACCGAATTTCATAAAATTTGGTAGGTAAGGCACTTATGGGTGAATCTGGTGCTTATTAGTTTTGGGTATGACTCGGGATAAAAGAACTCACCTTTTTTTACGAAATGGCCCGCAAAAGCTTGTATCCACTCCAGCTGAAACACTAATGGACCGAATTTCACAAAATTCAGTAGATAAATCGCTTGTGGGTCACCCTGGTGCTGATTAGATTTTGGTATGATTCGGAAAAAAAATAACCTGCCTTTTTTTTGCAAAATGGTCCACAAAAATCGCCAAAATTTAAAATAAAAAACTACATATGCTCAAATATATCCATTAAATGCTTATTTAATACGTAATTTTTAATGAAGAAAAGAATAAGACCAATTCCATTACACTAGGGCTAGCCGTTCTCGAGATATTTCAGTTTTTTCGTATTTTCTCTACGCCATCTTAGAAAATAAGTCCAGTTATCAAATGAGAACAGAAATTGAATTAAAAGAGAATTAAATTTAATTAAAATAAAGAGAATGTGGATATAAGTCTGCAGGAAAAGTCATGTGCTGCCCACATCAGATTTTTTTAATATTCATGTAACCTTCTACCTTTGTATCATATTGTTTTTCAATTGATTGAGCAGTTTGGGATATATTATAACAAAGTGCAAAATTAATATGCATGTACAGTGCATGACAGAGACATATTTTTTTTTTAATTTGTAACATTGCTTCACATTCATGTAATAGTCTTATTTTTACACTAAATTTGGTTGTAAATGGTCCGAATCCCTCTAAAAAGTGCTTTTTATGATCAACATTCCTTAAATAGTCTTAAATTTCAATTTAATAAAAAAATGCTTTTGTGTTTCGACATGGAAACTTTTGGGGAATTTAAGGCAAATTTTAAAATAAGTAAAGGCTACTTATCTAAATACTTACTTTAAAATTTTCAGGTTACTGATAAATTATGGTGCTAGCAAAAAATCATTTACTTGTAAATCAAGTACAAGTTTCAAAATTTCGAAACATGCCCCAAAAAAAAATTACATAAACTAATTTTTATATATATAAAAAAAATGATATATTTGATATTTAGATACAGAATTAATATTTCTTCTACAGATTGAATTTTCTATCTAAATACAGAATTTTACATTTTATTTTTGATCTGTTTATTGATTGCTCAGTATCAAGTTTGGATTTTGCTAATGAAAATTTTTGAAACACATTTTAACAAGATCTTTCTTTTATGACTCTTTAGAACATTTTATTTAACTTGATGTGGTGTTTATCAGTGTGATTCAAATCTTTGAGGCCGTAAATAATGAGGTTCCATTCATCACAGTAACATGAAATTTGGTGTGTTGTTGTCTTTTGTGGTATATTTTATTTCTTTAGAGTTTGAATATTATTGGGTTGTTCCGTTCTGGGCCCGCCATAAAAATGCACCCATTTCTTGAGAATCTTAGAGAGTTCAAATATATTTTTTTGAATTTTGAACCTTATTGGACTATTGATTTAAATAATAAATGAATGACAAATCATTAGATTTTAAACATTATTTTATTAAAACATCCATCAGACATACATATAATTTAAAAGCCAGAGCACTTTCGGGTATCATCATACCCTTCCTCAGTGGTGTTAAATAAAAAATCATGCCAACATGCTTAAATACTATCCACTACCGGCAAACTGAAATTGTATATTACAAAATTGGCATCACTACTAAACACGTTTAATACATTCACACAAAATTACCAGAAACAGATTTAAAAATTACAAAATTATAAATACAAGAAAGACAAAAAGTCATAATCCAGTTTAAGCACATATATACACAAGTAAAGAATTTTAAATACTTAATATTTTAGAGGTAACCTTGTAAAGGTTCGACTCGCATGGAATCGAGAACGAGTCGCCAGGGGTAACTTAAAACATGGACAGGGTCAAAATTACAGAAGAAGTGCAATATAGATAAATAAAGAGGGATTCATAAAGTAAAATAGACCGGAGTTATTACAGCTGATCAAAAGAAAATAATTTTTGAAAAGGAGTTGAAAGTTATCATTAATCCTTAATTGGGCAAGAGCAGTCGACTGCCTACTGTTTTTAACGTCCCTAGCATGTTCAGCCAACCGTATACCAACTGTGCGTTTAGTGCTACCAATATAAAACTTATAAACATTATTTGGAGAAAGAAGGGGTACTACATATACCCCAGCATGATTTTTAAAGTCATCTTTATCCCTAAATTTATCAGTTTGAATACGATTAAACAAAGTGGTTACCATCGATTAGTGGTTAATCATATTCGAACTGATAAATTTAGGGATAAAGATAACTTTAAAAGCCATGCTGGGGTATATGTAGTACTCCTTCTTTCTCCAGATAATGTTTATAAGTTTTATATTGGTAGCACTAAATGCACGGTTGGTATACGGTTGGCTGAACATGCTAGGGACGTTAAAAACGGTAGGCAGTCAACTGCTCTTACCCAATTAGTGATTAAAGATAACTTTCAACCCCATTTCGAAAATTCTTTTCTTTTGATCAGCTATAATAACCCCAGTCTATTTTACTTTATGAATCCCTCTTTATTTATCTATATTGCACCTCTATCTGTAATTTTGATCCTGTCCATGTTTTAAGTTACGTCTGGTGACTCGTTCTCAATTCCATGCGAGTCAAACCTTTACAAAGTTACCTCTAAAATATAAAGTATTTAAAATTCTTTACTTGTATACATTTGTGCTTAAACTGGATTATGACATTTTGTTTTTTTTGTATTTATAATTTTGTAATTTTTAAATCTGTTTCTAATGATTTTGTGTGGATGTATTAAACGTGTTTAGTAGTGATGTCAATTTTGTAATATGCAAATTCAACTTGCCGGTAGTGGATAGTATTTAATCATGTTGGCATGATTTTTTATTTAACACCACCGAGGAAGGGTATGATGATACCCGAAAGAAGTCTGGCTTTTAAATTATATGTACATCTGACGGATGTTTTAATAAAATGACATTTAAAATCTAATGATTTGTCATTCATTTATTATTTAAATCAATTTGAAGATATGACATGTTGCCGCCATTAATACTTATTGGACTAGTCTGTCCTGGGTCTCCCATAGGGTTATACATGGCTTTAGGGAATAACTCGAAAACCAGAGCAGCTAGAAAGTCCAAATTTAGTATGTATTTATCTCCTGGGGTATATTTTAATTCTTTGGATTTTGAACCTTAATAGGTTAGCCTTACTATAGCCCGCAATAGGAATGCACTCATTTAGAGGTAGCTAGACAGTTTAAATTCAGTATGTATTTGTTTTACATGCATTTAAATATATCCAAATAATACCAGGGGATACTTTAAAAACTGTGTTTTTGCTTTTACTTGTTATCTACTGAAATAGTGTTCTATTTTTTATAACATTCTAACCAAGTTTTAAATGATTGGGATAAAAATCAAATATGGCATATGTAATGCTAATTTTTTAAAGTCAGTTTTATAATGTAGAAAAAATGTTGGAATATTGAGTTGTGAAAAAGTTAGAAATTATAATAGCAAATTTTTAATAGTGTTTTAATGAATTTTAAAATCTCTAAATCTTTATATTTTTCAAATAAAACACCTTAATAACCTGACAGTTTTAGGCTCTGACAGTATGAGTAACTGCCAAAAGTGACTACATTAGGATTGATCATCTGAAAATATAATTAATTGTAGTTAGAATGACTTAAAAACAATCAATTTTTAATAATTTTTGTGGCATAATATCTAAATAAATACAATTAACATAATCTAGATATTTTATTTATAAATATTATGAGAACAAGAACTCTGAATTTTGTCATTAATTAAAATTTGGTAAAGATTTTTTTTTAATTAAAAGTAATTATGGAAAACCAATTTAGCATTATCTTTGTAGTCCAAAAGTGAGAAATTTGTACATTTACCAATTTGGTGCATTATAATATAACTAAGAACCCAAGGCAACTTAAATAGAAATTAAATGTAATACTGCAAATACTGTTATGACTAAATAAAAATTTGTAAATTACTTTAAAAGATTTTATTTTTACATTTTTATAATTTCTAAAGGATTTATATAAAGGGCAATCCCAAACTTTTTGGTTACATGGGACAATATCTTCGACCCAGCCTTGTATTAATGAGTTACTTAAATTCACAAATACCATAGAGTCATTTCACCACTGGAAGCCCTCAACAACTTAAACATTATTCTTTTTAATATTAGTAGAAAGTTAATTTTATAAAATAGAATATACGTAATTAGAATGGTAACACATCAATTTTAATAAACTATTAAATTAAAGACAACCAATCATAGGTTTAAAAAGTCATTTAACAGGGTTCCCACTCTTTTCAAAATAAAAAATAAGGAGTTTCTAAGGACCCAATTAATATTTTATAAGGACTAATTGAGATCGGCCGTAAACCATATTGCGGCCTTCATTGCACCACAGAAATGCATTGGGGTGTGATGTATATAGATATTTGCAGAGCTAGAAGTTGTCCTATATTTCCTATATATTTTTTAAAATAGGAAAAACCCCAGAAGCAGAATTTTTTCCATGTGTTGCAAGCAGAACAAAGAAGCCGCAAAACATAGAAAAAATTCTGCTTCCAGGGTTTTTCCTATTTTAAAAAATATATAAGAAATATAGGACAACTTCTAGTCCTGTATTTGGGAAGAAACTAAACCCTTTTTAAAAATTCCGCTAGTTCCACGGTTTTCCCTGTTCAATTGGGTTAGTTTTTTCAAAGAGTTGCGGTAAAGCATGACAGAAATTTTTTTGGTTGCAGATATTTGGGCTACTTTAAGAAAAGTTCGATGATTTATTTTGGGGGCAAATTTTGACGAACTTTTTTAGAAGGCCAGTAAATTTTATCTTGGAATTTTGGTAAATTTATGAATTTTAGCAGTTTTTGGCAACACTGCGCAAAATCTCACAGCACTAAACATTGGGCTAGTTTTAGTCAATTTTTGGGCATGATTTTAGGAAAAGACCTGGTGACACTGGGATATCGGGCAGTGAAGCTCAAAAATAGATAGAAAATGGAAAAGTGATCGCATCACTGGGGAAATTCAATCATCAGGGTTCTCCCAAGGAAAAAAAATTAGGTGGGATTATCCTACCCTAACTTCAAAATTAAGTGGGATTTTAAAAATTAATGCAAGTAATATTTTTTTTTGAGTGGGATTTAGCAGCAAATTGCGGGAATCGCACTTTAGGGAGAACCCTGATTATGCTCCAATTTCGGGAGAAAATAGGAGTGTTGATGAAAACTAAGTAGTTTTTAAGGACTGTGGGAACTCTGTTTAATAAAACCACCTTTCATGACATACATAAGTTTACAAAACCAAAACGCTTTCGGGCATCACCAAGCCTTTCATCAGTGATGAGGGGAAAAAAAATTGCCACTGATGAAGGGCATGGTGATGCCCGAAAGCACTTTGGCTTTGTAAACTTATGTATGTCAAGAAAGGTGGCTTGATTAAATGACTTTTTAAAGCTAGGATTGATTGTCTTTAATTTTGTAGTAGAATATACGTACTTGAGTTGATGCCCAACCACCATACGTTAACCTTTGCGAGTTGAGCCATTCAACAATTTCCCTCTGGATGACAGCATTTCGTTCAACATGAACAAGCAACGCATAAGCTGTTGCTTCTATGTTAGATGCATCATACTTGTGGGGAAGTCGAGAAATAAGATAAGGTCTTGTATTTTCTATTTTTGTTGTAGGCCCTTTAACACGCTCTCTTGCCCAGTACCGCATACCACCTAAAAAAGAAGCATGTTTTACTCAAGGAATGAAAATACCAAATATATCTGTGGTGAAGATATATTCTGGAAGAAAAAAAATAATTATTAGCTCATAATTTTGTAAAAGAATATACAAGATAAAAGCTATGAAAATTTTATGAAATTGTTTATAAAAATAAATATTGTGATAAAAAATTATTCAAATACAGGGTGTTTCACTAGGTAATCACTCCAAAGAACAAACTATAGTTTTTTTCCCACTATACATAGAAATATGACATTTGGTTTACAGGTTAACAAGATTATTGAGAAAGACTCAGTTAATATTCCTAATAATACAATAATTCATTAAGACATCACCCCGCCAGATGGCCGAGCATACTATTTCTGTCCAGTATCAATGTGCATTTCACCGTGCAATTGAATGTTGCGTCACCGTGCAATTGAATGTTGCGTCACCGTGTAATTGTGTGTCCATGAGTCTGTGGAAGTGATATCTCATAACGAATGGAGTATGTTGAATAAAATTTGGTACAAATATTACAATCAATGAATACTGGAATCCCAATGACTTTGGGCACAATCAAATGTTTGGAAGATTTCAAATTTTTGAATGAAATTTTGAAAAAAATCAGAACCTTTAATAATATTACACAATGACTCATTGACAAGCTTTAGAATGCTAACATGAACCATTCTCGAAATATTGTACATTTTTTAAATAAATTTATAAAAAATGATCACATAAAATTAAAAAAGTATTAATTATTGTAAAATATACTCACTTTTTACATGTAATATTATGCGATAAATTTGTTAACAACATTCTTGTGGATCTAGTTTATTCCATTTACGAGAGAAGATAGTTTAGGGAATACTTTTGTATTTTGGATCCCTAATAATTCACCAATAGTCATTTATATATATGAAAAGCTCTTCTCTTCGTTTGTCTGTAATACCTGATGATAAACTTGACAAATTTGGCAACTAATTTAGCGAAATATTTTCAACTTTGCAATACTCTGCCCCAGATCAACAAAAATATCATTAAAATTGCAAAAATGATACTGAATTAATGACAAAGACCCCAAATTGATGAATTAATTATTAATACATTTTTTATATGGACTATATTGCTTATTGCGGATGCTTTCAATATTGATAAATGTCAAGTTGCTGCTTGAAATATAACTTAATTGGGTACTTCAAAATAGCTTTACATGTTGTCATCCGAAAAGCACCATATGTAAAATTCAATGTCAAAAACATTGTGCCTATATTTTTGTGTATTATATATTGTGCCTATAATTTTTACTGTGAAAGAAGTAAATTCATTGCGTTATATAGGGGAAGTCATTTGCTGTCCATATTAGATTTTTTTACTAATTAGCAAGAGGTATAATTTTTTAAGTGAAACATCTTAGGTCGAGGGGTAGAGTAAATCTCGAAAGAAATGTGACTTAGATAAAATGGAAATGAAAGTATGTAACGGAAGTGGCATCATATTGTTATGAATATAAAAGAGAAAACCATTTTCCCACAACCCAGACTAGGGGTCTCGCCAATAAGGCTTAGAGTATCTGCTTACCCAGTGAGAGAAACTCTGCCTGAATACTCTGGGCCTGAGTGACTGGCCGGTGGGATCCCTGAAGATGTTAGATTCAAATTTTTACTTTCCTTATATACATAATGTATAAGGAAAGTATTGTGACGGGGTCGAAAATTCGAATTCGAGTTTTCGACAGGAGAGCACGTTTCAAGCATCCCTGATCACGAATCAAGCGTTTTTGAAGTGATGTCTGTGTGTGTGTGTGTGTCAGTGAGTCTGTGGAGACGATAACTGACGAACGAATGGACCGATTCGAACAAAATTTGGTACAAAAATCACAATCCGTAAACACTGGAAGCCTATTGTTTTTATACGCAATCGAATGTTCAGAACCCCCCCTAAGTTTTGAATGAAATTTTGAAAAAATCGTCAAAAAATCAAAACCGCTAATAATGTTACGCAAATAGACATTTCTTATGTAATTTTTTATCAGAAAACGATTGACATACATTTTAGAACGCTAACATGAACGATTCTCGAGATATTGTACATTTTTCAAAAAAATTATCAAAAAGACATATAAAATAAAAAAATATATATTTCCTATTGAGAAACATATTCACCTTTCATATGTAATACCATGCGATAGATTGGGTGACATCATTCCCATGGATCTAGTTTGTTCCATTCATGAAAAAAAATACTTTAAGTAATACTTTTGTATTTGAACGCCGATAGTCATTTATCTGCTGTAAGAATAACTTATTTCTTCATCCATAACGCTTGGCGAGATTTTGGCGACGAATTTTGCGGAATGTCGCCAACTGGGCGACTTTTTTAAATGCTGCAAAATTAACGAAAATCTCGCCAAATGGATAAAAATGACGCTAAATCAATAAAAATGATGACTAATTGTCGAAAATTCAATATTTTGGAAAGAATATTAGTATCTACTATAAGAATAAGCTATTTTTTTTATTGTAAAAGTAGTAAATTTATTACATTATATAAGAAAAGTCATGTGTTGCCCACATCAGATTTTTTACTTATCAATAATGTGCATGATGAAAAGGGCTGATCATGTCCTTTTTTTCTGTGCTGATCTTTAACTTTGTATCAGGGTGCGGAGTCACTTGACCTCAGCGATAAAATTAGTGACCTTAGAAACGAATTTGGCAAAATATTGCCAACTTGGCATCTTATCCGGCCACTCAACTAGCAGCTCATGTCCTAGGGGGAGTCGAGCAGTCTGGGTCTTTAACTTGGCAACTTATGAAATTTCTTTGAATTTTGTTGATTGGTTAATAATCTCATGAATTATGTGCTTTTTCTAGACATTTCTACAGAGGGCATATTAGCTTGCCATCGGTCACTTGGGTTGTTAAAGTGATATGAATAATAGTATCTGCTAACCTCCCAATACAGAACACAATATGTATTATAGCTTCTGATTTCATATGCTCTTCAAGCTGTATTACAAAATATCTCTTGTAGAAAAGTGTGAAAAAATCAATTTTAGATTAAAAAAAATCTAAGCATTTCCTTAGGTAGCTTGAACCACAATTACACGCACAACACATCAACCTTTTTCATTCAAAATACGAAAAAAATGTGATGTTTCACATCAATATATAACAAGCAATAGTGTTACTCACTAATTTTTTTTTGTAATTGAATTTTTAACACTAGAGGGACTGTATAAAAATTTAGAAGATTTCTTGATTTTTTTATAAAACCCTCAAGGGATGAAGCTACAAAGTATCATCTATAAAATTTATTTTTCGCAATTTATGAAAATATAATAAAACATAAAAAAAAAAAAAATACAATATATATACAGTATAATTTAGTAACAGTATAACTACTATACTATTTGTAAATTATACTATATAGCATAACTTACTTTCTTCTCTCATGTGTGCATCCAAATAATTTAAAGCTTCATTAGCTTCAGCACTATTAGATATTGTTAAAGCATAGGTGACTATAGAAAGCTCATATGGATCCTCTAAATTTCGGACAATTGGTAGCATACGTTCAAGGTATCGTCTGGCTTGCTCCCGAGCTGTAGATATTCTGGATCCCACATCCTAAAAACATAAGATTTCCTTCAATTATGCTTTATAAATAAATTGTTTATAGTATTTATTATGCATAGATTAATAAATTCAATGTTCTGAGGCAGGGGTTTCTAAACTACGACCTGCATAATGGGTTACTGCGGACTCTATGACAAAAATATATTTTAGTATATTTTTCTAAATTTATAATTAAAAAAAAATTTCTATGACAAATACGAAAAATCTATTAAACTTATATATATATAAGCTTATACATGTATATGATTCAGCCAGCCTAGCACTTTCAAAAAGTCTGTTCTAAAGGTTCATAAACTGGTAATATATTATCTTTGCAAAATTTACAGTAAAACTAATTTAAAGTTGGAATTTCAACAAAAACAATAATATTCTGATTTATATTTTATTATTAATGTGACATTAGAAAATTTACATGCAGGGACTGATCACTAGGATAGCATGTGTATGGATAGGATATACAAATTTCTGTAGCTACATATCTAAACCGGGTTAAGTGACCACTTTGATATACTAACCACAAGAAAGTGATTACATTTTTTTGCAAAAATCACTGGCTTCTATATCTTGCTAATGATAAATTTTTTCTTGAACATGTTTGCATTGTAAAATATGACCTTCTCCTGTCCGGCCAAAATGTAAGGATATCATATCTGTTGAAGTGACTAGCTCCGTATTTAATGGAAAAAAGTGAAAATTATGTTTTTAATTTTAATAATGATGTCCATAGAGAAGCAATTTGACAAATCCAGAAAATGTAAAAAATGGTACTACAAATGAGATTTGAAAGTGAAACTAAAGCTTTTTTTTAGTGAAGAAACTTGATTTCAAGAGGGTAAAGATATTGGCCTTCCTTCAGCTGCTGAGATGTTGAGAATGTGCAAAAATTAAACTGTATGTTTCAAAAACTTCATTAAATTTATTAAGAGAACATGACAAACTGTTGGAAAGTGTAAAAAATGAAGAAAAACTTCAAAGAATAAAAAAAAAATAGCAAAAATGGCACCCTATAGTGTAATTGAATGCTACAATAGTTGATAATGTAATTAAATGTAAATTATTATCTTAATACAAGTTTTTATACAGCATAAATTGCTTTAGAATTAAGTTGGCCCCACATTTTTAGTTTCCTTAACTATCATATGCATATTTATTTAAATGATTTTTATACATATTCATTTGTATGCATATTTATTTAATTCTTAAACTTTAGTCTATTTATCATAATACTTCAAGTAAGTAAAAATATCTTTTTCCCAGTAAAGTGATAACTTTCATATAGTGACCAATATTTTTTGTCCTACTGCTAGTCATTTAAGCTCATTTCACTGTGCTTATAAAAAGAGTCTTCAGTAAGTTTTCACAAAGCAATCTTTCTATACAGCAAAATTAACTAATATTAAGAATATATATGGGCAAACAAATTTTTTTTTAGAAAATTAAATTTTTAAAAACTGTTTTAAAGCATTACATATCTACTAATTAAACTTACCCCTCTCAAATCTTTCAATTCAGCCAATGTAATAAGTACATGTGCAGTTAAAGAGATATTGCGATATCGAGCACTACCATAAGGAGAGTCCATCTGAAAATAGAAATACATATTAATAAGTATTAAGAAGTGCTGTGTATGCTAATATAATTTATTTCATTACACATGGCACTTCAAAAAGGATGCAACCTGACATTTAAGAAGGCAAAACTTATGCATAGGTAAATTTTATGTAGAATTATTAGTCAGTTGGCACTACTGTACCCAAAGGGCAACTAAAATAAGCCGTTGAAATGACCCTGGTTTGTGTCAGTATTCTTTATGTATCCATTTCTGTGTTTTGTGTCAGCTATGGTTGTTTTCTAAGACTTAACTTCTTTGTAGACCTGAAATGAGTAGCTGGGAACAATCCAGTTTGAGAAGACAATTTTCCAAGAGATGCCTTGAGTTAGCAAATCAAATGTTCGTTCACACCATTGAGAACTTTTGCAATTCATAGAGATGGAAGGTACGGTCTTTTTATATTATCTTTAGCACATTTTCAGTCTCATGGAATTTAACAATAGCATATATTATTGATTTGTTTGGAACTGCAGAATGAGGAAATACCAATTGAAGGTCCTCCTGCAAACATTTATAAGATTTATGCATGCAAAAATTTCCAACAATAAACACACATTCATTCTTAGAAAATGATATATCTGACTCAAAACACAGGAATGGATGCTTCAAGGAAACTTATACCAAGAACATCTTAACTGCTTATTTTAATTGACCTTGAATGCAGTAGTACTAAGTGACTAGCGGAATTTGACATAAAAGTTAGCTGCAAAAGTTCTATTTTTTTAAATGCTAGATTACATTATTTTTTAAACACTATGTATTAGTAGAATATAAAATCTCAAAAATTTTTTTTTACAATTTATCAAATTATTTTACTGTTCTACAAAAAGATCGCACGACTAAGCCATTGAAATTCAGGGCTGTATTATCCAATAGGTATGTGCTTATAGCATAAGCAAACCAGGGGTACTAAAAGCACAGGCAAAATTACAAAAGCTAATAATTTCCAAAGTAAATAAAAATTGTTGAATTAAAATATTTAAAAATAAATTCAATAAAAATATTTAAATTAAAAGAGTTTCTTAATTATTTAGAATTATTTAATTTTGTAGAATATACTAATCAAATCTTATAATATAATAATCTTACAATTCAGTAAATTGTCAGTAATTTGTCAACTGTGCAAAATTCCCAATGTAAATTTTAATACTTCACAGGGTTTATATTCAGTATTTAGTTACATTATATTACTTTTCAAATAAAATTTCCCAGAAATTTAAAGTAGGCTGGCTCTTATTCATAATATTAATACAACTTTTTTTACAGTTACCATGATAAGAGTATAAGTTCTGCTCATTAACATGTATTCATTAAGAACCATTGATATAAAATGATAAGACAAAAAGAATTCAAGACTCTTAAAGTTATCTGCAATAAAAATACTTTGATAATAATAGCATAAAAAATATTGACTGATTTCAAAAGGAGCTTCTTCATCTAGATAGAGTGACAGAGCAATCACATCAGCAAAAGGTAAGAATGCACCTGTCCAGGGCAGCGCATGGGGAGGGAGGGGGATAGACAGGCATTACTCTAGTCGAGGGAGAGGCTTTAGAGGTGACCTGGATCATAATATATATTTTTTAGACATGAAAATTCCACAAAGAGAGGAAAATTAAATATAGAAGGGGCCTATGATAAATGTTTGTAGGAAGCCCCATAATTCGCATGGGCAGCCTTGGCTTGCCAATAAATAGCTGTATCATATGGCCCAGGAAGAAAATTATTATCAAATAAAAATTTAAAAAAGAAAATGAAAGAAAAACCCTAGAAGGAAGGGAAAAGAACAATAGAATGATCCAAAACACTTTGTGCGAATAAAAGTGCGAACTTAAGTATCCTATGATAAAATAATTAGGGAAATTATACCAGCTTTAAAGGATATATGAATATCACAAATTATCTACGAAAAGTTATGAAGAAGGTTCATTTTCTTTTTTCTCGCCCTTAAAACTGGTTGATACTTTTTATCAACTTTTTTATGCTGTCATTAATGAAGTATTTTTTATTGAAGATTTATCTCGAGAGTAGTTTGAACAAAATTTCATATTTCTTAAAGCTATATTAATGAAAAATTCCATACTGATAAATCCATTTTTCTGTCCAAAGGTTCAAGAGTTGTTTCGTAAAAAGCTCCTTCAGGAGTTTGATAATCAAGCAACCAGCTCACTGCTTTAGAAATCACATCAGGATCAATGTACAGAAAGTTTTCCCATTCCTGGAAAGTTGCCTTGAAAAATATTCTGGCACAGAATGCAGTTAACCTGAAAAAAAAAGGCAAATAATTAATTTAGATTCAGAAATATACCAGCACAATTGAAATGTATATTCTCTTCAAAATGTGAAGACTTTATCTGCATTCTTAAAAATAAAATAATATTATTATTAACAGAAAAATATGACATATCATGCCATGCATATCTACCTCATCTTAGCATTTCTTTTATCATTAGCTAGGTTTTTTGCAATACTCTGGTTTATTATTACTTTCCTTATATACATAATGTATAAGGAAAGTATTGTGACGGGGTCAAAAATTTGAATTCGAGTTTTCGACGGGAGAGCAAGTTTCAAGCATCCCTGATCACGAATCAAACATTTTTGAAGTGATGTCTGTGTGTGTGTGTGTGTCAGTGTGTCTGTGAAGACGATAACTGACAACGAATGGACCGATTCAAACGAAATTTGGTACAAAAATCACAATCCATAAACACTGGAAGCCTATTGTTTTTATACGCAATCAAATGTTCAGAACCCCCTTAAATTTTTGAGTGAAATTTTGAAACAAATCGTCAAAAAATCAAAACGCCAATAACATTACGCAAATAGACATTTCTTATGTAATTTTTCATTAGAAAACAATTGACATAAATTTTAGAATGCCAACATGAACCGTTCTCGAGATATTGCACATTTTTCAAAAAAATTATCAAAAAGTTATATAAAATAAAAAAAAATATTTCCTATTGAGGAACATGTTCACTTTTCATATGTAATACTATGCGATAAATTTGGTGACATTATTCTCGTGGATGTAGCTCGTTCCATTCATGAAAAAAGATACTTTGAGTAATACTTTTGTATTTGAACGCCAATACTCATTTATCTTCTGTAAGAATAACTTATTTTTCCATCCATAACGCTTGACGAGATTTTGGCGGAATGTCGCCAACTTGGCGACATTTTTAATTGTTGCTAAATTAACAAAAATCTCGCCAAATTGATAAAAATGATGCTAAATCAATGAAAATGATGACTAATTGATGAAAATTCAATATCTTGGAAAGAATATAAGTATCTTCCATAAGAATAACATTTTTTTAAACTATAAAAGTAGTAAATTCATTGCATTATATAAGGAAAGTCATGTGTTGCCCACATCAGATTTTTTTACTAGTGTTTCTGGAGCGTCCTATGATACCCTCTAGGGTGAGCACAGGTATAATTCATCTATGTTAAAATGACTCAAATGGTATTTAATAGTAGACTGGTGTGAGGGGCATCAGTCTACTATTAAATAAATTAAATATTTGAAATGAGTCATTTCAAAACATTTATGCAAATTTGCAGGGCTGAGTATAAGCGAACTTAGGCAGCCAAGGAGGGTGAGCAACCAAAAGGGCCATGTCTAGATTTTTCTTATACTAAATATACGTACCGGTTGGCATTTTCATACCTTTCTTTAATCATGTATGTATTTTACTCTTAGGAATAAATTGAAATACTCCAGACCAGTGGTACTCAAACTTAATAACTTGGCGACTCTTTTAAGCATGTTTCCAAATTAACAAATGCCCTCCTCTCTTTAATCTTTAAGAGAACCCCTGACTTGGTGACATCTTTCTATTATAAACATTTAAAGACACTGAAAATTGGAAAAATGCTCTTATATTATATTAGATATTCTTATACTTATAAACTGGATTTGTGATTTAAATGCTGATAAAATGTATACTTCAGAAAAAAAAAGGAAAAAGAGATAAATATCTGTTATATATGAATTTTATTTTCTAGTACTCTTAATCATCACATGTAAGTGTATCAGAATTGCACTGAATTCTTTAACGCTACTAGGGTTTTAACATTTCGGAATGTTTATTACAAACTGCAGAGAACTAAACAGTGGAGGAGGAATGAGCCAAATTGAGAGACTTTATGTGAATTGGGCTACTTATGAAGCTTAAGCTTCAGCTCATCTGGCAACCCTAAACTTGATTATTGGAAAATGTATTTTCAAAGAGATACAATTAATTTTTAAAAGCATTGTTCTTATGAAATTTAATTATTACAAAATGCAAGAGAAAATAAAAATAATAAAATACTAAACGGAAATTGCTAAGCAAAAATTTAAAAAAAAAAAAAAAAACCTACACTTTTAAAAACTAAAATACACTAAAACTGTAAAACATAATACCCTAAAAGAGAAAACTTTAACTAAAAATAAAATGAAAAAATTACAAAAGTGTGGGATTTATTAATTACACATTTTGGCAAATCTCAATTTGCAAGCTCCTATTGTCTATACAAACATATTGATTCTCTACTTGTTAAACAATATGCATATCTAAAAACCACCACCATTCAGCTGTTGATCCTTTTTTCATAATTCTAGCTAGGTCTAGGATTCCTTCCTCATACAGCACAAATATATAGGACAGAGATAGCTGAGTCTATGCAAGTTTTATCATACTCACCATACACTTGGTTTGGAATTCCAACGAAATGGAACAAATGAACCATCATCTAATTGATAACTAAGCTGCCTTTGATACCCTAAATAGAAGTATTTACAATTAATATAATATTTTGTGTATTGGGCTACAAGTATAACATAAAGATATTTTGTAATAGACAAGCGACTTACCAATATTTAAATGCTTAAATGCTTGTTTTTCAATATCGGGTTGTCTTTGCCCAGTCAGTCTTAAATATAAGAGAGTATATAAATTGGCAGCAAAGTTAAACATATTTTGTTCACCACACCACGATGGTTTTCTCAGCAAAGTACTTGCATTGACAGGCATTGTGGCAAACGCAGGTCCTGTGACATCCCCTGAATAATAAGAGCAACAAATATTACTTAAGACTACAGAATTTTCAGTAGTTGTTATAGTCATGAACTAATGAGAAGAACAGCATTGCATTCACTGACTTAGTTTTATAAATATCCTTTAAGGGTGAGCGTCAGTAAATTTTCTGCCCTATCCGCGCTTTGTTAACTTTCGCGGCACACATATTTTGCCGAAATTCTGCTCAAACAATTGCGAAATATTTTCTTATAGATACAATGCTATGCTTAGATTATATTAAAACTAAATTTAATACCCAATAAAACATAGAATATATTTTTTATTTTAATTTAAAATATTTTTGGTGCTGCCATCTGTTGTCGTTATTTAATTCATACCGACTATTTTTATTTTTTAATGAACATTTTTAAATGTCTATTCCTTCTAATACGCTATTAAATACAACAACAGATCATATATAATGCTATAATCACGGAAACGTAATTGAACTTGGACTTGAAGGCAAAGGAACTTGAAGACAAAACTGCAGTTCTCAGTGATGTACATTCAGATCTCTTATCAAATTTATAGAATGATAAATTACCTTTCCGTGATTGTGGCATTATTATATATGATCTGCTGTTGTATTTAACACTGTATTAGAAGGAATAGATATTTAAAAATGTTCATTAAAAAATAAAAATAGTCGGTATGAATTAAATTACAACAGATGGCAGCATAAAAAATATTTTAAATTAAAATAAAATATATATTCTATGTTTTATTGGGTATTAAATTTAGTTTTAATATAATTTAAGCATAGCATTTTATCTATAAGAAAATATTTCGCAACTGTTTGAGCAGAATTTTGGCGAAATATGTGTGCCGCGAAAGTTAACAAAGCACGGATAGGGCAGAAAATTTACTGACGCTCACCCTTAACCTAACTTTGTTCTATTTAAGTAAAATTTCACTTAAAACTTATTTCTTAATTTTTGCACTTTTATACTACTGTATATGAAAGTATTTTGACAGGAAAGTATTGTTGCCCTCAAAATTTATAAGACCACCTTAATAAGAACCCCACTTTTGGCAAGATACAGAGGCACAGGGTGCTTCAGGTCCAATGCAGAATTTGTTGATAAGTGCTCATATGCCAGTGAGAATGGCATGTTAATAAGATCAACAGGGACTGATATTGTATCACACTGCAGATGAGAAAACAATTAAAAAAAATATTATCTCAGCGAGTTTTCATCAAAATTTTGACATTTTTTAGCACAATACTCATAATGGGAATATAATACCAAATTAAAAAAATCTGATGTGGGCAACACATGACTTTCCTTATATAATGCAATGAATTTACAACTTTTACAGTTAAAAAAATGTTATTCTTGTAGTAGATACTTATATTCTTTCCAAGAGATTGAATTTTCTTCAATAAGTCATCATTTTCATTAATTTGTCATTTTTATCCATTTGGCAAGATTTTTGTTAATTTGGCAACAATTAAAAATGTCACCAAGTTGGCAACATTCAGCGAAATTTGTCGCCAAAATCTCGCTAAGCGTTATGGACAGAGAAATAAGTTATTCTTGTAGTAGATACTTATATTCTTTCCAAGAGATTGAATTTTCTTCAATAAGTCATCATTTTCATTAATTTGTCATTTTTATCCATTTGGCAAGATTTTTGTTAATTTGGCAACAATTAAAAATGTCACCAAGTTGGCAACATTCAGCGAAATTTGTCGCCAAAATCTCGCTAAGCGTTATGGACAGAGAAATAAGTTATTCTTATAGCAGATAAATGATTACTGGCATTCAAATACAAAAGTATTACTCAAAGTATCTTTCTTCCTGAATGGAATGAACTAGTTCCACGAGAATGATGTCACCAAATTTATCACATGGTATTACATATGAAAAGTGAACATGTTTCTCAATAGGAAATATTTTTTTTTATTTTATATGACTTTTTGATAATTTTTTGAAAAATGTGCAATATCTCGAGAATGGTTCATGTTAGCGTTCTAAAATTCATGTCAATCGTTTTCTAGTGAAAAATTACATAAGAAATGTTTATTTGCGTAACTTTAATAGCGGTTTTGATTTTTTGACGATTTTTTCAAAATTTCACTTGAAAATTTAGGGGTGTTCTGAACATTCGATTGCGTATAAAAACAATAGGCTTCCAGTGTTTACGAATTGTGATTTTTGTACCAAATTTCATTCGAATCGGTCCATTTGTTTGCCAGTTATCGTCTCCACAGACTCACTGACACACACACACAGACATCACTTCAAAAATGTTTGATTCGTGATCAGGGATGCTTGAAACGTGCTCTCCCGTCGAAAACTCGAATTCGAATTTTCGACCCTGTCTCAATACTTTCCTTATACATTATATATATACGGAAAGTAAATATTAGAACGAAATATTTTAAACTTGCAAAGTTAGAAAACCGATAAATGAAATCTACTTTGTTTCGAAACAGCTGTTTTTCCAACTTAAACAAATGTCTGCCAAGTAATTAAAACATCTGCTTTCATATCTTTTGGATTTATAAATTCTCTGCTCCAACAAATTTGAAGTCGACATTTTGATAGTTTTTTTACTTTTAAATGTTTATAACTTTTAAATTAATTAAAATAAAATAAAATCTCACTATGCCGTATTACATGTTGTTCTGAAGTACCTCTTTACGGAATTTCACTGCTGTCTGGAGCTTCAATTTTCCGCTAGAGATTACACAGATGCACAGACATCTTCTTTTATTATGTAAGATTAATGCCTGAGAAAGTTAAGTAAAGGCACACATTCCAAATATTTGAAAATAAAATTATTTTAGTTAACCTTAAAGTGATACAGTTGGGTAAAATTTAATCACTTTTCATATCAGATTCTAATAGAGCAAAAATCAGTGTTATCATTCTAGATTTAATAAGAAAAAATTTGATAGACAAGTTTTATATCCAGTTTTCTTAGGTAGGAAATCCTTAAATATATTTAAAATTAATAAATATGAATAAGTACAATACCCCTTGTGCTAGTAGGTATTAAAATATCGACAAAATTCAGCTGACATTTTCATGATCACGGTATTACATGCCCTAAATCCAAGGAAGTAATCAGTTAACTGATGCTTTCAATAAGTAAAATGTACTTTGTGTGAAGGATAAAAAATACTTGAGCAGCATATAAAAGCACAAATATAGTGCAATAATGTAGCATACAGCTGTTTCGAGGATAAGCTGGATCTCCTCTGTCAATGCAAGAGAACCAACAAACCCAAAGTTCAAAAGAGGAATGGACACAAAAGGAAGAAGCAGAGAGACTATAATACTCAAGACCTAGTTTAAGAAAGAGACAATCAGAAAGCAGCATGAAAAACCACCAAATGTCGCTTCAAATTGGCTGGGGTTTCTTCCGTTTGTACCCATTATTTTATTGGACTTCAGGTTTGTTGGTTTTCTTGCAATAATGAAGGGGATCCAGCATATCCCTGAAACAGATGTATGCTGCATTATTGTATTATTTGTGCTTTTATACGTTGCTTAAGTTTCTCTTATATTTTTCTCCTTAAATATGACGTAAAATACGCATATGAATAGTACGCATATTAAATGCAAGTAGTAAAACACAAAAAATAACACTTACCAACAACAGAAACTTGAGCACGGTTGGATCCAAACATATACAAGCGCTCAAGTCGATAAGGAACAATAGGTGTCTCAGTAATATTGGTATCCAAATATTTTATAAGATATGCTCCTTGACTTAAATCCAGTTGAACTGTTGTATGCCGATATTGAGGAATACCATCAGCCTGTGAAAATAAAAACAAATGCATTAGTAATTTTAAATATTAGTACATTAAATGTTCTATATCACGAGAAATATACTTTTGGTTTTAAAGTTAGGATTCTATTTCTGAAAGAGAGAAAAAAATATTTGGAAAAACTTGATATAACCATATTGCTAATTGGGAATTTTTAAGGAAATCTGTGTGCTACATGCTAGAAAAATCATACATGTCTAGCATATTCAGTCTGCCAATACTACCTATATTCATAAGTGGTTTATAATCTCCCCATAAGAGTAAAAATTACATGAGCTAGCTCTATAGGGTCCACTTTGGAAAACAAAATCCAGCACTGTAATCTTTTCTCATTTGGTCATACCCTCCTCTCCTTTCAGAGATCCTGGCTATGCTTATGCCTATACAATATAGTGCTAGAATTATATCTATATAATAATTGTCGAAAGTGTTTTTATCTTTCCATGTCCTGGAAGCTTCCCCCCCCCCCCTCCAAGTGACCATAAAAATTGAATATTTGCACACTTATTGGAAAGATCAAGCTGGATTTTCGATTTCTCCTTCCAGTGGTGTAAAAAATGCTTGTTTCTTATTTCAAAAATTCTTTTCAGACTCTTCAGAAGTTTTCCTGTTGACTTGAAGGCTGAATGCTTGCACGTTTATAAGATAGACCAGGGATAAAACATAACAGAATATTTTTGCTTTATTACCCAGGCCGTATGTTGGCATAATGCTAATTCAGGCCAAGTTTACTCATTTTTAATAAGCAAAATGTATAGTTCTCTAGAGATATGAGCATTCAAAATTCAGGAATTCTGGGTAATATACATGTTGAAAGTAGATATTTACCTCAACATGAACAGTTCTTGTTATAACATCCTTTGCAACTTGAGACTTTGTCATTATGGTGACGTCTATGTCACCAAGACGAGTAGGAACTATTGGCATATACACAACTACCGTTTTGCCGGGTTTTATCTGAAATTATAAAATAAGATTATTAAATAAATTATTTGTTTTAATACATAAAATTGGAATACTAAAGACAGGGTTGTTGTTGTTGAGACCCAGACCGTCCGACCTACCAGAAGGTGTAAGGTAACAGTTTGGACGGCCGGGAAGTGCCACCCAATCACCCAATTTAGACCGGAACCCAGTGGGGGAGGCATCCACAGGGACTGTACCCTCCTTCCCCTACCACCAACCTCTGGGAAGGATTTACGGACCCACATGTTTAACGTGATTGTACTCCGTATGAACACGGCGGCAGTTGTGGCAGCGAGCAAATCCAGCGCGCAAACCATCGGACTACCCCACCCGAAATGTGCCAACAGCATGCGCTGTTCCCAGGTGGTCACCCACCCACGTACTAACTGCGCCCGATGCTGCTTGACTTCGGTGATCTAATGAGAAAGGGGGGTTTTCAGCACGGTAGGGCCGTTGGCTGTACTAAAGACAGGGTGAACAAAAAAATTGGAATTCTAGGAGAATGATAATTAAAGAATCCCTATTCGAAATCTGATGCTGAGGTGCTTTTTGGCTGAAAGGCAACCAAACTTAATAGGAATATCCATCAAAATATGTAAGTGTTTTTATGCATACAATATTTTTTTTAATTACCACTAAGGGGGAATTTGAAGTGAAAGTAGTAATATGCATCAAAAATGCCTGATCGCGGAATGTGCAATTTTGACGTAAATGAATTAGAAATTTGTCTAGAAGCGTAATTAATAAATTTTAGTGTTTATCTGAGTTAATTTCCAAAGCATAGCAACACATTTAGTATTTAAGTACAGTTGAAACTGCTTCTAAAGCAATAAAACTAAAATAATTTTGTTAAAAGTAGCATACAATGCAAAAATAATCAAACACCACAAAAGCAGAATACAACAGTGCCGATCGTGCACTCACGAATACAGGTTGCGCTTCTTATATATCCTGAAGAAGAAGGCTGTTTTTTCCTTAGAAAGCAATCGATGTTATTATTTTTGCATTGTATGCTGCTCTTAACAAAGTTATTTTAGTTTTATATTTAGTTTCATTTTGATTGAACACAAGCAAAGCAATTTCAGTACATTTTAGCTTTGATTTACAAGCATAACAATTTCAGCAATATAGGCATCATACTGCTTTAACAACATAAGACATTGCTACTGGGACCTTAAATTCATAAATCGCCTATTATAAATTGTGTTGCGTGCAAATTTAGCTCATTTTGACTATGCACAGTGCTAAATTGGCCATAGTGTGTTAATTACATAGGCAAGTATAATCACATATTAATTAAGTTAATTTAAGTTAATAAATAATTAAGTTGAAATTAAGTTAAGTGCATACATACCTTTTTTAAGTTTTATATATAACAATAAATTACTTTTTCCCTATGTTTTGGCAGGTAACAAAAAATATGTTCCAATATCATAGAACCAGATGTTAGGAAAAAAATAATCTAAACAATTTCCAATTAAACAATAATTTCAAACACATGTAAGAAAAAGGGAGTTAAAGAAATTTGACTATTCTCACACTCAGATTAAAAAAAGAAGTAAAAAAGTTAATATTATTTTATAAGAGTTGTCCTGATAAAAAAAATTAGATTACGTTTTAAGATCCATATGAAATACTAAATGAGTGTTTTCAATTCCTCCCAAACAAAAAGGCAACATCTATTTTACCTTTTTGACTTGAGGTTGCCTTTTTAGCATTGATGAACAAAATTTAACATAACCTCAAAAGAGCGCTATATGCAGCAGTGTATGCTAATTTCTGCATAAATGTGTTGCCTAACTTATTCTTATCTTTTGCAATGTTTATTACTTTCCCTGCAATACATGGTAATGTATAGGGAAAGTATTGGAATCATACCGAAAATCACAACTCGAGTTTTCGACGGATCTGCACGTTTCAAGACCTCTAGAATATGAAAAAACCACTTTTAGCATGACGTCTCTGTGTGTGTGTGTGTCTGTCTGTATGTCTATGCAGATTTTGTATCCACTCTAACTAAAAAACTAATTGACCGAATTTCATAAAATTTGGTAGGTAAGTCACTTGTGGGCGAATCTGGTGCTGATTAGTTTTAGGTATGATTTGGGATAAAAGAATCTGCCTTTTTTTTGTGAAATGGCCTGCAAAAGCCTGTATCCACTCTAGCTGAAAAACTAATCCGAATATCACAAAATACGGTAGATAAGTAGCTTGTGGATTATTCTGGTGCTGATTAGATTTTGGTACGCTTCGAAAAAAATAACCTGCCTTTTTTTGTGAAATGACCTGCACAAATTGTCAAAATCTAAAGTAAAAACTACGTATGCTTAAATATATCCATTAAATGCTTGTATCATACGTAATTTTTAATGAAGAAAAGAATAAGACCAACCTCATTACACTAGGACTAGCCGCTCTCGAGATATTTTAGTTTTTCGTATTTTCTCTATGCCACCTTTGAAAATAAGTCCAGTTACCAAACGAGACTGAAAATTGAATTAAAAGTGAATTAAATTTAATTAAAATAAAGAGGACGTGGATATAAGTCTGCAGGGAAAGTCATGTGCTGCCTACATCAGATTTTTTTTTCTTCTTTTGATTACACAGAATTAATCTAGTAATTTGATCATAAGACATTGAAGCTGTTCTGTTTTTAGTCAAGTGCACGTTATAAAAAAGCTCCCTGATCCTCTACAGGAGTGTTGTGGGGACAGAGATTTTGGTAAATCCTATAAATACTTAAAGAACTTACAAAAACTAAATGCTGGTGCTCTCCATAGGATGTTCTGGGATGGTAAGACTCCACAATGCCAAAAGATTCCACATGCACAAACTTGTAATCAGGTGAATTGGCAATGACAATCAAGGCCTGAAAAAATGTTTGAATTATAATATTGACATAATAAAACAGAAAAATCAGAATTAGCTGTAGAGATGGGTGAACAACACTTTATTCAAATTTGATATTCAAATTCGAATATTAGTCAAATCTCGAATATATGAATACGCTAATTAGTTATTTCAAATTATTAATAAATATTTATATATTTATTAAATATTTTTATTAATTATCAGTAAATACATTCATAAAGTAAAAGTGTAATATAATTACAATAATTTAGAAGTAAAACTTTTAAATGTTAATTATTTTACTGTAATTAATTTTAAATGTTAATTATTTTACTGTAGCTTTTTATTTTAGATAAAACTGCAATTATTGAATAATTATAAATGTTTCTCACATATTATAGATTTTTTTTCTCTTTAATTTTAAGAAAACAGGCATTAAAACACGCTTAGGATCTAGTCTGTTTCCTTTTTTGCCACAAATTAAACCAGAGAAGTTGAATAGGCTCTCTGGGAAAACTGTTGATGGTGGTGTGATTAAATACTTCAAAGATAATTGCTTTAAGTGAGGATACGGAGTGTTATTTTTCAGTAATGAAAACGGTTTCCACTTAGTGAAAGCAAATTTTCTTCTATGTGCTTTCAAATTTTTTATTCTAACTTTTATTCCCAAACTTGCCATTAATCATGGTACAATATTTAAAGTATTCAAATTTCTTCTAATGATGTTATATTCATGATCTTGAATACTTTCCAGTATTCGAGTATTTGCGGATAGGTACTTGTATAGACAACGCCTGCCACTTTGAGTAAATTTATCCAAGTATGTGCTTTTGAAGCTGAAGTTTATTAAAATGACATTTGCTATTACTTTACAAGAACTTCACCACTGAAACTGTGAATAGCTATATGACTGATTTGAAATGGCATAGTCATGCATGATGTAACATTGATTTACAGCAATTTATGTGCATATTTTCAACAAGGCTGTGGAGTTGGAGTTGGTTAAAATATCCCGACTCCTAAATAACACTATTTAAAAATAATTTTATTTTGGAATATTTACTTTTCAATGGTTTTTAGGTAATACATTTAAAAAACATCAAATATTTACCAATTAAAAATTTATCGATATGAAAAATTAAAAACTAATTGCTATTTTTGTCAATATAGGAGTCAGATATAAAAATACAAGAGTCTGAATGGGATAGTAGAAAAAGAAAAAATCGAAGGTTTGAGGTATCAACTCCACAGTCCTGATTTTCGACTTTATCACTTCATGCTTGAATAGGAAAGAACTCACACAGGACACCTACTGCTTAGGACCTGGCATTTTTACATTATATGTTATGAAGATGTTTCAATAAAAAATTTCATAATTAGGTTAGTATTTTAATGATTTAAAAATGTAAAAACAATGCATTTATAATATTTCCTAAAAAAAAAAGGTCTCAAGACATATACTCAGTTTTTATACTATTAATATAAAAAAGCCACATAAAAAATAAGTTAATTTATTAATTGTTGTAATGTCATGCTAAAAGTTTTTTTTTTACAAAAATGATCTATAAAGCAAAATATAGAAAAATAAAATAAAAATATAACATTTGTTGACAGTTTTTGATCAAAATGAAAAATTTGTGATTTTTCACAAAATGAATCATATTGACTGTTCTATCTATAATTTAGCAATATTTTAAGGTAATCTCCTAGTACCACAAATTTTAATCTTTTTCTTTTTACATTTTTTGTTTTTACTTTTTAATTAATTTTATTCTCACTTGTTTTAATTTTTGATTTCTATGTGGATACGATTTAAATTACAATAAAAATGATCTTATTTAGTTCTAGTTTTTACATAACGTTTCAACACATAAAAGTTTTTAGAAATATGTGCATTTCTTCTCGTTTATTGTGTCCAAATCCTACAAGCAAAGAAAGTTTTCCAGCAAGTGTTTAAAATGTGTTCAAGATATTTTAAAACATGCATTTTCATCAAAATTTCAAATTCAAGAGAGAGTATTTGACAAAACACAACTTTCTCTATACAGTAGCATAAGAAAATAAAGATTAAGAGATGCTAGTTAAATTATTTGCAAGTTTTATATGATTCTTTTCAAATAACAGAATAGCATTTTTGCATTTTAATTTTTTTACATACCTTACAGTTAGGCCACACAAAAAGCTGCTACAAACCCTCTGGGCCAGTCGTGTGGTCTGGGTTTGTAACGCCTTACAGTTAAAAAAGAGAGAATATATATTTACCTCAATTTCATACAGCATGTAATTGAAAACACTAATTCGAATCCCGACTTGCTCCCCTTGCATTATTTTAGTTGGCATTTCAACATTCATATAAAATGGTTTGACACTTGAAAACTAGAATTAAAAAAATTATTTTATTAAAAATTATTTATTAAAATTATTATATTAAAAATTATTACTAGATTATTGTAAGATATTTATATAGGCTAAAATATATATGTAGAAATCTACATAATAATTGTCAAACGTGTTTCTGTCTTTCCAGACACACTCCCCCATATTTGTTAAATATTGAAACAAAATTTCAAAGCCAAAATGTTAGAATATTATTTTAATAAGAAAGATCAATCATGCATAAAATATTGATTATGAAACACTTTCCAACTGAAATGCAATTTTATTTAAACATCCCTAAAATGTGATACATTCAGCGGTGATATTTTTTTAATTATCATACTACTGCCATAATTTATTATAATTGAAAACTTCATTGAAAACAAATGAATTTTATTCAAATATCGCCATCAAAATATAAATTGCCTGACTCTCTATATAAAAGCAGTGGATATTTCATTCATAAACATTATTCCATTCCTTTTATCCAGCGGCGATATTTTTAAAATTATCACAATACTACAATAATTTATTTTACTTAAAAACAAACCATGGAGGCAAAATTACTTTTAATTCCATGCTTTGAACTTCAAAAAACAATAATATAGAATCATCTGCTTCTCTATGTAAAATCAATGTATGTTTCATTCATACGAGTATCAGCTATATTGCAGACTCCTCAGCTAAATAATTTTGCGTTAAAGAAATTCAGCAATTCTTATACAACTCATTTTATAACTTGACGTGTTTACATTCTCCATACATGAAAGTTAGGCTCTGTTGTAGAAATGATCACAGTTTGATGATCATTTAAACTAAAAAATATTGTAATTGCATTGGCACAGTATATAGATGCACAGAAAAAAAGAAAAATTAAAGCGGTTTTAGGATGGATGCAACACTAAATATAAATTAAAAAGAACATCAAAAATCACGGTTTTGACACAAGATGGATACCATATTTTATTTTGAAGTGGGTCACGTGATCTTTTCGCATAATATAGGTGCAATTATTATTTTAATTTTTATTTAAAAAACTACTGAACATATTGTGCTGAAATTTTTTTTTATATATTATATGGGATAATTTGAATATTTCCTAAAATTTTCGAAGCAATTTGTGAATTTCAAATTCGCTTAAAAAATGTTTGAAAAATTAGGTCCCATAGTGTTCAATGCATTACATTTTTTCAACCCAGGTTCAATCCAAAACTAATTGGGTGATATTATTCATTTACATTCCCATATGTCCCACAGACCGTCTCAACAAAATACTAAAATTTCATTTTGATAAAGTCATTTTCATGGCAGTTATTGTGCGAATGGACAGACAGACAGACAGAATGAATGAATAAAGTCATAAATACTTTTCAACTATGTTGTAAAATGTTAAAAAGACTGAAGGGTGCTTTGTCCAATAATTACTAAGCTTACCAATCACATTTTCAATGTGTATTCATCAAAATTATTTTTGCATTGAAAATATCATTTCATAAATACAAAATTTGTCTAAACTGGCTTAATCTTGCAATATAGGACATATCTATGGTCTAGATTAGTGAACTGCAGAAATATTGAACTATAGAAAACTTCCTACATACATTGCAGGACATTGGATGACATGTTTGGTTCCTCTTCAGTTTGATACAAATAGGAAGACATTAAATTTTGTTAAGAAGACACTGCATTTTGTTAACTATTCATACTATAATAAACATGAGCTAAAAATAATCACCTCAATCGTCTTATCTTGTATACCAAACCCATCAATATTATTCATGCCAAATGCACTAACCATCCACCTTGTAGGTATTTCAGGCACAGGAACATTGAAAATATAATAACCAAGAGGTCTGAAAACAAAATACAAATAAACAAATGCAATGAATATTTAAAAAATAATTCACTTGTTAATTTAAGTAACATCAAATCGTAAATTTTTATAAGATGCATTTGTATATATTTTACTTTCCTTAATGGTGTTATTACACAGGGCAATTTTTATTGTCGAACTTCAGAAATTCTGCTCATTAATCATACTTTAGGCCCCTCCTCTTTAATAGGCCCCTTCTCCCTAATGCCGCTTATTTCATTCCAGAAAACAGTCTTTAGTATGTTTTTCATATAATTTGAATCTTTTATATCTTAAATGTGGCTGTTATTTGGTAATAGTTCTATTATTTTTTTCCAACTACATTTCCGTCCGGCAATGATACTTTAGGCCCCCTGCCTTTCTAACATGTCTCTCCTCTCTAATGATGCTGATTTCATTCCAAGAAGCATTCTTTAGTGTTTTTTTCATATAATTTGGATCTCTTACATTTCACAGATGTCTGTAATTTGGTAAAAGTTCTATTATTGTTTTTCCATCTCCATTCCGCCCGGCAATGATACTTTAGGCCCCGCCTTTCTAATACACTCCTCCTCTCTAATATCGCCAATTTCATTTCAAGAAGCATTCTTTAGTGATTTTTTTTTTTTTTTTAATTTGGATCTTTTATATCCCACAGGTGTCTAATTTGGTAAAAGTTCTATTATTATTATTTTTACATCGCCAAACTTTAACAATTTCTCCAGGCAATCATACTTTAGGCCCCCTTCTTTCTAATAGGCCCTTCCACTCTAATGCTACTGCCGATTTCAGGAAGCATTCTGTAGTGTGTTCTTTCGTATAATTTGGATCTTTTGTATCTAACAGGTGTCTGTAATTTGGTAGAAGTTCTATTATTTTCTCCATCTTCAGATTCTAATGTAATTGAGCTGCTTTGATGTGCTTGCATTACAGTCGCCATCGCCATCTTGAATGCAAATGAGGGCAGGAAAGGCGGAGCGGAGTGACGTCAAATTTTATCGTTGTCTGATTGATTCGACGCTCAGAAATTGAGCAATTTTTATTGTCGAGTACGAACAAATTGCAGCAAGATTTCTTCTCATTGAAATGCATGGTGTTGCTGAAAAATTGCTGGAAGGAATTGCTCCATGTAATAACACCATAAGTCTCCTGAATGGAGTTTATCAAGAATAACTCTTACAAATTAACATGTATTTTCATAAGAGGGTGTGAATTTATTACTTTGTGTCATAGTACCTTATATTTGTTAATAACAAGACACTTTTCATTTCATCTCAATATCCAACCATGCTAAATTAAATAGTTTTGAAAATCTTGGGCATAATACAGGGTGGTTGAAAAATAGTGCACATTAAATATTAAAATCATATAATGTACTACATTAAATGTTAAAATCATATAATGTACTACATTAAATGTTAAAATCATATAATGTACTACATTAAATGTTAAAATCATATAATGTACCAAGAAATTGAAATAGTAAAATTTTCTCTGTGGAGCTAATATACCCTTAAAAATATATCATAAATATTGTCTGCCTTTTTTATACACCAGACAATAATTACAAACCGTTTTTTTTTCAATTGAAAAGAAAAATGGCATTTCCCCAGCATGAACGAATTTGTATTCCACAGAAATATTTCTCTTGCCATTCTTATGTAAGTGTCATTGAAGAGCTTTAGAAGAAATATTCATACTCTAAAACTTATATCAACAATTCCAGGGTTAGTAAAGCACTTTCGAAAAACTGGATCTATTGCAGACAAAGCGAAAACAAGAAGGCCTGCCATATTAACTCAGGATAAACTGTCTGAATAGACTATACTGCTGAAACTTTACAATGAGCTTTTCTGAAACTTTTCAATGACACTGTCTGAAATAGAGACTATGTTGCTGAACGTTTACGAGCTTTTCTGAAACTCTTCAACGACACTCTGTCTGAAATAGAGACTATGTTGCTGAACCTTTACGAGCTTTTCTGAAACTTTTCAATGACACTCTGTCTGAAATAGAGACTATGTTGCTGAACCTTTACAAGCTTTTCTGAAACTCTTCAATGACACTCTGTCTGAAATAGAGACTATGTTGCTGAATCTTTATGAGCTTTTCTAAAACTCTTCAATGACACTCTGTCTGAAATAGAAACTATGCTGCTGAAACTTTTCAACGAGCTTTTCTGAAACTCTTCAATGACACTCTCATAAGAATGACTAGAGAAATATTGGTTTCAAAATAAAAATTATTTTACTCTAATTATTTTACTCTGAGAATACACCATGTTCTCTGATAGATAAAAAGAGGTCTGTAATGATCATTTGATGTGCTAAAAATAGCAGACGATATTTTAAATATATTTTTGAGGGTACATTAGTGAAACTTAACTGGAAAAATTCCACTATTTCAATTTCACAGTATATTATATGATTTTAAAATTTGATATGAGTGACTTTTTGATCACTCTATATGACAATATAGTTACATTATTAAATATTCAGTTAATAAACTTACCCAATATTAATATCATGCCACAACCATGCATTGTCATACAACCTCTGTATTCTCTTTATGCGATTCATTTTAAATTCTTTCATAAACCAGTCCACTTTCTTTGGACCTATGAGATAGAGAAATATTTAATATCCTTGTGCTTTTGTTTTTCCTTTAAAAAATATATGAAATCGACTTACACCCAGTTTCATCACTTCCATCTAAACAGTCGTTGTAACCATCGCAATGTTTTTCATATCGATAACATGTTCCATCAACACATGTTAAGTAACCTAAACTTATATTACAGATATCTGTAAAACAAAGGATGAAGTTTAAACTCTAAAAGCTATACATAGTATTATTAGTAGTTTAACCCTTTGACAGTTGCATGGCATTCTGTTACATGCACAGTTACATGCCATAAGGAGATTTTCCTATCCACTTTCCTCATTTATCACATTTGTATCTAGTTTTTATTTTCTTTAATTGTAGTTCTCTTTTAAAGTTTGGGTGTGAACTTTTCATGCAAAAATATTCAATTTTAAGATATGGAATAAACTAATAATGAATAAACTAATGTTAGATAATGAATAATATATATATATATATATATACTTTAATTGATCATGTTACATTTTGTCTGAAAAGATGTTAGGTGGAGCCTCAGTGCATATACATCATTATTATGTTTATCATTGGAGTTTCAACTCTAAATGATGTACTCAGTATGCTGCATGAGTGTCAAAAGGTTAAAACACATGTAAATTTCAATGGCATTAAAAATCATATGCACAGCTTAAACTGCTGCTAAAGAATAGAATGAAAATAACTTTATTAAAAGCTGCATATCAAAATCAATAGTATTGAGTGATTTTGAAGGCAAATAGCAGCCTTTTTCATCAGGACACTCAAGAAGCGCAACTGTCACTCGACAGAGAAAGATTAGCAACTTTCTCTGACAACTGAAGGTTGCGCATCTTGAGTGTCCTGATGAAAAAGGCTTTTTTGCCTTTGAAACCAGTCAGTACTATTCATTTTGTAGTACTATATGCTGCTTTAACAAAGTCATTTTAATTTTATTATAAATCATATTGTTATTTTTAATTTATCTTGCCTTATGAAAAATTAAAATGGAAAGTTTAAACACAAAAGTATATGGCTCTCTATAGAAACAACTTCATGTGCAAATCTAAAGAATAAAACATTATGATCCCTTTCCGTACCAATTTTGAGAAATTGTATACACTGGCCATCATATGTCAAATTAAGAAAGCTGATGTAAATAAGACAATCAAGACTACATTAATTTGAAATCATTTTCGTAAAAATAAAACCATTTGGATGAGAAGTTGAAAGTATCAAAAACTCCTGCAATAATATTTTACCCCAAAGCAAAAACTTTACAATTTTACAATTTCATCAATTGATTAGTTTGAAATTAAAACTTCATAAAAAGTGATTGATTGAATTTAAAGTGCACAAATAAGAGTAACAATAACATTGCTTATTCAAAATAACAATAAGTTACTTATAATGTAAATAAAATATGAAATGTGATAATACAGAACACTCATTTATAACATTCAATTACTTTATTTCTACTAACTAACAGAGTAGTAACTAACTCAGATGTATTTTTAAAGTAACATTACTCATGTTAGTTTGCTGGTTATCACAACAATGGTTTGGAGATTGATTGCTTCTACAGCAGCCTTGAAGAATTTAAGCTTGTACATGAAAGCTGACGTAAATAAGACAATCAGGACTATATTAATTTGAAATCATTTTTGTAAAAATAAAACCATTTGGATGAGAAGTTGAAAGTATCAAAAACTGCTGTAATAATATTTTACCCCAAAGCAAAAACTTTATAATTTTACAATTTCATCAATTGATTAGTTTGAAATGAAAACTTCATAAAAAGTGATTGATTTAATTTAAAGTGCACAAATAAGAGTAACAATAACATTGCTTAATCAAAATAACAATAAGTTACTTATAATGTAAATAAAATATGAAATGTGAAAATACAGAACACTCATTTATAACATTCAATTACTTTATTTCTACTAACTAACAGAGTAGTAACTAACTCAGATGTATTTTTAAAGTAACATTACTCAAGTTAGTTTGCCGGTTACCATAACAATGGTTTGGAGAATGATTGCTTCTACAGCAGCTTTGAAGAATTTAAGCTTGTATATGATGTAAGCAAGATGATGCAAGTTTTGTCTGTGCAAAAGTAAATTTTACTGCACAAAGTATTATTTGTGGTTAAAAATTGACCACCCTGGATCCACACCTAAAACTGGGTCTGATCAATTATCTTTGTAGGTGCATTATAAAAAGAAGCTCTATGATTGCTTAACAGAAATGCATACATATATATATGTGATAATAAATATACACAAATGGGGTTTCAGATTTGGTGTTGTGGGTGAGTGTCCAAAGATCAGGCATAAATTCCCTCAGTAATCTGTTTATTCAACTTTTCCATCACTCCACAGTCGTTACAATACAGAGCTCTACTTAAGAGCTATTTCGCCGTTTTTACATTACTTCTCTCCAACATTATAGCATTACAGAACTCCTTTACACATGAAGTATTGGTGCCGGAGCACGCAAACTAGACAATACATAGCCAAGAGAACTTGGAATTGAGAAGTAAGAAGCGTGGGATCTCTGGAGAGAGAGAGAAAAATGCTCGGCATCGACTTATATACGACACTTCACAGATACTTACAGATACTTCAGATTACTTCACAATCTTTATGAGGGACTTTTATGGCTCATTCCGAGGCTTGGATCTCAAGTAGTTTATAACATCGCCAATTACTGTATATCGGGAACTCTTACATCTGTCAGACTTTTCACTATTACGGCAATTATTCCCATCTCCAATCTTACAATTTCCTTGATTCCTGACCATATATGGTATGAAGCCTCTTTTGAAGAGTTTCTCAAGTCCTAACCTCTTATCACTGTTTAAGTTCAGCGCTCTCCACTTTCTTAATAAGGTCTATAATAAAATTTTATGGCTACTCTTGAGATAAGTATTCTCATTAATGTTACAAGCGAAGAATTTCGGATAGTTCTTATGAAACTAAAAGATTCTTTTTCTCTAGAATTTTGAAGCCTAAAAATATATGTATCATATATATACACTGAATATTTTATTAGTAAGCTACAACAGAAATACAAACCATAATGAAAATATTTATTATGTACCTGCTCTTTGAGTGATGTTTGCATCAGTGAAGACAATGAGTCCAGCATACTGAAATATGGTAAAGCAAAAGACATTAAATTTTGTATATGTATATATAATAAACAGAAATTTCATTTCAGCAAACTAAACTCATTTGCAATGAAAGTTTGCTCTTACAATAAACAAATTTATAATTAACTTTTAATTTAATAAAAAAAATAACAAATAATTTTTTATTGTTCTAAAAATAAAAAATACTTAGTTTATAACAAAAGTCATTTAAATTCCATTTTAGCTATACAGAACAACTGGGTGGAACATCTCAATGAATTAATAAATTCGTTTGTTCTGATCTTGCACAAAGTGTATCATAGGTATTTGATGCAGACGTTGCCAAAATATTCATGTGCATATATATATATATACAAAGAATGCCGATGATATAGTATCCATCTGTGAGATAAACGGCAGACTCTACCCTAGATTCCTGTGCATGTCAGTGTTGTTTATTTCCGCATTCTTGAATTGACAGCAATTCGTCAATTACTATATTATGTCAAATAAATGCCTTCTTTAATGGTTTGATTGTCCATTCCTACTCATTAGATGTTCTACAACTTTGAAATTGGATTTATTTGTCTATCTCACTTTATTGCAGAGTTCAAATTCAATTTTTTAAATTCTCTGCTTGGTGAGCTAAAATCACTTATTTTTGATTGGGCATGGTATGATCTCTTTACAATATATATAGATAAACCCAATTGTACAGTTTTGGATTTTTCCTTATTCTGGATCTTTCTTTGGATAAGGACATTCCTATGAATCCTGTATATAATTTTAAAATTCTATCTTTTAGAAGTTTAATTGATCATGATATAAAAAACAATCCCACAAAAGATGAATATAAATTATGCATTATTATAAACTGTAACAAATATTTTATAAAGTATTATTTCTAAAGAAATAATATGAAATAAAAGTACCACCTCCAGAGTAGTGTAAGCATCAATGCCATAAGTTGCAGCTGGGAAGTGAACCACTTTTTCTAAATTTCCTTCTTTTGAATTCCATAAGTGGGAAAGTGTGCCATTCATGCCTTCATCAAACAGGCTCATTTTTCGTAAAACCTTTAATTAAATATATAATTATGAGATGAATATAAGAATAATTAAGAAATATAAGATATAAATAATTTAAAATGAAGACTCTTTTTTTTCACACACACATACACACACACAATAATTTTAAATATAATTAAGGTAGTATCATGTCTACTATATATAAAGCAATAAAATTAAAGACACATATCATAGATGAAAAGGTCATTTAGTCAAATGAAACCATCCTATAAGAAGTACAAATGTTAAAGGGCCAGAGCGCTTTTGGGTATCACTCTACCCTTCATCAGTGGCTATATGAAAAATTACCATGGAAACAAGCTCATATGTAGACCAGATCGGCAGACAAATTTGAATAAATCAGCTATGGAATAATGAAACAGGCTATTGAAGATTAATCAATTACAAAATTACAATAGTAAGTGTTATAAATGGAGGATTTAAAATTTAAACAAGTATTAAATATAAATACAAAGAAAAGACAATGAAATATGTCCAAATTGTAGCCAAGCATAAATTACAATGAACTGAAACATCACAGATAACTATGTAGAGGTTTGACATGTATTCTCGACTCTATGCATGTCAAGCCTCTACATAGTTGTCTGTGACGTTTCAGTTTATTGTAATTTATGCTTGGCTGCAATTTGAATATTTTTCATTGTCTTTTCTTTGTATTTGTATTTAATACTTGTCTAAATTTTAAATCTCCCGTTTATAACATTTACTATTGTAATTGATTAATCTTCAATGGCTTGTTTATATTATCATTATTCCACAGCTGATTTATGCAAATTTGTCTGCCGATCTGGTCTACATATGAGCTTGTTACCACGGAAATTTTTCATATAGCCACTGATGAAGGGTAGAGTGATACCCGAAAGCACTCTGGCCTTTTAACATTTGTACGTGTTATAGGATAGTTTTATTTGATTAAATGACCTTTTTATCTATGATATGTATCTTTAATTTCATTGCTTATACCTTTAAAATATATATAGTAAAGCAAAATAAATCAACGGAACTCAGACTATCTTGGATTATTAGAATCTTTGACAATATGGAATAACATGAAAAAGAAATCTGATATGAGTAACACATGACTTTTCCTATGTAATGCAATGACTTTACTTCTTTTATAGCAAAATTATTATGCACAAAATCAACACCACAATGTTTTTTAGCATTAAAATAACACCACTAAAATTGAAATTGGGTACTTTTAATAACTTATTTGACCAAACAGAATGACTTATTCATACTTATGTTAAAAATGTTTATCAAAATGCAATAGACATTTAATTAATATCATGTGAAATAAATGACCATTGGAAAATTTCTGGCATCAAAATATAAAACTTTATCATCTTTTTACGTGAATGGAACGAACTAGATCCACGATAATGATATTAACAAATTTGCTGCATAATATTGCATATGGAAAGTGATCATGTTTAATTATATTCAATACGTTTTTAATTTTAAGCAATTTTTGATAAATGTGTTTGAAAAACATGCAATATCACGAGAATATTTCATGCTAACATTTTAAAGTCAAAGTCATTCTTTTTATAATAAAATATTAGGTATGAAATAATTATTTATTTAGCAGCATTGAATGAGAAGTTTGTATTATTCATTTTCTAATAAAAAAAATATCATCTGAAATGATTATTTATTTATCATTATTGAAGGTTATGATTTTTTTCAAAAATTCATTCAAAAATTGGGGAAAGTCTTCCAAACATTCGAATTTATTTAAAATCGACAAGGTTCCTGTATTCACCGATTGTAATAATCATTCCAAATTATTTTCAAAACTCTTTGCTAGTGAGATATCACATCCACAGAATCGGGGAAACACACATTAACATACATATCAGTAGCTGGTATAGCTAGTATGGTGCTGCCAGATCATTAGAAATGGGGGCACAATTAAAATAAAATCTTCTGTATTTAACAAAATAAACACTTTGTTTATAAAATTGGAATTAGATGTATGCATCTGTAGCCTAAAGAAACTGTTTATTAGCACCTTTATTCATGCCTTTCAACCCCCTATCAGTGCTTCCAATGGAGCACAGAAATGTAATTGTCTACTGTGATATCTTAGAGAGGTGACAGAATTTCCACCAAACCTCAGATCAAATTAGTGCTTATGTGTGCATGTGGCTCTATGATGGAAGGATTCTTAGACCAACACTTGGCAAAATGCAGGTTGTACACCCGAATTTCTGTCCTATTGAATCTCTCAGCAGAACTTTCTGGGCCATAACAGATAGCACTCATGAGAAAATATTATTTGCAGCATTGCAATATTCTTTGTTTGTACTGTCCGTTTGGTGATGGTAAAGCAGATTATTTTTTCCTGCTTTTAAAACTCCTTAATTGGAGAATGAGTTTGTGCAACATTAATAAATGTATTATTCAAGAATTATTAGAAATACCCTTTTAAAGCAAAAATTTAGCAAAATAGATAAAATATAATAAAAGACAGGAGACCCACACCACCTTTGCCAAACCTCAAAAATGTACATAGAATTAAAAAATACATTTATACTCAGAATTTTTAAGTTGCTGAATAGAATTTGTACCCATGGAAATAGGATGGAAAAATTGGAACAAATTATTTTGTTAGCCTTGTTTACTATTTACTAAAGGCCCCCATGCATGAGTGGTATGATTGTAGCCATCCTGGTGCTGCTTTGATCGGTGCAGGCAGTAGGGGAGAACAAACAGATAGCTCTGGCCAGACTCTGTAGCGGCCATCTTCGTGCTCTTCGGCATGTGTTGGGTTCTAAGGTTTATCCCCTTTGCCCGAAGTGCAATTTGGCTCAGGCTTCTCCTGCCTATGCCTTGACATGTATTGGATGACAGAGGAGTCAGCTGTACTCCAGTCCTGGAGTAGTTCTTCATCTTTTGAAGACTCATGGGTTCATGGACTTAATCTGATGTTGCTGTCGGTTAAGTGGGATAAGAAACAACAACACTATTTACTAAATGTGAGAATACTTGGAGCTCGGGAGGGTTTACCTTTTATAATTTAAAATTTTCACAATTTAATTATTGCATTGAGAAAGCTTAGAATTTGTTTATTCAGTGTTGGAATTTAATTTAACTTCTCATGAAATATGCACAAATTTTTGGAACTTTCAGTGAATTTCATTATTTTTCCCACCACAAAATTACTGCCCTAGTTACAGTGAATAACATGATATTTAGTAACATTATGTATTTATATTACTATTATCTTATTAAATATCTTGAGTACTGCAGTTTGATTCACAATAAGGGGATGGGGTGGTGGAAGTATTTTCGCATGATCTGCTTTTTAGACCAGGATTTACCACTGATACATATATGCATAAACACAGTCATCACCTCAAAAGTATTTGATTCAAGTTCAGGAATGCTTAAACTCTTCTATTGAAAACTTGAATTCAAATTTTCGACTACATCACAATACTTTTTCTATAGATTATACTATGTAGGAAAAGTAATTAGAAAAAAAGAGTGAAAAAATTAAATATAAAAAAAAAATCATGTGCTATCGGATGGGCTTTTATAGTTGTTTGGATTTCTCTTTAACTTGTTAGGGACCAAATCAGTCAGCACGATAAAAGACAAACCCACCTGAGTTCATCCTCCTGGTTATAGATAGTTAAGTTGTTAGATATAAGAAAATCTGTCCCATTTTTCACATTTGCTTGTCAGTGTCCTTTTATCTGTGTCCTTTTCCAGTTTGTAAGTATGTGACAAATTTCAGGGTCTTTGATTTTTGCCCTAGTACCCAGAAAAAAGACCATAAATGCTCTAGTTGTAAACAAATATTCAAGATGGAAATAGTGGGGAGAGGGGAAATGCATGGATGAAACTAGGTGTGTCCATTTCAGAGATCTGATCTGATTGTCTGTCATAGTCTTTTGCAGCAAACAGAAATATTACTGCTTGGGTTTTGAAAAAATAAATTGTAGACAGGATTGGTCTTAAGCGATTTGCGACTCCTGTGAACTGTAGAAAATGGGCCTCATAGGACAGCATAAATGTTTTCCTGAGAATCCTGTGATGTTGGCTCCTATGAAGTCATTATGATTCTCCTATTGTTTTATAGAAATGCTCTTCTATGGCTCACTTGCTCTAGAATCTACAGAACAGGCCTCGTGGGTATGTTCTGCAGATTCTGGAACCAGAACTGAAAGCGCTGGATTAATATAGCGATTTAAAGATCCCTTTGCCATCTTTCAATTGCTTCTTTTCCTTTCTTTTTACAACATTTTAGAGTGCTAAATATATAATTCTTTACCAATTTTTAACTGGTATAGATGAACAGAGCTGCTGATATGTAAATTGTAAAAAAAAAAAAAAAAAAAAAAAAAAAAAAAAAAAAAAAAAAAAAAAAAAAAATCTAGAAATGTAACCTTTCCTATTAGATCACAACACCCCCCTTTCTGGAATCCTGGCTATGTCTATGCAAAAACTAACATATGAAATGACAATTAAAATGTTGTTGTTGCAGAAGTATTTTAGTGCCTCTGAAGGTGCAATAAATCCTGCAGTGTAAAAACTATCTCTGAATATAACTTCTAGTCAAATTTGCCGTTGTGTGCACAAAATAGCAACAACATCAATGCTTAATTGTATTTACACTAGAAAAATTTTATTTAGAGTTTTGAAAAGGCACTATTTACCTCAGCATGTCCAAATTCATTGCCGCCTTTCATGTCAAAGAGAGTTTTATCCAATGCAGACAGTCCAACATAAGATGCAGGTCTCCCGACCACGACGACTTCAATGGTGTCTCCAGATTTATCTTTTTTATTGTTCAAAGTAACTGTAAACTAAAAACAAAATATATATTAACTAAAAGGATCACTGAAGGTAAAAGATTATTGGAAGACTGTATTCTGAAATAATATGGCACAAATAGAAATAGAAATAAATCCAAAAATTTCAGATAGAGTAAAACACTAATTGATTGGCTGTGGATGTTTAGATATGCATTTTATATTACTGTCCAGACAGGTGGTTTTCAACTCAAATACAAGATGTACATAGATAAATTTTTACCATGTACTGGTAAAATTTTCTGTTGGTACTCCAAATAACTATTTTGTTTTAACATTATTCCAGACAAATGAATTTCAATCACATATATTTTTTTTTTAATTTGTAATTTAACAAATAACTACAAAAAATAGCAATAATAATTTTTTTTTTCATTCCTGCAGTTAAAGAAATACTCATGTTATTCAAATTACAAAAAAATTAAAAGGGGATTTTTTTTTTATTTGGCTATAATCTTAATTCATGATTCGTGCATGTGAATAAGTAGCTGTGATTCTTACAGCTTACAGATCCCTATTTTATCATCTCACTTCTTTAGCAATATTATTAAAAACAAACAAAAAATATGTGCCTGCCACGCAGCCTAGTAGCTTGCTAAGACACGCAGTGATATATGTGACCCTGCCATGTTATCTTCTAATACAGGGCCAAATTAAGGGAGGGGTCTGTCCCCTAAAGCCGGCTCATGTAAAAAAGAGTAAATGTATCGAAGTATTTATTGAAGGTGAATTTCAGAATTAATAAAGAGTGCAAATTTATATGCATTTGACAACAAAAAATATTAAGTGGGACCTTTCTACTAATTAAAACACAATATTAATATAAAATGGGAAAATTTTGATAATTCCTAGATATTAGAGTTTTATTTCAGTTGGATGGGGAAAGTGTCACAAATTCTCAGTCCTCTACTATGAGTAAGGGTCCTGAGACAGATTAGTCAGGCCCTGCTCTGATATGCTCTAAATGAGCACCAGTTACATGAGTGATATATATGCACCCACTACATGGGCATATGTAACCTATTGTAACCTAATTTAATAATTAAAAAGGAAAAGCTGTATCACCCTCTAAAAGTAAAAGAATAAAAATTTGCTGCATCTGGTTGGATTTCAAACTGCTCATCAAATTTTCTAAAGACACAAAATTTTTTCCAAGTACCAAAATTTCTACATGAAGTGTCTATGCGGAGTATAAGCATGTGAAATCTGAAGCTCCAAAAGTTAGGGAAAAGATTGTACGGCCCCTGTGGTTGCCACCCACATTGGGTTCTCGTCTAAATTAGGTGGCACTGTCCTAGCCATCCAAACAGTTACCAGGGAAGGGGGGGGGGGGGAGCCTTTCTACTTATCTCTTTCTATGTGTTTTAGTTAAAAATTCTACTTCAATAAAAATTTTCCCCACAGTTTTTTGTTTCTGTAGATAGTATTTTTTGTGAACCAATGAAAAATTCTTTTGAGAACTGGAAGTAGAGAACCAGTGGTCTATTATACAAAAACTTAAGACATAAATTGGCAAGTTATTAAAATTCTACTAAGTTGATATAGGACAAATATTTTTTAAATCGCAGAATAAATTGTACATAATGCATGCAACTTTTATTTTGGACGATTTTTAGCAGTCAAGTGCCAGAATAGCCTAGTGGTTACAGCAAGAATATCGCACACAGAGATCCTGTTTCTGGTTCTTGATGCTGCCCCTAACTATAGCCGAGTCCACGCAAAGTACGGGTACGATAAACATGTAAGTTCAAAAGCCATCTGAGAAGTGATGGGCTAAGAGAAGGATGATACAGTCCCTGCTCCCCCCCCCCCCCTCCATCACACACACACACTGGGTTCTGGACAAAATTGAACAGTTTAAGGGTATCCACCTCTTGTGGTTAACTGGGCTACATGTTTTCACACCAAAGTGGTTCAGTAGTTATCTTACACCTTTCTGGTATGTCGAATGGTCTGGGTCTCAACAACAACACCAAAGTGGTTCACACTTCAGCCACTAAATAGGAGAATGATTATATAATCAAGTGTCTGGCCTAAAAAGAAATATTTAACAGACATAGAAATATAATTACATTATTTTTAGAGATTCCATTCACTGGAAATGCCAAGCTGTCCACCACCACTTCTCCTTCTCTTGCAACGTTGTAGATAACAACTGTTGAGGTGGGAGCCATTTCTGGAGACAGGGAAATGGCAAAAGTCTTGATACTAGATGCCATTGTTTCTTGTCCAGCAAGCAAAATGATGCCTTTTGATACTATCTAAAAACATAAAATATAAATTTTTATAAATGCAGAGATAAATATGAAAAATATGGTATACATATACAATGGATGAAATCAGAATTGTCATGCTTTTTAAGGTTTTGATACTTTTCTTTGAATTTGCAAATTCTATTATAAAATTATTTTGTTGTGAAACTGTATTATTAGTTTTTAAAATTATTACAAACTATATATATAAAATTGAAAGTATTGCTTGTCTGTTCCATATATAAATCCCAAATTTTGACAGGTTTCTTACACATTTGGTATGGTTATTATCTACATTTCTACAGGTAACCTTATCCACGTTTCGAGTTTGTAAGCCCAGGGATAGTGGAGATATTAATAAAAACTCTTCCATAGAAATAGTATTATGCAGACGGTGTTTTTTTTTTTTCAGAAATTTTAACTGAAGAAAATTATATTACGTTACTTAGTGGTAGAAATTACTTTAAATGCATTTATGTGGCAGATGATTTTTATTCAATTTATTCTATTTCAATAATAAAGAAATGGATATAAAAATAAATTTAACAAATAAACAGTATTGTATTTTTGATAATGTTATATTAGTTAAGGCCATATTATGGTAATACATCCGACTCTTTTTTTACACGAATTTGAAGTTACACGGTTCAAAAATGTCTTCCTTTTATAAAAAATTTATTTGATCTAACACAATTTCAAAGTCATTGTCTTATACTTATGTATGCGATCATGAGCAGTCTAGTATAAATTGCAGTCTTTGGTACCAATTTATAAAAAAAATTCACGTTTTTACCACACTTCAAAAATTAGGCAGCACTGCACACTGCTAAAATGCTATCGAAAAAGGGGATTCCCCTTATTCGAAGGGATCTCCCCTTATTTGATAACTCTTACCTACCCATTTTGTATGACATTTACATGACATATTGCATCATTAATTGCATTCTTAATTTTATATTCTTTATTGCATTCTTAATTTTGGATTAACAGATTCCTCTTCCTTGCGCTACTTATTTTTACCTATGAATTATGTATTTTAAGTTTTATTGCTCAATAAAATTGCATATGTATGTATATATCATTCATATGCATATCAGAACTTTTACAGTTTTCAGCATTTTTTTTACATGGTTTTTAAACTAAATATAGTTCTTTATTTCACCTTACATGGTTTTCGGATGACATGGAATGTATCACCAATTTTACTATAGGAAACTTATATTTTTTTACACGAATTTTTGAGAAACGATGTATCTACCATGTAAAAATAGTTGAGTGTATTTTGAAAAAAAAAAAAGTTAAATTAGTATATTTCTGAATGTATTTAAATGATTGTTGTAATGGGGTAACAGATGGCAAAAAAAATAACTTTTGCATTTCAGTATCTTCATTTTGACATATGTTTACCAAACTTTATATATTTGTACACTGATTTACAAATGGGACCAGGATGTTTTCTTCAGATTTACCTGCACAGATAATTTTGTATAGTGAGGACAGATGTTCTTATACTTTATATGTTTTATAGAGCATAGCAATATATATAGCAATTCAATATTTCAATAGAATCTTTTGAAAAGCATAGAATTTGCTCATATTTTAAATCATGAGCAACAACTAGGTACATCTGCTAGTTTCATTTCAAAACACATAATTGCCGTAATTTCCTATAAAAGGGTCACATATACATAAATGCTATAGGTAAGATAACACGTAACGTTTAAAAAAGGTAAAAAATCTGATGTGGGCAACACATGACTTTCCTTATATAATGTAATGAATTTACTACATTTACAGTAAAAAAAAATAGGTTTTTCTTATAGAAAATACTAATATTCTTTCCAAGATATTTAATTTTCGACAATTAGTCGTCATTTTCATTGATTTAGCGTCATTTTTATCCATTTGGCGAGATTTTCGTTAATTTGGCAACATTTCAAAAAGTCGCCAAGTTGGCGATATTCCGCGAAATTCGTCGCCAAAATATCGCCAAGCGTTATGGACGAAGAAATAAGTTATTCTTATAGCAGATAAATAACTGTTGAGGTTCAAATACAAAAGTATTACTTAAAGTATCTTTTTCATGAATGGAACAAGCTAGATCCACGAAACTGATATCAACCAATTTATCACATGGTATTACATATGAAAAGTGAACATGTTTCTCAATAGGAATTTTTTTTTATTTTATATGACTTTTTGATAATTTTTTTGAAAAATGTACAATATCTCGAGAACGGTTCATGTTAGCATTCTAAAATTTATGTCAATCGTTTTCTAATGAAAAATTACATAAGAAATGTCTATTTTCGAAACTTTATTAGCGGGTTTGATTTTTTGACGATTTTTTCAAAATTTCATTCGAAAATTTAGGGGGGTTTCTGAATATTCAATTGCGTATAAAAACAATAGGCTTCCAGTGTTTACGGATTGTGATTTTTGTACCAAATTTTGTTCGAATCGGTCCATTCGGTCGTCAGTTATTGTCTCCACAGACTCACTGACACACACACACACACACACACACACACAGACATCACTTTAAAAATGTTTGATTCGTGATCAGGCATACTTGAAACGTGCTCTCCCGTCGAAAACTCGAATTTGAATTTTCGACCCCGTCACAATACTTTCCTTATACATTATGTATACAAGGAAAGTAAAAATGCAGGAATAAAATATTAATAAAATATGTATAAATTTGATGATTGTGCAAATTGCTTGCTGATGCAAAGAATTCACATGGAGGACATTGGAATTCACGTGGGACATGGGTTTCAAGTGGGTTCATATGGGACATTGGGAATTCATGTGGAGGACTTGGGTTTCATATGTTGGTGTTGGGGGACTCCCCCAACACCAACATATGAAAGTTATTAAATCTGAAAGATTTTTATGTTTGAATCAAAACATTTCAAGTACTGCACATTTTGGTAGAAGAGTTGTGACATTTCTGAGTTCATAAGTTAAATGTTTTCTGTATATGATCTTTACACCGCAGACGTGTATTTTCTAAAATTTCTTTCCTTTTTTGACACTTTTGTAACAAAATCTAACATACTGAATTAACATTCAGTACTTTTAGACACCAATTTTAATATGATGATCAAATTTGAAATATTGACTGTTTTGCAAACAGAAATAACACTATACATTTTGTTACACTATGGTGGCAAATAGGAATGACTAATGGAACTGTTTATTTTTGGTGATATTTCTATTCAATTTTTAATTTCTGTTTTAGTGCAACTACATTTCTGCAGCCATGGCAGTCCAAAAGTGGAAGGGGGAAACCACTCGAGTGGAAGTCTCAGACAGGGTCCAGCTACCTGATTGTTCTTTTTATTTGAGGGAGGGAAAGACATGAAATATTCACGAGGAGAAAATCAAATATGAAGGGGGCCCCTGTGATAAAAGTTTATGGGGATGATGCTCTGCTGCAACTTTTTTACAGAAGATTACAGTTTCTGGTGTCATTGTGAAACTATTCAAAGTTATGACTATCACACTCCTTAATTTTGAATTAATTTGTTATAGATCAAAATGACAGATGAAAAATGTAGTTAAATGCAAGAATGGGTGCAATATTGTGCATTTAGGTCTTCATTGGTTGTGGTTCTTGGGCAAAAGTCATACATACCTGAGCAAACATAATGTAATAATATGAGCCCGCATAATAAGCAGTTAATAATTATAAGTAGTGATCATTGTATTCATATACAGTAGAGTTCCGATTATCTGAATCCCAGTAATCCGAGGTTCCATGTTATCCGAGCTACATTTTTTCACTGACTCATCACTTTTTCTAATACAAATGAAACATCAAGTCTTGTGAAGTTCTAAAATTTCTTTTTTCAGTGAAACTAAGAAAAAAAGATGATGATGATGAAGATAAATTTCTGCACCTAAAGATGGAAAACAATCCTCCAGTTTCAGAACCTATTCTGGCAGAAGACATTCCAAATTGGTTGAATGAAGATGAGCAACAGGAGATGACCGATGACGAAATTATCAATTTAGTATGTGAGGAACAACAAAAGAGTGAAGAGGAGTATACGTGTCCTGAAAAAGGCTCAAGATTTTTGCATATGGAAAGCTTAAATGCGAATAAGACCGCACTGAGATATGTCGAACAGCAAGATGAGAGTATACCGAGTATGTACAGTATATATTAAACAAGTATGCACATAATTACATATGTATTTATTATATATATCATTTTTATTACAGCACATATTACATACACATCTGCACTCAACATAAACACTGTTTTGCAGTTTATGATCATTGATTTGTCTTACAAGTGCAGAGATTTGGAATTTGCTTTGAGTTCACCCAAAGCAATCTACTACATTATAAAGTTCTTAGGAACATATAAAAGATTTTATCATATAGTTAGCTAAATTTAATATGGCTATGAGAAATATCCCATGAGACAAATTTAATTAGTCTACCAGTGGTGCCATTTAGTGTAGATTATAAAAACTAAATAAATTTCGCAAATATTATTAATTATATGCATTAGAAGTAAGAGGTGGTCCTAATAATGTGGTTAGACTCTTTAGAAGGCATGAGGAAGATCTTAGAGGGAAGAGAAACATTGTCTCAAATGTCAGTGCTAAATTGTACATACAAATGTTTTCCATATTAACGAATTTGATTGTATTTGAACTGTTTGTTCTATGTTCACATTAGCTGAGAAAATCAGGGCTTTACTATATTAAGAATACAAATCATAGTTTGAATAGAAACATAAAACATATATATTTTTACTATACTTATAACACAGTTATACGAAATATTTCAAAGAATTATACAATGTTTTATTTATAAATTAAACATATACGAGGTAGGATTCAAAAGTTCCCGGACTGAGTCTGAGTCTATAACTTAAAAAATATTTGCACTAGAGTGACTATGTTAACGTTTTTGTGTTACTACGTTCTCCCCCTCTAAAAGCAGTTTGACCCAAATCATGTGGTCGGTGTCTCATCACTGCATCATATTTTGTAGACGGGTGCACTTAGTAACCGGCAATTGAAAGAAATAGCGTTTGTTGAGCAGAGAATTAATATCAAATTTTGTGTTCGCTTGGGAAAGAGTGCTACGGAGGTTTACGAAATGTTGAAGCATGTATACGGCAGTGATAAATTATCGCGAACGCAAGCTTTTGAGTGGCATCGACATTTCAGAGAAGGCAAGGAAAGTGCCGAAGACAACGAACACGTTGGCCGTCCGCAGACTTCCTGCACTGTTGAAAACATCGTAAAGGTTTCTGCGACAGTACGTGGGAACAGGCAGCAAACAATAGCAGAAATAGCAGAATCAGTTGGGATATCCGAGGCCACATGTCAATGGATACTGACTAAGGATCTTAACATGTATAAGGTGTGTCAACACATTGTTCCCCGCATGTTAACCAAAGACCTAAAGGCAATTCGAATGGAAATGGCGGGAGACTTAATTTCGGCTGTTAACAAAGATCCTTCCCTACTTGGCAGAATTGTTACTGGAGACGAGAAATGGTGTCTCTTATATGACCCGCAATTCAAGAGAGTATCGGCAAAGTGGAAATCACCACAATCTCCATATATGCAAGCAGAAATTCCGCCAAGATCGCTCTAAAGCAGGGTTGCCGGATTTTAGCCAGACCCAAAAAAGCCGGCCGGATTTTGTTGGTTTTAACCACTTAAAAAAAGCCGAATATATATACAGTGAGAAGAATGCATTAAATTAGACACCAAGATGGTGTTTTGAAAGCCTCTGTTACATAATGCATAGCTCTACATTACATATACTACACATTTTAAAGACTATAATTAATTAAACAGACAAATCCTCACACATTAAAAAGGAAAAAAAAATCAATTTTACTTCAAAAAGTAGTGATAAATAGTGATAAATAGTGTTTTTTATTAAATGACTTTATGCATGATTTTAAATATTTATGAGTAAAAATAAGACTCTTACATATCAATAAAGTCCTTAAAATTAGTTAACTAGTAAAATATATCACTAAGCAACTATTGTCCTAAAATAAAGTATTTCATTATTTAAAGCAATAACATTTTTAAAAAAATGTGTTAAAGGCCAATGTAAACCAAGTAAAGCAGTTGGTATACCTTTTTAAAATTTAGCTGGCTTTTTTGCAACCAACAAATCATTAGCAGGTATTGCAATATTAATGTTTTCATTATTGAGAAAAAAAGTTATTTATTAAATTCTAACCTAATAAAATGCCTTTAAAATTAGTTAAAGAACACTTAAAAATGTGTAATTTAAAATTAAAATCCTTCACGTTTTTTTACAAAAAAAAAAAGACAATTTTGGCCAAAAAAAGCCGGTTAAAACCAATAAAAGCCATTGACGTGGCTTTTATTAATTTTAGCCGGCTTTTTGGAAACCCTGCTCTAAAGGGAAGGTCATGCTAGAGGTGTACTTCGATATTCAGGGCATTGTGTATCTGGAATTTATCCTTGAAGGATTCACTGTGAACAAGGAACTCTATGTAGACATCCTGCGTCGTTTGCACAAGTCGATCCAGAAGAAGAGACCATGGGTGCTTTTGCATGACAATGCTCCTGCACACTGATCCCTCCTCGTTGCTGACTTTCTTGCAAAAATGCAAACAACTGTTTTGCCACATCCTCCTTGTTCCCCTGATCTCACCCCCTGCAACTTCAGCCTATTTCCTGAACTGGCAAGTCGCCTGCAGGGTCGTCGATTGCAGTCCGCAGATGAAGTTAAAAGTGCATAGCAGGCTGAATTAAAGGACATGGATAAAACTGGATTTCAGAAGTGTTTCGATGACCTTTACAAGCAATGGCAAAAGTGTGTTGTTGCGCAAAGGTCTTATTTCGAAGGAGGATGTGTTTCAACATTTTAATTGATAATATTTTTTAAGTTATAGACTCAGTCCGGGAACTTTTGAATCCTACTCCATATTATACCTTGAAATAAATGAAAATCTTACCACATATGAAAATGATTCCACATAGTAGTTAGCTCTTACGTGAAATATGATGTACTCGCCAACCTATAGAACATTGATTCAATATAATAACTGTTTCACATTTAAATTTTTGATTATTATAAAGGTATATATAATATAAACTGTATGATATTTTAAATCATATATGCATTCAAAGTATGAACAAATGATTATAGTGATCAAAAAGTCATACACATCAAATTTAAAAATCAAATAACATACTGAGAAATTGAAATAGTATACTTTTTTATGCTAGGCAGCACTAATATACCTTCAAAAATATATTAGAAATATTGTCTGCCACTTTTAATCTGTCAGACGATCATTATCGACCTTTTACTAGAATATAATATAAAAGATTATAAAAAGTTATTTACTAGAATATCGATAAAAGAACATGGCATTTTCCTAGAGTGAACAAATTTTTACTTTCTCATATTATATAATATAATATAATATAAAGTAATGGTCATGAAAAATTTTGATTTTAGAATTTTTGTGCCAATATATGTTTTAGGACTTACGTTTGAACACGATTTGACTATATTTAGAATGAAGTTCATCTGTCTGTGGTCAATTTCTTGTGAACACAATAGCTGCCACAAATATTGATGGAATTTCATGAAACTTTATATCTGGCTTTGTTAATAAAAATCTAGAACCAGATAGAATTTTTTGAAATTCAAGTGAAAACTTTGAAATTGATTTGGAATTTTATATTTTTTAACATGGCAGCATAGGATAAAATTTTAGATAATTGTGCATAAAGGGGCTATTTATAGCTCAATGATCACCAAACTTAACAGTTTCAATAAAATAGTGAAAAATAATTGTGATTTAATTTTTGTGTTCATGATGCCATTAGCTCCCCTCGGGACATAGGGGCAAGCATAGGGGGGGGGGGAAATGCTATTATTTATTTGCAAATAAATTTAAATTGTGAAATGTCCATATTTAATAACATCTATATAATAAATTGTCTAATGTGCTTCTGGGGGGGGGGGGGCGGTCTAGGTCCTCTAGACAGCTCTATGTTGACTGAACTAAAAAACTGAATTTTTGTGAACTTATAGTATCAAACTTAATTCCAAGCGTGTTAGTTTTCTTGTCTTTGACAGGCTTAAAACATAAAATATCATGTGAACATATTGACACATAGCATGATATACAGCTGGGGGGGGGGGGGGGAAGGGGGGGATAAAGTTTCGTTTTTGAATACATATAAACACAATAAAAGCTAACCAAAATAAAAAGTTACATACCCTGGGTGATCGCGTACTAGTGGTAATTTGTATAAATCTATTGCTTCTGGAGTAAGCTGAATATACTTTCAAGTTTGTTTTTGCTTGTTCTCCAGAAAATTCATCCCGGAAATATGCCTGAAATAAAAAGTGTAAAATATTACCAATAAGTAGTAAAATTAGCAATTTCATGAAAGAATTGACAATTATGACTGAAAGTAAAAACAATAATATGTATAAAATTTAAACATCAGTTAATAATGTTTTGACAATGAAGTTGCAGCTGCAAAGTTAAAATTTATCTTTATATATAACAAAGAAATTCAAGGGAATTTCTTTGTTACAAGAAAATTTCTTGACATGGTTGGGATCATGCAGTTGGTAGCCTGTTGAGAGCAATGCAAGAGGTGCAGGTGTATATCCGGTTCTGAATGATTGTTATTTTCATTATAATGGGTTCTTATTTTTATTTCATTTGAATAAACCTCAAATCACTAACATTTGATGTATTTTAATTCAATTTATATTAAATTCATTCACTTATTTAAATACCATAGGAGAATTGAATAGTTTTTCAGAAAAATGTCTTTGTAACTAATTTTTACAATCAAAATATTACTTTACTCTTATGTATGGCCATTAAATATCTTACATCAGCATTAGTAATAGAAAATGAATGGGTTTGATATTGATATGAATATTTATTAGGAATTCAAATACGTAACAATTCTCATTAAGAAATGTGGAAATTATTTTGAAATAAAACTATAAATATTTTAATAGAACTTAATTAAAAGCATTTTTTTAGGAGCATTTTAAAAATTAGGAAACTCAAATACTTTTCAAATACAAAATGGAAAGCAATATACATATTGGTAACTACTCATTACATTTACAAAAGTATTTTGTTTCCTTAAATTTGTAAAAATACAGTAAAAACTCTCTGAAATAACTGTTTTACTTATTTTTATGTTATTAAATAAATAATGTGTTTTAAAAATAAAATTTATTTCTTACATGCAAAATAATTCAAACAGCTTGGGCTCACAAACATTGATAAAATACTTGAAATTTAGTTTTTTATAGCCCTGACATAAAATTTTATTTCCCAAACAAAATTTAGTTGATATCACTGTTAACTTTTCAAAAATTAAAATGTAATTAATATTTCCTTTTTGAGGACTTCAGTATTTTGTACTTTATTTTCTGAAGAATGCAATATTTTGTACTTTGCATTTTCCATGAATGTTGATTTCAAAAGTATCTGTATTTTATTTTTAAAATGTATGTCCTTCCCAAACTTGCATGGTTGTGAATGGCCTTCAATTAATGGTTAATTAATAATTAATTAAAATATTTTGGCAACCATAAGGTTTTGGGTATGCACTGATAGAAAAAGTACACATATGAGGAAAATTAGAGTAAAGTAAATAAGCACAAATAACAATAGTGCAGCATACAGCTGTTTTGAGGATAAGTTGGATCTCCTTCATCAGTTCAAAGTAATCAGCAAACTCGAAGTCCAAAAGTTCTTTTGGATTTGTTGGTTCTTTTGCACTGACAAAGGGGATCCAACGTATCCACGAAACAGCTGTATGCTGCACTATTATTATTTGTGCTTATTTACGTTGTTCTAGTTTTCCTTACCCCTTTTGCACAAAGTGTATTTTATTTATTGAGTATACATATAATTTAGAAAGTTTGAAAAATATTAAAATGTATTAGGAAATCACCTCCAATGACATCATTTTGATATCTCTGAGGTCCTCTTTATTGGGTAATTCTGCCTGCAAATCAATGTTTATTTCCCACACACCAGGATGTAGTGAAGACATTTTCTCGTGGCGAACACTGAGGCGGCGAGACTGTCCCCTATAGAATTCTAAAGTGGGAGTCACTTGCATCTTTTGTCTGATTAAACGGCTTTTGGGGATAGAAGACCCATCTTGATAAGACACAGCCACCTAAAATTTTGCAAATTATGAAATTAAGATAGTCAAATCTCCATAAAACATTTTTCAATGTCTATTTATAAAAACACTAAAATAGAAAAATGCCTTATAAGACAAGCATGTAAAACAATTTCAACACACATTTCAAAAACACAGTATATATAAAGACAATACAATACACAGTATATGTATAGCATTATAATTGAGTAAAACTTTTAAAATAAGAGTTTTCAACAGATTTACATGTTTTGGCTATATATATATATGACTGAAAGTTTGTTTGTCTATTTCTCTGTTCTGTATGCAAAAACATTCAAATTTGGTATGGTTATTCTCTATGTCACTATGGGTATTCCCATTCATTGTTTTGAGTTTCTAAAGCTAGGAGTTGCCATGATATTAATAAAAATTCCAAAAATTAAATCTTCCATATAAATAAATAGCATTGTGCAGACAATTTTTTCCAAAACTTTATTTGAAGAATAATTATATCATGTTGCTTAGCAACAAAGCTAAATCAAATGTACTTATATGAGAGACAGTTTTCATTCAATTAATTAATTATTTAAATAATAAGGAAATAAATATAAAATAAATGTTAAAATGAACAGTATTATGTTTTTTATTCTATTTTATGTATGGCCTTGGGATATAAGATTAAGGGAATTATTGATATTTTTAATTTCTTAAGTCATTTTGTTTTGGCAAAGATATTTAAATTCATATATTTCTATTGTGTTTAACTGATTGTTGCAACAGGATAAGAAAGGTATGGATATATCTTTTTCTACTGTGCAACACTGGGTATCAAACTCAAGGCCATCATGTGGTAGGCATATATTATCGAGACGAGCAAAAGAGTTCTCCAGCTCATGGTACTTAATATTGCTTTAAGAATGTGACACCACCCTCACAGCAAAGATCGTCATATGTGTGACAGTGACGTTGTAGTCACGTGACACCTGGGTCACACGTGACATCATATTTGTGACTTTTATGCGATGTTATGTATTAGTAATTTTGTAACTTCATTGTGACTATATTCTGTGACGTTTCCACAATTAAATTAACACGTAACAATGTGACGACATTACAATGGCAATTACAATGTGACGTCACAATCAAGTTAATATGCGACATCACAAACGACCATGTAAATGACCAAAAAGACTTCGCTGTGACCTCAATATGACATTGCCGAGACATACTGCGACGTCTTGTGATGTCCCAAAGTCACAGTGTGACGTAAATCTTAAGCCACTGTGAAAAAAATTGCTGTTAGGGCACAAAAGTCCCATCCTAGCATCTTTAGGAAAATGATATTAAGGAAATGCAGTGCAGATAGCCAATGAGTTATAGTGATCAAAGGGATAATTTGGATAAGTCTGACTGTAGGTCACAACTGTAGGTGAGAAAAATTGTATGGTGAGCCAACATCAGAGAATCCTGAAAGATCAAGTAACCTCTAGTGAGGAATCATGAAGTTAAATGATTCAGAAGGTATTCTTTTTTTCATTTTTGTGTGTTACACACCTGAGAAATCATTAATGTGCAAACACCAGAGATTGAACCTGGGGACATCATGTGATAGGCATACATTATCATGCTGAGCAAAATAATTCTCTGGTACATGATGCTTAATTTTAGAATGTGAATCCACACTACCACATAGTTTAGAATCCTTATTTTAGTGTATGTTGACCAAATTTCATAATTTTTGTTTACAAATGAGACCAGAATGCTTTATTTTCAGATTTGCCTGAGCAGATAATTTTGGATAATCAGAAACAATATTCTTTACTTTGTTTTTAGAAGAATTGAATAAAATATTTTAATAAACCTTTTTAGAGAATAGAATGCTACTAGAGATTGCAAATGTTGGATAGAATGTAGTTTTAGAATACAAATCAACTGTTTTAAGCATAACATCTTTGTGTGTCTGTCTGTGCAATTTATATTTGCACATTAGCTGAAAACTATCCATTATAAAATTTGGTAGCTAGGCATTATGCTAAAACATATTAAAAAACTGCCATGCGATGTATTTTTTCCTAATACTGCTTTCTATAACAATGGCATGTTATTTATAGATATATATTTTTTTACAGTAGATTGAACAAATTTTTTTAAATGAAACATTTAAAAATTTAAACTGCTTTGTACTTACATAAATTTTGAATGGCATTCCAGGTTTGAAAATTTGAGGATTCGATCCAAGAAACTCCACTTTTATACGGGAATTATATATTAATGCTTGTGAAAATCCTTCCTCGATAAGATTCAGGTACCTTTCTCCAACAAGGGCAGTCACTGTTATTTTGGATTTGTCGAGTTGTGGAATAAGTCTCTCGAATTCTCTCATCGAAAATTTAAAGTTCAATGTGCCATCAAACTGCAATAGACAAATATTGAAAATATTATTATTATTGAATCTTTTTGAAAATTTTTTTTTGTAATTTTTAAAATAAGATTTTGAATTACTGTAAACATAAGATTTTAAAATATTGAAAAATAAGATTTTGAATTAATGCATTCTAGTTCTACAGGAGTTACTTTATAAAATAAGACTTTCAATTACTGTAAACATAATAAAATAAAAAAATAATAAAAATAAAGTTGAATTTTTGTATTCTTGCTCTGCAAGAGTTACTTTATAAAATAAGACTTTGAATTACTGTAAACATAAGATTTTAAAATATCACAATAAGATTTTGAATAATTGTATTTTAGCTCTACAGGAGTTACTTAATAGAATAAGACTTTGAATTACTGTAAACATAAGATTTTAAAATATCACAAAAATAAGGTTTTGAATTATTGTATTCTAGATCTACAGGAGTTACTTTATAAAATAAGACTGAATTACTGTAAACATAAGAGTTTAAAATATCACAAAAATAAGGTTTTGAGTTATTGTATTCTAGCTCTACAGGAGTTACTTTAACTTTAATTCATGCAGTCACACAGCTAAGGGGGAGGGTGAAAACCCCGACAGAAAAGAAAAGTTGATTTTTCAAAAATATTTCACAAAAATGTTTAAAATTTTAGGATTAAATCATCTATATACAGATTCCAGATATTAGGATATTATATACAGAAATTAGGTTTCCAGCTTAGGCAACAATGCATATTTAAAGCTAATTTAGTAAAGTTGATTATCAGTAAAGCAAATTATGATATGAAAGATAAATTGCAGAAAATATTTTAAATTCAGATAATTTTATTGCAGAGTTGCCAGCAAAAATTGCAGGTGATTCATACAATGGCATCAATAAAGAAAATCTTCTCATTTATACATAAGTTTTTAATTATAACTAGATGTGGTACCCGAAGCACTAACTGTTGGTTTTAAAAAATGTTGATATTAAAAAAAATTCTAATTTTAAATCTTCACATATATTTCAAACTTAATATTTAATTTAAACAATTCTAGAATCCTTACTTTAAAAGAGTTTTGAGAGCTAGCTCATTGATCATATCATTGCTTACCACAATTAGTTGATGAGCAGCAATTATTAATTTTGCAGATTATCAGGAAAAGAACATTTTTAAAAATATTTTACAATAGTTATCACAATAAATTGGAGTGTTATCGATGTGCAACAGACAATTAGGATTTCAATTTTATTTGGCTATTTTTCCTATAACATTCACACAAGTAACTATGCATAGTGAAACAACTTCTGCCCTACAGTAGGGCATTGTATACAAATAAGAAAATACTCAACTGATAATTTCACTGCTGTTGGTAGGGAGTATTTAAAACTTTTAGCAGAAAATTTATAAATCCTTATTTTAAGGAGTTTGTGGTCCTCGGCCATATCACAGCCTACCATTTGCTGATGAGTGATAAGCATTTTAAAACTCTGATTAAAGGGTGGTAAGGAGAAGATTAGGTGAGCACTTTATTGCTTATATGATTAAATATATACTTGATGTTTATATATTCCTGTTACAGGGTATTAGTGACTTTACTGTTATAATTTTAATGAGAAATTTATGAAAGAGCCTTTTTATTATGGCATGTGATATGTACAACTAATTTTTAATGGAACTATCAAGTATTTTTACATTCTGCACAATTATTACAGTCATACAAATTTTTGTAAAAAGCAGGATGTGGAAATCCTAAGTAACCCCCCCCCCCCCCCAACCCCCTTTAAAATTTGATGCTGAATTCATGTCTTTTATCATCTAAGATCTATCTATAACTAGTCCTGAGAAATAGATATTTCACAGAAAATTCTGGTAAGTAAACTACCTTACCTCCTTCAGAATCTGATGCTGAATTCATGCCAGTTATTATCTAAGCTATATCTACATCCAATCTTGAGAAATAGATGTTTTAAGTAAAATTAAGAATGTTTAACTGGAAATAGGAAACGCACCAGAAATGGGAATCCTTATTCAACTTCCCTATCTCCCCTGCAATTGGATGCTGAATCCACATCAGTTATTATCTAAACCCTTTATAGCATATCCCGAGAAATAGATGTTTGGGGGATAAAATGTTTCTTTAAAATCAATAGTATGACAACATTTTTGCTACTAATTACTGACATACTGAAAAAAAGAAACACACATTATAGTTCTTAAAAAAAAATTGAGTGCAATTATTAAAAAATACTTACAATTGGATAAATTTGTTCAATAACAGTAGGTTTGTTTCCAACTCTATAATTCATTCGCAAGGGCTCAATAAATGCTCTTAAGGTCAAGTTTCCTGTGACAGGTACTCCACTCGTGTAACTGCAATAAAGCAAATTAATTTTTTTGAACTGGTTTTTACAACTATAAATATTGAATAAGATAATTAAATCACATTTTTTTAAAGATCAATATATTAGAAGACAAGGTTCAGTCTGAAAACTTACACACAAGGTATTTTTTAAATTTGAAATCATGGTACCAATGAAGCAATCATTATTGATGAACTGATTTATGCTTGTTATTATTGCTCATCATCAAGAAAAAGCATGCTGGTTGTTTCACTAATGATAATTGCTGCACTGTGTGCATGATCTCAAACTTTGGAATGCATCTTATTAGTATGTTTTATAACGATGAACCTATTGACAAAGCTAGGTGGGGCCAAATACTAAGAACACCTAAAATTTCGGTTCTACCCCAAAAAGCTTTAAAATGCATATTGATATAGGCTCATAGCCAAATAAAAATTTCTGTGGCAATATAGAGGGGGTGAGTCCCGCCCTCACCCCATATCTTGAAAAAATTAATTAAGCAACTGTAAGTTTGGTATGAAAGAATTTTTTTTAAATATATTTTACTATTATTGAAGGAAAAAGAAGCAAGTGTGTATAAAGAAAAATTAGATAGTTAAAAGAAAAATATTTCTATTGTTCATACATTGAGACATTCAGAAAAAGAAGATACAAAAAAAGGATTTTCATTTTACAACAAATGCTTTCTTGTCTTTAATGTTTAGATATACACCTCTTCTAGTAAGGTGTTATACAAGGTAGGATCAAAAAGTTCGGAGACTGTGCTGATATCTCCAACCCTGATTGGAGGAGAGGGGAACTATTTTACCATGGCGTAGAGGCACATGTGATGCAAGATGTGAAAAGGAAGAAGCAGGTGTTTTTCCAGACAATGCATGTCAGCAGGTGCAATGTTTCTGTCAGCGATTTCCCCCAAACGCTGGCAGAATTTGATATTCATACGTTGTTCTTCAAACATCATTTCCATTTTCGATGAAATCGAATGACTACAGTTCACTGACACACATTGTCTGGAAAAATCCTGAGCTGCGAATCTGCTTCTTCCTTTCCACATCTCGCATCACATGTGCCTCTACGCCACAGTAAAATAGTTCCCCTCTCCTCCAATCAGGGTTGGAGATATCAGCACAGTCTCCGAACTTTTTGATCCTACCTTGTAGTATTATCTTTATCATAGTTTAAAAATTGATTTGAAGAAATTTTTTACTTACAGTGGGCCTTCTGCATATTTTGGCAAAATTTAAAGCTTAAGTTCAATGTCTGTGTGTGATACTAAAGTGACGCAGAAATATGTTTCTGTCACTCATTTGAATCCATTTGAATGCTAAATGGGAAAATTCCATCCAAATGTTTAAAACACTTTTTGCGTCTTTGATTTTGGTCTTCAAATTTTTAAAAATAAATTTAATTATTATTTTATACAAAATTTTTTGATTCAAGAAAATGTAGGAGCCTCAAAGAAATTATTCGAGAGCCCCATTTCATATTAACAGATTATTCCAGATTATTTATTAATATTCCTTCCAGATTATTTATTTACAGATTATTTATTAATTATTTCCAGATTATTATTTAATTATTTCCAAATTATTTATTAATTATTCCAGATTATTATTCCTTCTCCCTACAGCTGTGGGTCTGTATTGGTATTCTACGATGCAACTGAAATGACAAGGACTAAAGGAGTTTTAGCACGTCCAAAAGAGCTTTAGTATCCCGAAACTGAAAATCCTAGCTCAGTCTATGTATGAATATGCCCTAGTACTCTAGAAATGTGATTCCATGCAAATTTCTAGTACTTCTGGGAAGAAAGCGGGGATGAGAACATATTTTTCACCTAATTTTCTTATGCTTTCCTTCTTCAAGGATGAAGCACTAGAAATTTCTATTCTCACAAGCAGCAGTTTAATTTATTGTGATGTGATTCTATGACTTAAAAGATCGTTCTTTCACTTAATAAAAATTGGTAGATACACATTCTAATTCAGTATAAATGAAAGTTACACATATCAGATACCAGGCCAACGGCCCTACCGTGCTGATAACACTGGTTCTTGTTAGATCACCGAAGTCAAGTAGCATCGGGCGCGGTTAGTACTTGGGTGGGTGACCACCTGGGAACACTGCGTGCTGTTGGCACATTTCGGGTGCGGTAGCCCGGTGGTTTGTGCGCTGGATTTGCACGCTGCCACAACTGCCGCCGTGTTCATGCGGAGTACGATCACATTAAACATGTGGGTCCATAATTCCTTCCGAGAGGTTGATGGTAGGGGAAGGAGGGTACGGTCCCTGTGGATGCCTCCCCCACTGGGTTCCGATCTAAATTGGGTGGCACTTCCCGGCCGTTCAAACAGTTACCTTACACCTTTCTGGTACGTAGGACGGTTTGGGTCTCAACAATAACATATCAGATACCAAGGGATATGTGTAACTTTCCCTTAGGAAATGTTCCCAAGGGATATGTTTAACTTTGTGTGATAAGATAAATTTTTAATAAAGAATTGGTGAAAATTGGGATTCAAAAACCACCATATTAGAAGCAAGAAAGGGTTTAAGAATCAAAAGCTTATGTGTGCTGCATACAGTGATAAAAGTTGTGCAAACTTTGCGCAAAGCACTTGGATGCAAATTTACATTATGGAACTGATTTTTAGACATTTGAATTAATAAAAACACTTAATTTTAAGTAAAAATCTAAATACATATAAGTATAAAAAATATGTTTACAAGCCAAATAGTTGTAGTAGTTAAGATTAATAGCGAAATATATGTTTGAGGCAGTTGTGAATAATTGGAGCCAGTGCCACCGACAGAAATGTTTGGGCACCTATGCAGTGAATGAGAGGGCCCTCTACTATGTTTTATTTTACAAGTTATTGACCTATTTTCAAAAATTGTTTATGTGGCCTGGGCCCTTACATACATCCTTTTATCCTCCATCCTTTTACCCTCCCTCCTGTTGGCAGCCATGATTAGAACAGGTCTAATATTATATCCATCAGTATAACTTATAAGTATATTTCTATAATCTTATATCAAATTTAAAATGGAAATTCTGCCACAAGCATACATAATTTTTTTTTTAACTTAAACACACAATGAACAGTGGTGTAACTAGAAATTTTAGTGTCTTAAGAAAAATGTGTAAAAGAATTCCCCAAAATTTTGGTTTTACCAAAATGAAAATTGTAGTTTTGTACCTTTAAAATAAAAGCATTTAAGAAAATGTTTTAATTTTGGGATGCCATTTTAATAAGTGAAAAATTTGAAATTTGGGATATTTTCTTTCATATATATTCTTTTTCTTCCTTAGTTTCACATACATATTTGTCAGCAACAGGTAATTGAATAAAAATGACTTCCAAATGTGTTAAAATAGTTTGAAACTGTTAAAACCTTAGGCAATTTACATTTTATGTGCTATTCCTCTCTATAGAGAAAGTAATTGCAAAGTAAAGCCATTTAAATGCACATGCACCTGTTTGGTCTCGTTCTGGTTCTTGTCTAGTATTTGACTACTGTCCCACATGTTTCAAACTTTGAGAAACATTTTTTATTTATATTTAACAAGTAATGAATATTTTGCATAAAATTATTTTTGTGTTATAATTAGTGATAAATTAAAGAATGTAATTGTTATAATAGCAATATAATACTTTTATTTTTCAATAAAATTTTTGAGGAAAATATTGTCTTGTTCTGGACGCTGCAAATATCCCAGCTCTCTCTGGGCACCAATGTGTCTTAGGTTCTTAAGCATCACTTAACCACGCTAGTTACACCACTGACTATACCAGTTACACCAATGACACTGAAAAGAAATTCAATTTAAATAGATTCTCACATGAAAAACTGAAAAACATAAGTTGCCTTCAAACTTACTTAGCTTCCACATGTCCATACACATACTGTTCAATATCAGTGAAGAAGGATGGCATAGTAACATTAACTTCAAAACGTGTTTGATCTAAATAAATATTACAAATTAATAGCCAGTAAAAACTATTTTAAATAATACAAATTGAAAGGCTGGATTCAATAATAAGTTAAGTCAAATTTGAAATTCCATTTCAATGCAAGGTAAATCAACAGAATTTTATTCTTGGCCCCTATTGTGATCAGCTGTTCTGCTTCATTATAATTATCAAAATATAAATAAATTCAGTTGATTAACTTTATTTTAAATTAGGGTTGCCACCTAAATAATTTAATATTCTGACTTTTCATTCAGATATTGTTTTACCTGGAAAATTAAAAACTCTAACAGATTTAAGAAATTGAACCCAATGTTTAATTTCAACCTTCATATTGCCCATGCCCCTAGTGAAGACACAAGCAAAATAAGTGATATTTCTGACAGTACAATATATTTGAGGAACTTCATAAATAAAATTTAAAATGCTAGGTAAATTTTAAATTTTATTATTATTTTTATTTTTTTTCAATTTTGAAATTTACTCCCAGGTTTTGGTCATTTTAAAATATTTCCTTTTCCTCGGTTTTTTGGTCCAATTTTTGAATTTCTGAACAATTCCATGTATTTCAGTTAGAATGGTAACCATGTAATGTAACATAGAATTCTTAGTATGCTAAGTTCCTGAACTCATTGAATCTGATTGCTAAATTGGTGGATAATTTTATCAAACTATTATAATTATATATTGCACACACACACACACACACAGCATGCAGTACAATAAACTTACTATATTAAGACCTCACAATATAGTGACCCTTTCGATACAATAATCTCTAGTAAAAGTCCAGAACAGTTTTTCTAAAAACAATGTTATTTTTTAATAATTCATTATAATGATTACAACACTTTTATCATTATATCGATCAACAATTTTGCATCGGAACTGCTGAAAATTGATCAAAACTTTTACCTTACGAGTACAAAAAAAGTTTTTACCATTTTAAATCATGGAATTTCAGAGAATTGTCCCTTTTAGTAAAAAAGTTGTAGAAAAATACCATTCACTATGAGCTCTGTCAATAGGTTGGTACAGACTTATTGAAATAAGACTATTGAAAACTGCTTTTGTCACAGAGATTTCAAAACTAATGAAGATTCTCAAGAATTAGACACTGCTGCTTTTATAGTATCTGAAGAAGAAATGGAAGAAAATAACGAAGAAATGATGAAAATAATTCATCAAAAAATGAAACTTCAGTAAAATATATTGGTGATGATTGACCAAGAGCTTCAATGCTATGATAATTTCAACAATTCATCACATCGCAAGCCTCATTCAAAGCAAAAATTTTTGTGCTAACCCAGAATTGGATGATAGAGATGATTCTAATCAATGCTTAAAATATTTTGCATAAATTCTTTAAAAGTTTCTTCTTTCATGCTGGCAACAGCTCAGTGATGCCTATGGGCACATTTGGTTCATCTGTGTTAATTGAAAATAACTATAATTTGAAAGTAAATGCTTGCTTGATTGTAAAAATAATTCATAAAACATTAAATAAATAAAATAACATATTTGATAAATAAAACTCATTCAATCAATAGATATTTGATGAATAACACATTAAATAAATAAAATAACATATTTGACATAAATAATATATTTGATCTAAATAGAGTATATTGCATAATTATTGTTTAATAGAGCATAATTATGCAAAATAGTTAAGGAACAGGTCTCTAATTATTACTTGGTCTCAAAGCTCAACGTTAAGAGATGTTTCAAATGTTGGAATTATGTTCTCAGCCAGAAGTGATAGACTGGTTTTACTCTTGCCAGTTCTCTTCGGGAGCAAATAGGTATTAACTGTAATAACCACAAGCTCTCCTATAAGCAGTTTGCATGACTATAAATTTGGCGTGACAGACAATGGAAGTTTGAGCTAACGAATTCTAACAATGAGCTAATTCTAACAAATTCAATGCCAGTTGCATATGACAGACTCTTTTAGCTACCACATGGGTTTGCAAAATTTTGGCACATCAAAGCATTCTTGTGTTGCCATCGTAGTTAATGAATACTCAGAGCTGGTGAGCTTTAAGAAGAGTAAAAATAATAACTTTTTCTATTTTAGGAGAATGTTTAAAAGCTTTGGTTCAATCAGCTAGTTTTCTAACCATGAACCAGGACTTAAAGCCTAGTACATTTTGAAGATGATCTATAAACTTAATTCTAGCCACATGGTATGACAGAATTTGCTGGTCACCACATTGCTTACCAAAATTACGGCATACAACGACTTTTCTTGCTGCCGATATAGTTAACAGCAATTCGGTGTCGATGAGCTTTAACAAGAGCAAATTGATTCTGATAGCTTCATTGGAAGCATGATTACCAGAAATAATTGCATTAAATACGCATTTTTTCAATATTTACAACATGAAAACAGATAATTTCTTTGAACTTAAATTGGTATATTTAAAGAAACATTTTGAGAATTGTAAGAATTATGAATGTATAACAGAGGATGTCATGCACATTTTATATTATCAACTTACAATATTCTTCAACTAAGAAATTCTGTTCTTCAACTTGACCCTGAAAAGAATTAAATTCTATATTATTTTTGTAGACTTTATGAGAAACTTGTTCTGTAGACTTTATATATAAAAAAAAATCAATAATATTTTACTATATTACAATGGTTTGAGCTTTATTGATCTGCAGCATGTAATTAGGATTTAAATTTGTTTTGGATATTTTTTTCTACAATACATTTAGATAATTGTCTTAGTTACAATTAACAAGGGCATTGCACATGCACAGATACAAGGTCTGATATTCCCCCCCTCCCCCCCCCCCCTAAAAAAAAGGGTCATGTTCAATCCTTTTAACTTTGGTCTATCATACACATTATCCATAAGGAAAAAATAAATAAAGTCAATGGGTCTAATATATTAGGAAATCTCCAGAGATACTGCCGGTTGTATCAGGGCCTGTCATTGTATAAAAGCATCGGGCATTCCTGGCAATGAATTGGCAGATGAGCTTGCTAGGAAAGGCTCAAGTACTCCTTTTGTGGGCCCTGAGCCGGTCTTGGGTATTCCCAATGACCTTGTCAGAAGAATTGTCTATGACATCTTCAGGAAGCTTCAACGTAAGAACTGGTGTGACACTAAGGGACAAAGGCAAGCGAAAATTCTCAACTGCAATTGCCCTAGTACACGTCAAAAGGAACTTTTCAGGCTTAGTAGAACTGGCATCAGGAGAGTTGTTGGGCTCCTTACTGGGCACTGCACCCTCAAGAGACACCTTAATATTATGGGTGTCACCAAGGATTCGCTTTGCAGAGGCTGCAATCACAGCGAAGATACTGCGGCTCACATTCTATGTGATTGTGAGGCTTACTCTGCTCACAGATTCGAACACATTGGCCGTCATGTGATTGAACCCTGGGAGCTGAACGACATTCCTGTCAAGTGCCTGCTTATTTTCGCATCGGCTACTGGTCTCTTTTCTTAGGGACCTTCACTTTTTGGGGTAGTACAATAGACCTCTGGTCGATGTGCTGGGCTCTTCCGGAGCCACCCACCTTCATTTCATTCATTCATTCATAAAAGCATGGAAATGTTCATCTGTCATTGCATAAAAGCATGGAAATGTTCAATTGGTCATCCCACTATTGTTGGTAAATATTTAAAAACTTCTACCAGGAAAATTATAAAATTTTTGTTTTAAAGGAGTAGTTTTGTGTTCTCTGGTCATCTCATCGCCTATCTCCTGCTGACAAGTGGCAAATCTGCAAAATTACGGTCCAAGGGTGGAGAAAGGATGACCAGTTGAGTAATTCCTTGTTTATGTAATGCCTTGTAACAGGCAATGCCATTGACAGAATTTTTAAGCCCTTATGCTTCAAATTCACGAGCTCCACTTACTATTCTGAATTTTATAAATGATTGATCGATTTTCATAAATTATTTATGTTATACATGCCTAAGCTTCCCAGACTTTTATATAAGGCATCCGTCTGCAGCTTCCCTGTCTGTTACCCTAGCCATAGATCAGAAATTGCTTAACTGTAATCCAAAGTACCTTTACTTTCCCTGCAATACATGGTAATGTATAGGGAAAGTATTGGAATCATGCCGAAAATCACAACTCGAGTTTTCGACGGATCTATACGTTTCAAGACCTCTAGAATACGAAAAAACCATTTTTAGCATGACGTCTGTGTGTGTGTCTGTGTGTCTGTCTGTGCAGATATTGTATCCACTCTAACTAAAAAACTAATGGACCGAATTTCACAAAATTTTGTAGGTAAGTCACTTGTGGGCGGGGCTGGTGCTGATTAGTTTTGGGTACGATTCAGAATAAAAGAACCCGCCTTTTTTGTGAAATGGCCCGCAAAAGCTTGTATCCACTGTAGCTGAAAAACTAATGGACCGAATTTCACAAAATTCGGTAGATGAGTCACGTATAGGTCACCCTGGTGCTGATTAGATTTTGGTACGATTCAGAAAAAAATAACCTGCCTTTTTTTGCAAAATGGCCCGCAAAAATTGCCAAATCTAAAATAAAAAACTGGGTATATTCAAATATATCCATTAAATGCTGATTTAATACGTAATTTTTAACGATGAAAAGAATAAGACCAACCCCATTACACTAGGACTAGCCGTTCTCGAGATATTTTAGTTTTTCATATTTTTCCTACACCATTTTTGAAAATAAGTCCAGTTTTCAAATGAGAACGAAAATTGAATTAAAAATTAATTAAATTTAATTTAAATAAATAGAACGTGAATATAAGTCTGCAGGGAAAGTCATGTGCTGCCCACATCAGATTTTTTTACCTACCGTAGGTGAGACTAAAATAATGCCTTGCACTATTACTAGGTGGTAAGCAAAGCAGTTAATATTTAAAACCATCTAAAAGAAAATTTCCAAAATGTTTCCTTTAAAGGAGTTTTGTGCTATTTGGTCATCATATCATCTAGCCCATGTTAATAAGCAGAGAATATTTGAAACTGTGTCCAAGGGTGATAACAGAAAGATCAGCTGAGTCTTTTCTTTAATAAACTCCTTAGCCTGTTAATCAGGTATTGAATTAAACAAACTTTGAAAAATAACAATGTTTAAATAATTAGCTGATATGCAGTTAACTGCAAAACTATGGGACATATGTAACTATTATTGAAATAGATTTCAAACATTTCAGCAGTTGCTTAAATGTTTAGCTGTTTTTATGTAAAGGCTTTTCATTATTTACATAAAAACAACTTAAAAAGGAAAATAAATAGTTCATACCTGAGCAATGACTTGGAGAGTCCATTTTCCATATACTGGTTGAAGTGATAAAGGATATTCCAAACTAACAGCTCCTGCAGAAAAGATAAATGAAAGTAATAGTTAATAATAATAGGTATATTAAAGAATTAAGAAAATAATTTCTAAAAAGTAAGTTCTAAATTATTATTGCTTTCTTTAAATAAACTTTCTTTTAACTATAGCGACTCCCAGAAACCCCTTATTAGCTTGTTCAGAGACAGTCAGAAAAAGCCATTAAAACTGAATGAATATTAAAAATATATATTATATTATGGTCTGTAAGTTAACATAAAAATATGGTGTGTATTTAATTTCACAATGAATAAAATATTCACTCACCCAGATTTGTTTGTCTTGACAGCCAGCGTTTCACAATTTTTCTGTTAGGATCCAGCATGTATATATCTACAGCATCAGAGAATGCCTTAAGACCTGTAGTTATGGGCAAGGTACGAAAGCGCACTGAAAAAGAAAATTTTTGGAATACTAAGAATTGAAAAAAAAAAAATTTTGCATTTATTATTATGTTGAAGATTTATTTCTCTTAAAACATCTTATAAGAAAACTCTTCATATATCATTTAACAGAATCATTAATCAATTGAAGTCTTCAGAACAAATTTTTAGATTAATTAAAATGTATCTTAATTAAAATGTACCTTTTAAAGTAAAATAATATTGTTTCCTAGGGGGCAACTGCCCTCCCTGCTTATTAACCCCCCCTGAATAACTCACTTGGCTCCAGAAGCTTGCATTGCTTACTAGGGCCATGGTCCCCCTTAGCATAGGGATGTGTCCCAGAATTGTGGTTTGCGGCCACTGTTTTAAAGCATTTTGATGAAAGAATGCATCTTTTAGTATTTGTTCAGCAAGAGGAAGTTGGTTTATTTGATGGCCATAGGCATAGAAATGAGGGCAAGATAAATGCCCCTCCCATTTCAGAGTTCTCGATTTACATTTTTAATTACAAAACTATGAAGAAATGTTTAGATTTATTAATGTGAACTGAAACTCAAAATACTGTGTTGAGAAATATGAAAAATACTCCCTGATTATATCTATACTACAGTTTTCAAAGTTTGTCCGTCTTTCTAGCTATACAAATCCACACAATTCTTTCCAGGTTCACCAAATTTGGAATGCTGATTAAACCAGAAAATAGGGAGAATGTGGTGGGGTTTTGGAAGTCAATATAATTACTCTAGGAGTGTTTCAGAACATTAAATGTTCTTTTCAAGCTTAAAATGTACTTTCAGATGCCATAAAGACTTCATTTGGCACACAAGACTTCATTTAATACACATGTTGGGCAAAACTCTACTAATAGACTTATTAATACTTCACATGCTTTTTTCTGAAAATGAGTAAAATGTTACTTGCGCCTTTCTGTTTTTCACCTATTATTTTATTCTTTCTCTTCAAAATAAAGCACACATACATACACATTAATTCCCCACTTCCTCCTTCCCCCCCCCCTCCAAATTCAACTGAAACTCAATGATCAAAGATTTATTGTAAAGCTACTTGCTTTAAAAAAAAAAAGCCTGAAAATGTTATTAAATATTATTTTTAAATAAATAAAAAAGGAAGAAAAAGAGAGGAAAAATTTCCTGAAAAACATATCTAAAAAATTTTGAACCCACATCTTTAGTAGTGATCAAATATCGACTCGTTGTTATATATATATATAAACATACTCGCACAACTTCCCACATAGTTACAATTCACATGGCCTGGGTGGGAGTGGCAGATAAGGGTTGGGGGCAGAGGACAACAGTCAATTAGTCAATAGCGTAATGACGATTTAGCATAAATCGGTGTATTACTGTATTTCTAAATATTGATTACTTTAGGGGGTGTCATAAATAAAACTGTTCGAATTGTTGAATGAATGTAAATTTCAAAGATTTTTAAAGTTCGAACATGAAATTTCGTACAAAAGTAGATCATAAGATAAATCGACATGGACAATTAGTGTTTTCAAATATTTATCATTTTAACATAAGTAAAAATGTTCACATTGTCGAATAAATGCAAAACTCCAAGATTATTAAGGGAGGGATTTGAAATTTCGTACAAATATAGATCAAAATCAACATGGATAAATGATGTTTTCAAATATTCATTATTTTAGGGTGTGTCATAGGCAAAAATGTTCGAATAAACATGAAAATCCACAATTTTTGAGTTAGGAACTTGAAATTTTGTACAAAGATGGATCATATAATAAAACCCACAATTGCCGAGGATTAATTAGGATGGGGAGGGTGGGTGGGGGGTAAGTAAAAATGTTCACATTGTTGTACAAAGGTTTATTACATGGATACCAATCTGTGTAATAAAATCAATGTGGATACATTGGTACTTTCAAATGTTTATTATTTTAAGGAGTGCCATAGGCAAAAATGGTCAAATTGTTAAATAAATATTTAAATTAAAGTTTATTGAGGTATGCAATTTAAATTTGGTGCACAGGTAGATTATATGATGAAATTCACATGGGAAAATGTCAAATTTATTACTTTAAGGGGTATCACAGGGAAAAATGTTCGAATTGTCATACTCTACATACCATGTCAAACTCCCCATATTTTGAGCTAGGAACTTTACATTTAGTACAAAGGCAGGTCTTGTAAAGAAATTAAAATGGAAAATTGGTGTTTTCAAATATTTATTACTTTAGGAGGGGGGGGGGGGGGGGGGGGGGGAGTGCCATAGGCAAAAATGTTAGAATTATTGAGTGAACGGGGAAACTCCAGGTTTATTGGACTTTTAATTTAGAACAAATGTGTAACATATAATAAGATTAATATGGATAATTGCTATTTTCTAATATTTATTATTTTAAGTGGTGTCATAAGTAAAAATATCAAAAAAGAGTGAAATTCCCAATTTATTAAGCTAGAGACTTTAAATTTGACACAAGGGTTCGATAAGATCAAGGTGGATAATTGCAGTTTTCAAATATGTAATTATTTTGGGGGGGGGGGGGGGTTATACACAAAAATGATTGAATTGTTGAGTGTAAGAGAAACTCCAAGTTTAGCTAGCTTGGGACTTAAAATTTCACATGGAGATTAATAATATGAGAAAATAAAGATGGATAATTGCAGTTTTTAAATATTATCAAAAGCAAAAATGTTAAATTATCAATTTAGCATCAAACCAGGTTTATAGATTAAGGAATTTAAATTTAGTATAAAAGTGGATAAAAATAAGATAACCAAATTTAGACTGGAGCACAGTGGGGATGGCATCCAAAGAGACCATACCCTCCTCCTATCATCAATCTCTCGTAAGGACTTACGGACCCATATATTTAACGTGCACGTAAACATGGGGACAGTTTGGGCTCGATGGGTTTCTATTCATTGGTCTATACTGAAATCAAAGTTTTCTTAAGGACTTCTGGAGAAAAATTAAGGACCATCCGACACATATAATTATAATATGAGAAAATAAAGTTAATAAATATAATTATAATATAATAAATATAATTATAATATATACAATATAATTATAATATAAGTTAATAAATATAATTATAATATGAGAAAATAAAGATGGATAATTGCAGTTTTTAAATATTATCAAAAGCAAAAATGTTAAAATTATCAATTTAGCATCAAACCAGGTTTTGTTATAACCAACGTTAAAAACATGTAATTAAATATAGTAGCATGAGGTGAGGCAGAAGAAGTGTTCCACTCACATTATATATCAATATATTCATAGCTCACATTTGCTCACAATTTCCATGTCAAACAGTACATTTTAAACTAAATTGACTCGCTATTTAAAAACTGTGAATTAAATATGACTCGCAAAATTCATCCCTGTTAATTTTCCTCCCTCCTTTTTCACATGAGTTTTCAATGCCACTGGAATGCAGCCTATGTTTAAAAAGTGCATGTGTTTAAAAGTGTTGTATACTTATATTTAAAATGTGCAATAGTTATAGTACAATAACTTGAATAAAAGTTAAAATTGTTCATCAATTCAAAAATTTAAATTTATTGCACTGTTGTTTTCAGTATAAATATAAGTGGTATATATGAGTACGACATCAGATTTTTGTTTGTTTTTTACCATTTTTAAATTAAAATTGCAAATGTTAAAAAAGTAGAAAAAATGACTTGCAAATTTGACTCATACTTTTGAGTTGTAAGAGTCAATCTGACTCCCAGTTTTACATGCTAAGAGTGAGCTTTGATATCCATCAATTAAATCAATTTATTTTATAATTTAAACATTGTTTTATTAAAAAATGCACTTTTCAATTGCAACTTATGCAATCAGTATAATTAATATACCATGGTCCCAAACAACTTTTCCTTAATTTTTTGCAGTGAGATGACCAGATGAAACGCTCAAATTCCTGCTTGGGTTAGAGCTTGCACAGATAGCTTTTTCTTCATGCTGTGTCAAGTACTTTGCGGTTAGTGTTTAACTGAAGCTCGTTTCCCTTGCTTCATCTTACTGATAGTGATTAAATCATTTCATGCTTAATTACACTAATCATGAATTTTAGCATTTTTTAAAAAGAGCTAAAATTCATGATTTTTTATAAAAATATGTGCTATAATTCACTATTTTTATGAAAGATAGCAAAAATTCATGACTTTTTAAGAAACATGATAACATATTTGTGATTTTTTTAAAAACAATGAACATTAACGATTTTTATGTAAAAAGTTAAAATATTCAATTTTAATGAAAAATTGCTAAAATTTATGAATTTTGAGAAACAGTACTAAAATTTATAATTTTTTAGTAAAGCTTTAAAATTCGCAATTTTTTGGGGAAAATCTGGAATTAATGATTTTTATGAAATAATTCTAAAAATTTACCTTTTTTAATAGTGAGCTAAAATTTGAGTTTGTTAAATCAGAGATCAACACTGCAACAAGGGTAGTGTAACCAGTACCTTTTTCCTAAATGCCATATGGATTTGAAGGTCAAAATAAATTCAAAATTAATTTGCACCAAACACTAAATGAGGTTCATTGTTCACAATTTTTATGAAATGTGCTTAATTTCAATATTTTTGTGAAAAAACGATAATATCCGTGATTTTTAAGAGAAAGCATTAAAATTCACAATGTTTAAAACAAAAGTGCTAAAATTATCAAATTTTCAGTTTTGCCCAAAAATCTGCAATTTTATATTTAAAAGTGGTAAAATACGCGATTTCATTTGAAAACAATAAAATTTGTGTATTTTATGAAAAAGCACTAAAAAATCGCAAATTTTAAGAAAAACTGTAAACATCTACGATTTTTGAGAAAGTGCACTAATAATTAACGATTTTTCAGAAAAAACTCTAAAATTTGCGATTTTTATGAAATAACCCCAATATGTAAGGTTTATTTTTATAAGCTCTAAAATTCAAAATGTTTATTAAATGTGCTTAATTTTGCGATTTTTATGTAAGAGGGCTTACATAAAAATCGCAATATTTATCGCGAAATTTTCTCTGACCGAGAAGGTGCTACGGTGTTTTTAAAGACTTTTGACCGTAGGAACCCTTTGCGGAAATATTCATAGCACGACACAATAACGTATTATTATAGCTTAGCGGCTGTTACATATTACTACAAAAGTTTGATTTTTAGCATAAAACCGGTATTCAAGATAAAACTGGAATAAGCAGATTTTTTTGTTTATTCAAACCATCAAAACAAACCGCCCGACGCATGTGACCAAAAAGCGCTTAAGAACGGATAAATCTCAACTACTGCGCATACTATTTGTAAGCCGCGGCAGTACTGATTGGATGAAAAACACGCTCTTTCTACATACTCCTGGTTTTCATCGTTCTATATTCTGATTGGATGGACAAGGCTAAACTCGATTTCTCCAATCGAGACGGCGGGGTTGCCGGCGAATCGAGTTTAGCTTTGAAATGGAGAAGGCTGAAAACTGTAGGACATAATGTATATTGTTATTTAATATTTTTAAACTTTAATATTAATAAAAATAAGCTCTCTCGAAAAAAAATGACATACTGTCGTACCCAGTAACAATAGAGCAAGGGTCTTGAAACTCCAGCTCCTGATTTCAATACTGGGTGAGACAGATTCAGGGTCAGGATTCCCCTCTTTTTCGACAACGAACATCATCAAAACAAATCACGCTTGGCCCAAGCGTTGTCAAATATTATCTAAAAATAGCCAAACGAGTCTGAAAAATTCGCTAAATAATAATAATACCTCATTCAGCCGATAACTTTAAGTGAAGCAGCGCTTATCCTGCGTCACCTGCTTCACCTCATGAGCCGCCACTGGTTTTCATATAAAAAATAGAGTTCAAAAACAGAAGGCCCAGTGCCTGAAACAGCTCTTAACAAGCTGTTTGAAAGTAAAAAATTGCAGTCAAGATTTTAAAATTAAAGAAATACTAATACATACCTGTTTGTCCTTGTTCGTAGATAGGTCGATCTGTTTGAACAAAAATTGTCATTGAGCGCTGTGAAAAGGTAAGTCTTGTCTCATTGCTGAAAGCTGTTCCACCAAGTACACCATTTACATTACCTTCAACCCTGAGATTATAAGTACCTGGAACACTAGTTGTAGGAACCTGAGAGAAAATATATGTATTATTAGAGCAACATGTTGAGCGAATATCACACAAATCGGTTTCTAAGCATCAAAAATATCGTCACAGAATTTCCATTTTAACAACATCGGAAAGATCGTAGAACGCTCTTTCCAACGAGCTTTGAATGAAATCCGTATGACAATTCCTTCATATTTAAACATATTTTTAAATACATCGAAATATGTGTTTTAGGCTATTTCAATTTTATTTCCTTACATCAAAGAATTATTCGACAAGAGTGACATCTTCGTATTCTAATAATAAAAAAACAAAATAGTATCTTTGAACAGCGATTCCATTCGAAAACTCACTCCCGGCGAGTCTCGCTGTTGCTCGCTGTTGATGACGTCACAACTGGAGACGAGTATGTATGCGAGAAATAATGTATCTACATAGACTTATTAAACTGCTTTGTACAGTTGACATGATTGCGAATGGAGAAAAACGGATTTTTGATCAAAACATGCATTTAGGAAATTAAAAGGTGGTATCTGTACAGGTATTATTTACGTACTGTGTGCTTATTTAGGACCCAGGCTATGCCCGGTAATTCGTTCCAGAAAAGCATAAAAAGGCAAAGCTTCTATTCAGTCATTAATTCGTCGATATATCTTGACAACGAAGAAATCTAATTTTTAAAGGGATGTTTCTCAATGAGTATACGTTTCCACTAAGGCCGGCAGCACACTGGAGATGACAAGGCGGTTTCGTCCAGTCATCTTTGTCAGAAGACGTCTCGAGGACGGAATTAATGTGAATTTTTATGATTTAGTCGCTTACCGGCCACGACGCTTGTTTCCGGCAGTAAAAAACTGTTTTTGATAACAATGAAGGTGCCTAGAATTACGTCTTGTCGTGTAGTGGTTAACGACATTTTCCTTTATGCATACGCGGTTGATACTAGTTCGCTGTGAGCTAGCTCATTCATCTAAATCGCTCCTAGAGTTGCAAAGACGGAAAAAACCCGGTTTATTCCCGTGAGTAAACCGGATTTTTTGGGAAGGGAATTTTGAAAGTTTCCAAAAAGCGGAAATTTTCAGCCACTGCATTTTGCATTGTGAAAAAAAAATGTGTGACCTAAAACTAATATATGTTACACTCGGAATTGTAAATAGCTGAAGCATGGGAAAATGGTGATAAATTGGTTAGATTGAAGAAAAATATTTAGATAATGTTACTTTTTCTTTTTTATTATATATAAGCAAAAATGAAAATTAATTCCATAAACAAATTTTTATTTAATTTTACAATATTTTAAAAATAAAAACACTCTAAACGATGATATACTTATTACAACATGATTTATTCACTCATAATCATTTAATATTGAACGATAATAAGAAATCAAAATTAGCCCAAATAAAAGTTGAATAATTTTGTGACTAATTTAATTTGCAGATTTTCAACATAATTTTCGAAATTCCAATATATTAACGTTTAAACTACGTGTGGGGCTGGATTATCCAGAATAAAATATATAAAAAAAATGTCAGCAAGATATATTCAGTAGTTTTAAAAATAAAAATTAAAATAATAATTGCACCCTTTATATGAAGAGATCACGTGACCATTATATGAAGAGATCACGTAACCCACTTCAAAATAAAATATGGCATCCATCTTGTGTCAAAATCGTGATTTTTAAAGTTCTTTTTAATTCATATTTAGTGTTGTATCTGTCCCAAAACGACTTTATTTTTGCTTAAATTCTGTGCATCTACGTACTGAAACAAAGCAATTACAATATATTTGAGTTTAAATGATCATCAAACTTTGATTATTTCTACAACGAAGCCAAATTTTCACTTATGGAGAATGTAAACACCAAAAGATGTAGAATGAGTTGTATAAGAATTGCTGCATTTCTTTAACGCAAAATTATTTAGCTTCTGGAGTCTGCAATATAGCTATTAAGAATGAAACCTTCACTGATTTTATACAGAGAAGAAGAAGATTTTTTCAATGAAGTTTTAAGCATAAAGTTAAATTACTTGCATCTCCATGGCTTTAAGCTTTTAAATAAAATAAATTATTATAGTATTGTGATAAATGAAAGGAATGGAAAAAAGTTTATGAATGAAATGCTGCTTTTATAGAGCGAGCCAGGCGATTTATATTTCGATGACGTCATTTGAGTAAAGTTCATTTGTTTCCGATGAAGTTTTCAAATATAATAAATTATTGTAGTATTATGATAATTTTAAAAATATTACCGAGGAATGTATCGCATTTTAGAGATGTTTAAATAAAATTGCATTGAAGTTGGAAAGTGTTTCAAAATCAATGCTTTATGCATGATTGATCTTTCTTGTTGGTGTTTATTTTAAGTAATTCAAAAGTTTAACTTCCTGAATATCGGTTCTACCACTTCGCAAATCAAAAAGATGTGGCAAATAAAGCATATAAGATTATTTACTTTCTTATACTATGTATACAATATAGTATAGAGAAAGTATTGTTTTCACGAAAATTTTCGATTTTGAGATTTTAATGCCAATATATATTTCAGGTCAATGCTAATATATATTTCAGCCAATATATATTTCAGTGAGGTCCGTCTGTCGTTGGTCGATATTTTGTGTATACACGTTAGCTGCCACAAATATTAATGGATTTTCACGAAGCTTTATTACTATAAAATCTAGAATTACATATAATTTTTTAAAATTCGAGCGAAAACGTCTGTAACTTTTTTTAACATGGCAGCATAGGACAAAATTTTACATAGTCATGGATAAAAGGTATTATTTATGGCTCAATGGCCACGAAACTTGATAGTTTCAAACACTGTAGTGAAAAATAGCCGTAATACAATTTTTGTGTTCGTCATTAGCCTCCTCGGGAGAAGGGGTACATTGTCAAGTTTGATATTAATCGAAAGATTTTTTTTCAAGCTTTTTAAAAAATGAAGGGTTACACAGCATAATTATGATCACTTGGACTAATGATACAGATTTTACAAATTATTATTATTATTATTTAAAAAAAAAAAAGCTTTAAAAATGGATTCTGATACCTGAAAATTGAGATGAGCCACACTCATGTTAATTTTGTGTTGTTCCATCAAAGATCGACAAACCGTATGTTTATGCACAAGTCTGGCAAATTGTAGCGTGTTTACTTAGGAAGTATCAAAAGAGCTTGTATAAGGGCGAGTCAAAGGCCTATATGTACTATTTAAGTATATATAGGCCTTTGACTTAAATAAGCGAATGAATATGTTCCCGATGTTGCCCCATGACCTAAATAAGCGAACGCTTATTTAGGTCACGGGCAACATCGGGAACATTTTTCAGTACAAAATAAATAAAAAAAATCTGATGTGCGCAACACATAACTTTCTTTATATAATGTAATGAATTGACTACTTTTACAGTAAAAAAAATAGGTTTTTCTTCTAGTAAATACTTATATTCTTTCCAAGATATTGAATTTTCGTCAATTAGTCGTCATTTTAATTGATTTAGCGTCATTTTTATTCATTTGGCGAGGTTTTCGTTAATTTGGCAACATTTTAAAAAGTCGCCAAGTTGGCGACATTCTGCCAAATTCGTCGTCAAAATCTCACCAAGCGTTATGGACGGAGAAATAAGTTATTTTTATAGCGTATAAATGATTATTGGCGTTCAAATACAAAAGTATTACTCAAGGTATCTTTTTTCATGAATGGAACGAGCTAGATCCACGAGAATGATGTCACCCAATTTATCAAATGATATTACATATGAAAAGTGAACATGTTTCTCAACAGTTATTATATTTTATTTAATTTCTGGGATTTTTTGATAAATATATTTAAAAAATATGCAATATCTCGAGAACGGTTCATGCTAGCGTTCTAAAGTTTATGTCAATCGTTTTCTAAGGAAAAATTGCGTAAGAAATGTCTATTTGCGTAACTTTATTAAAGGTTTTGATTTTTTGATGATTTTTTCAAAACTTCATTCGAAAATTTAGAGGAGTTCTGAATATTCGATTACGTTTAAAAACAATAGGCTTCCAGTATTCACGGATTGTGATTTTTGTACCAAATTTCATTCGAATCGCTCCGCATTCGTTCGTGAGATATCATCTCCAAAGACTCACTGACACACAGACACTTTCACGCACACACACACAGACATCACCTCAAAAATGTTTGATTCGTGATCAGGGACGCCTATAACGTGCTCTCCCGTCGAAAACTCGAATTCGAATTTTCGACCCCGTCACAATACTTTCCTTATACATTATGTATATAAGGAAAGTAATTACAGCATAAAAAGGAAAACGAAATTCATATTACCTTGATTAGAAGTGTTTCTGGAATGTTTTGCTTAAGCTCTTGTATTGCAGATGCAAGTTCAACGCCGTCTCGCTGTATAGCTGCCCTAACAGTAATAGGAAACATGGTTTGATACACGGTTACCGTCACCCTGTAGACTTGCCCTGGTCGGACCATTTTTGAAGCCATGACAAAATAAGTACTGTAAAAGACGAGAAAACAAAATTATATAGCTGTGGGGGAAAATATGATGCAGTTCAACGCATATGTTGAAAATATTTTATAAATTTATATATTAGTTTCAAACAAATTGTGTTCATATTATTTTTAAAGGTTATACTGAGAAAGTCCTTAAACACCCCCAAAACTTTGTAAGGAGAAGTCCATGAGTGTACAAGCAGTGTTTCTTTCAGGCATTTTATGGTAACATAGTTTCTATTTATGTGACAGTATTTAGATATATTTATATAGGGCAAATAGAAAACTGCCCCCCTCCCTAAAGTTTCATTCGCCCCTCCGGCCAAAAAGTCTTGAAAGAAACACTGTGTACACGTTAGGTCTATCAACAATATAAAAAAATCGAATGAAAGTGATTCTAGCGGTAATTCAAAAAAGTTAGGATAACAAAGCGAGATAGGCGTTAAAAGCCATAAATAGGGAGAATAACAAAAAATTGCTGTGGAAAGTATTTAACATTTGTGTGACTATTTCGAAGTTCAGAAAGTTAGATGACAATTTAGATGCAATAGAAAAGTGCTATGCAAATGTGCTGTAAATTTAAATGTTAAAAAAAAAAGTTACAGACTTTTTTTTCAACGTAAATAAAAGAACAATACATTTAAACTTTATGATTTTTTGCAGGTAGATAAGACATTCTTAGTGTTTATTTCATACATAAACTTTTATCGGTTATTACCAATATCGGTTATAACGAATATTTTTTTTATCCCTTACGACTTCGCTACATACAGACTCCACTGTATATTCTTCACGCAGTATATCAAGTATACCAAGGTCGTCAATTGTGTCCTCACTCCTCCCTACAAACATTTATCACGTCTCCCCTACAAATTTGATCTTCCCTCCTTGTGAATTTTTCATGTCTTCACCTCTTTAAAAAATTTGATGTGGGCAACACATGACTTTCCTTATATAATGAAATGAATTTACTACTTTCACAGTAAAATAAATAGGTTTTTCTTCTAGTAGATACTAATATCTTTTCCAAGATATTGAATTTTCGACAATTAGTCGTCATTTTCATTGATTTATCGTCATTTTTATCCATTTGGCGAGATTTTCGTTAATTTGGCAACATTTCAAAAAGTCGCCAAGTTGGCGACATTCCGCCAATTTCGTCGCCAAAATCTCGCCAAGCGTTATGGACGAAGAAATAAGTTATTCTCACACCAGGTAAATTGGCGTTCAAATGCAAAAGTATTACTCAAAGTATCTTTTTTCATGAATGGAACGAGCTAGATCCACGAGAATGATGTCACCCAATTTATTGCATGATATTATATATGAAAAGTGAACATGTTTCTCAATAGGAAATATTTTTTTTTTATTTTATATGACTTTTTGATAATTTTTTTGAAAAATGTGCAATATCTCGAGAACGGTTCATGTTAGTGTTCTAAAATTTATGTTAATCGTTTTCTAATGAAAAATTACAAAAGAAATGTCTATTTACGTAACTTTATTATTGGTTTAGATTTTTTGTCGATTTTTTCAAAATTTCATTCGAAAATTTAGGGGGGTTCTGAACATTCGATTGCGTATAAAAACAATAGGCTTCCAGTGTTTACAGATTGTGATTTTTGTACCAAATTTGGTTCGAATCGGTCCATTCGTTCGTCAGTTATCGTCTCCACAGACCCACTGACACACACACACAGACATCACTTCAAAAATGTTTGATTCGTGATCAGGGATGCTTGAAACGTGCTCTCCCGTCGAAAACTCGAATTCGAATTTTCGACCCCGTCACAATACTTTCCTTATACATTATGTATATAAGGAAAGTAAAAACATCCGGAGGCTGTCTCCCACTAACAGAAACACATATACAGGGTGTTCCAAAAAGATTGAAGCGCGCTTTAATTCTTTACCAGTTGGAGATAAGTGGGCAATGTAAATTGCAAAAATGTTGAAAGTAAGGTGGGGAATAAGACTACTTTAATGAAATAGTCCTCCCATTCATTTTCAAAAAGTTACACTTTTTAAGTTTTTATACGACCCCCTTAGACAAATTGGCCAATCAGAAGATTTTTATTTTTAATGCAACAAGGTCATTAAAAAAACCCGTATATCTGTATCTTTAAAATTGAGCGAGTTATATTTAATTGAAAATTGAACATTGTGAATGGGGATCCTATATCAAATTAGAAATGTAAATTTGTGACATATCACAAAAAATATAAAACTGGATGATAATACATAGGATACTCAACCGCGTAGTGAGTACCACTGCTTTATATGATCTCTGTCTGCGCAATGCTTTATTTAGATGCATTTGTGATAAAAAAATTTAACACATATTAACGTATTTTTGATCTAAACAATTTCCATCGTCAATTTGTTTATGATCCCTATTTTCACTGAAGAAACAGCCTTTCACATGGTACGGAAAAGTGGCACAAATCAGATTTTTTCTTTTATCATAATTCAGTTGATTTTAAAGATACAGATATGCGGGTTTTTTTAATGATCTTGTTGCATTAAAAATAAAAATTTTCTGATTGACCCAATTTGTCTAGGGGGGGGGGGGGTTGTATAAAATTTAAAAAAGTGTAACTTTTTGAAAATGAATGGGAGGACTATTTCATTAACGTCGTCTTATTTCCTACCTTACTTTCAGCATTTTTGCAATTTACATTGGCCACTTATCTCCAACAAGTAAAGAATTAAAGCGCGCTTCAATCTTTTTGGGACACCCTGTATATTGATTATTTGAATCGATTACGACTACCCATATAGTTTTAAATTCTTTCGCGGACTTCATTGAGCTGCATCACTATTGTAGACGCAATTCTAGAAATAAAATAAACTTACGGTTCATGTTTGAGATGATCTTTTCGAAATTCATCGGGGTACTGAGGAAATGTATCGTGAGAAGATTGGCAGAAAGCACTGGTGACAAAGAAAGCCAAGGAACAGAAGAAACGCAAAAGCATAGTGACCTGCAAAGATAAATAAAAAACAATAATAACAAAAGATAAATATAAAATGTTCAGTAAAAAATATTATTATGCCTAAATTACTTTTTCTACCAAAAGAGGTGTGAAACTGCTAAAGTATGCAGCAAAATTTACAAAGGAAGTTACGCAAGGCTTGTGTGGACCTTGCAATGAAAATGCATTCTCACTTTCCCATTTTATGCAATAATTTTCTCTCAACTGCTAATTAAGTATTCATTTGAGTTGAGAAAAAGTGATAACAAAATCTTGAAGATATAGTTACATGTCAATATTTTGTAATACAGAATTCTTAAAAAAGTCCTTAAGCACCCCAATAACTTTGTAAGGAATAGTCCATGAGTGTATACGTTAAGTCATTAGCAAAGTGCCCATGCCCATTCAAATAAATGTGATTGCAGCGCCTCCAGCGAAAAATTTAAAAGGTTAGGATAATGAAGTCATCAACAAAGCGAGACAGACACACACACACACACAAAAAAAAAAAAAAAAAAAAAAAAAAACCGTTAATTAGTTAAAATCGACACCAGGAACGAATGAAACGCTTATACGGAAGGCAATAAATACCTGCCAAAAAGTGTTTCATGAGGGTCTCTAACAAGGTTACAACTGCAATGCTTGTTAAAGTACTACGCGGTAAAATTATTTCTGAAATTCAAACGTACAGTGTATTGTTTCTGACGGTGAGCATTTTAGACAGGCTTTACATTGTATTTTTGCTAACGTAAATGTTGTTTATTGTTTCATTCTTGAATAGGACAGCCATTCGGCAATAATCCTATTGTGTCAAATAAATATCTTTTGTAACAGTTTTATTGTCGATTCCACTAATTAGATTACGCTTTACAACTTTCTAATTGACTATCTTAACTTTTTAAATTCTCCGCTAGGGGCGCTGCAATCACTTTTATTTGATGAGCATGTGGTTACTTTAATAGAGATAGGACTAATGTGTACACCCATTTTTCTAGAAACAACGTACATTTGTTTTCCTCGTCGTTTCATTGAATATATATATATATATATATATATATATATATATATATGTACTCTATAACAAAAAAATCGACGCACCAAGGAGTTGTCCGATTGTGATAAAAATTGGTGGATGTGAAGAACATACATAGAAAAAGTAACGATTAAAATTTCAGAACAATTAATTGATTTAGAGTTTGACCGTATACAAAGGGAGGAAGTCAATAACGCGTTGGTCCACCTCTGGCCAGGGTGCAAGATATCACTCGGCGTGGTATAGACTGATAAAGTTCACGGATGGTGGCCTGCGGAAGGTCTTGCCAAATTGTCTCCAACTGTCGGGCTAAATCGCCAACATTCCGGGATGGTTGCAATCGCCTTCCCCCAAAGTCCCAAATGTGCTTTATGGGAGAGAGATCAGAAGACCTAGCTGGCCAAGGAAGTGTTGGGCAAGCTTGGAGACAATTCATAGCAACACGTGCCGTGTGCGGCCGGGCATTATCTTGTTGAAAAGTAAGTCTGGGTGTCGTAAAAGGAACGGTAACACAACCGGTACTAGAATATTGTCTACGTACCGCTGTGCTGTCAGTGTGCCAGAAATGACTACCAAAGGGTCCGGCTATTAAAGGAGATGGCACCCCAGACCATACCCACCTGCATATATACGCCTGCTGAATGCGCAGTCCGATGCGCTGGATCTCCCACAATTTATTAATTGGACACCAAATTTAATTACAATCGGACAACTCCTTGGTGCGTTGATTTTTTTGTTATATATATATATATATATATGTGTGTGTGTGTGTGTATGTGCGTGTGAGTGTTTGTGTAATTTTTTTTATTATTTTTGTAAATAGTGAGGGAGGTGCTTTCCCTATTCCACCCGAATATACGGACCTGCTTGAAAAATAAAATAGAGTATTTTAATAAGTACTGCGTGTTAAATGCACTTGATGGCTAATTTAGACATCTAGCAATTAAAGAAGAAAGTCAAAGAGAAAGAAATATTTAAAGATACGCAATTACGCATTGTTACAACTATTATATTATATCCGAACCACTTGTTACAACACAATGCAACAGGATCAACGTGTGATCTGCAGTGATATGAATCATTACAAGCTCATTCATCTAATTCGGAGCTAGGGAGAAGCGGCGATCCGTGAATGTCAGGAACAACGGTACGTTACACTCGCAGAAACAGGAATTTCACACCCTTTGGTTTCCGTTGCTGTACCTTCGCATCCGTTCAATAAATAGCTCCACTGAATTTATGAAACATCCATCGTTGATGCAAAGTGTGGAGATTTCTTTACGAAAATTTCCTTTTTCTACAATACATAGTATACAGAAATTATAGGAAAGTCCTTCCTTAACGGGGTGGCTACAGGATTTCAGATAAAAAATTCCCTGATTTCCAGATAATATCTTAAAAAATTCCCCGATATGTATCGCTATCTACTTTGACTGAATATCAGTTTAACAAGCATAAAAATCTGATGTGGGAAGCACATGACATTCCCTACAAATTTCAATTCATATTTTCTTTATTTCTTTAATAATTTCTTAAACTGAATTTTATTGCACAAAATAACACTGAACTTGAACTTTTAATTCAAATTTCGTTTTTATTTGTTATCTGGACATATTTTCAAAGGTGGCGAAAACCGAAAAACTAAAATATCTCGAGAACGGTGAGTCCCAGAGTAATGGAGTTGATGTTATTCTTTAGATCGTCAAAATTTACGTATAAAACCAGCATTTAATTGATACATTTGTGCATTAGTAGTCTTTCATTTTTGATATTACCAATATTTCACGCTAAAAATAGTATTTTTTGTGTGTGTTTTAGAAGTCCCAAAATGTGTCGATCCGTCGAAAACTCCAGCTTCGATTTTCGACACGAAACGTAGTGTTGAAGAACTTTGCGAGCCATTTTGTAAAAAAGACAAGTTTTTTTTTTCCGAATCGTACTAAAATCTAATCGGCATCAAAGTAACCCACAAGTGACTCATCTACCACATTTTGTGAAATTTAGTCAATTAGTTTTTCTTTATCTAGAGTGGATACATGCGATTTTTGATGGGCCATTTCTCAAAAAAAGGCAGGTTCTTTTATCCGGGATCTTACCAAAATCTAATCAGCACCAGGGTGACTTGCCTATAAAATTTTATGAAATTTGGTCAATTAGTCTTTGAGTTAGAGTGGATACATACATTGAATTGGCAGACACACACACACACACACACACATATGTTACGCTAAAGATAGTTTTTCTTATTTTAGAGATCCCTAAACGTGTCAAACTTCAGTTGCGATTTTCGACACGATTCCAGTACTTCCCTATACATTACCATGTATTACAGGGAAAGTAAAAAATCTGATGTGGGCCGCACATGACTTTCCTTATATAATGCATTGAATTTACTACTTTTACAGTAAAAAATAAATAGGTTTTTCTTATAGTAGATGCGTATATTCTTTCCAAGATATTGAATTTTCGACAATTAGTTGTCATTTTCATTGATTTATCGTCATTTTTATCCATTTGGCGAGTTTTCGTTAATTTGGCAACATTTAAAAAAAAATCGCCAAGTTGGCGACATTTCGCCAAATTCGTCGCCAAAATCTCGCCAAGCGTTATGGACGGAGAAATAAGTTATTCTTATAGCAGATAAATGACTATTGGCGTTCAAATACAAAAGTATTACTCAAAGTATCTTTTTTCATGAATGGAACGAGCTAGATCCACGAGAATGCTGTCACCAAATTGATCGCATGATATTACACATGAAAGTGAACACGTTTCTCAACAGTTAATATTTTTTTTAATTTATGGGATTATTTGATAAAATTATTTGAAAAATGTGCAATATCTCGAGAACGATTCATACTAGCATTCTAAAGTTTATGTCAATCGTTTTCTAAGGAAAAATTACATAAGAAATGTCTACTTGCGTAACTTAATTAAATGTTTTGATTTTTTGATGATTTTTTCAAAATTTCACTCGAAAATTTTGGGGTTCTGAACGTTTGATTGTGTTTAAAAACAATAGGCTTCCAGTATTCACGGATTTTATACCAAATTTCATTCGAATCGCTCCATTCGTTCGTGAGATATCGTCTCCACAGACTCACTGACACACACACACACACCACACAGCATTGAAAAGTATAATAATGAAAGTACAGTATTTATGCAATATAAGTTGTATATAAGAACAGTATTATTACAAGAATATTAATCTTTCAAACGTTAAAATTCTAGATAGGCTATAAAACTCAGCAATGCTCTGTAAAATTCAGTCAAAAATTCATATTGTCAAATATCACTTATTGCAATAAAATTATGCATAAACAGAAACAGTATTTTTTACTTTCCTTATATACATAGTATACTGTATAAGGAAAGTATTGTGACGGGGTCGGAAATCCGAATTCGAGTTTTCGACGGGAGAGCACGTTTCAAGCATCCCTGATCACGAATCGAACATTTTTGGGGTGATGTCTGTGAGTGTGTGGTGTGTGTCAGTGGAGACGATATCTGACGAACGAATGGAGCGATTCGAATGAAATTTGGTACAAAAATCACAATCCGTGAACACTGGAAGTGTATTGTTTTTAAACGTAATCAAATGCTCAGAACCCTAAATTTTCGAGTGAAATTTCGATAAAAACATCAAAAAATAAAAACCTTCAAAAAAGTTACGCAAATAGAAATTTCTTATGTAATTTTTCCTTAGAAAACGATTGACATAAACTTTAGAACGCTAGCATGAGCCGATCTCAAGATATTGCACATTTTTCAAATAAATTTATCAAAAAATCCAATAAACTAAAAAAATATTAACTGTTGAGAAACATGTTCACTTTTCATATGTAATATCATGCGATCAATTTGATGACATCATTCTCGTGGATCTAGCTCGTTCCATTCATGAGAAAATATACTTTGAATAATACGTTTGTATTTGAACGCCAATAGTCATTTATTTGCTATAAGAATAACTTATTTCTCCGTCCATAACGCTTGGCGAGATTTTGGAGGAATGTCGCTAAATTCACGACTTTTTTAAATGTTACCAAATTAACGAAAATCTAGCTAAATGGATAAAAATGACGCTAAATCAATCAAAATGACGACTAATTGACGAAAATTTAATATCTTGGAAAGAATATAAGTATCTACTTTAAGAATAACCTTTTTTTTTTTTTACTGTAGGAGTAGTAAATCCATTGCATTATATAAGGAAAGTCATGTGTTGCCCACATCAGATTTTTTTTTTTTAATCCGCTTTTCTTGTCATATGAAATATCTTGACAACAACACAATAAAACAATTAAGATGAGAGAAACTAAGAAATGTTGAAATTTTAATCTTTTTATTGAGGTGTTCAATACGCTGTCTCCCGTCACATGAAGCACAAATAAGAAATTTTACACATGTGTATTGCACATGTAGAAGACCCAGACCGTCCGACTCATCCAAAGGACACGAGCAACCATTTGGACGGCCGGGCAATACACATGTCGAAAACCCGGATGGTCTGGGTTTTCGACATGTGTATTGCCCGGCCGTCCAAATGGTTGCTCGTGTCCTTTGGATGAGTCGGACGGTCTGGGTCTTCTACATGTGTATTGCCGTGAGTCGGAAGAAAGCTGCGATTACCTTAAAAATTCCAATTTCCCTGATGTTACAGTTTGTTTTTAGAAATTCCCTGATATTTCCCTGATCTTTCCAGAATGTTGATATTTTCTGACGTTTCCCTGCTTTCCAGGTTCTGTATAACCCCCCTGCTTAAGCACTCACAATAACTTTGTAAGGAAATGTCCACGAATGTACACATTCGCTCTTTTTCTAGTAAAGTGATCATGATCGATCGAATAAAAGTGATTGCAGCGCCCGTAGAGGGGAATAAAAAAAAAGTTAGGATAGCGAAGTCGGCAACAAGGCGAGATAGACGAAAAATGTGCAATTATAAAGTTGCAGAGCATTGTCTAATTAATAGGAATCGATACTAGGAACGAACAAAACGCGTATAGGGAAGGCAATAATACTAGTCAAAAAGTTGTGTTATCAGGGCTTCTAACACGGTGACACCTATAATACTTGTTAAAATACACTCAAACCTATTTTTATGCGGTGAATAGGAACCGCATAAAAAAAGTCTCCCGTAGAAAATAACTCAAAACCTTACGAAATAACTAGGAATTTACGCTTTGAAATTAATCTTATCTTAATGGTCCAGGAATGTGAAAGCACTTTGAGGGACTTCAATTAATATTAGATTTAAAAATTAAAACACACGTAATATTCTTTTTTTATTAAATCACTTTATTTAGCGGACTTGTCACTTGCGCAGCTCAGAGACGAATAAAAAAAGCAACTCTTTGCTCCCTTCAAGTAAACTTCTTCTACCTACTCGTTAAAACAAACAAAACAAAGCATGAGACTAGTCGCCAACTATCTCACTAGCAAAAAACCAACTCAGCGATCTAACGAGACACGCAGTCCGTTTCGGGAAAACCCGAACTAACACGATGCAGATGTCCTTCAATGTTTATTTGCTATCAATGCATTTTTGCTTTGCTACGCAAGAATTCCATCGCAATATGCTATTGCACATTTCATGTATTTACATGGAAACTCTTGTGCGTTCAACAATTAAATTATGCGACTATAGAATTCAATACATATGTAATGTAATTGACTGACGCAATACTTATGTAATGTGATGAAATACATATCAAAAATCGAAAAAAAAAAAACTAAATGGCCGATCAAACCTACTAACTTTTTTTTTATTGATAACTTCGTCAATTATGTTCCAATTTGATTGAAATTTTCATATACCGCATTAAAAAAATCGCACAAATAAAAAATCGCACAAAAAAAGACCGCACAAAAACAGGTTTGAGTGTACTCGATAATATTATTTCAGAGATTCAAATGTGCATTGTATCTTACGGAGGGCGTTTTAAATAAGCTCTACACTAGATTTCTGTTCATGTAAGTAAAGTTTATTGTATCATTCCAGAGCAGAACAGCTATTGTGTTAAATAAATAATAACTCTATTGTGTTAAATAAATGTTTTTTGTAACAGTTTTTTTATTGTAGATTTGCAATTGACTTTTATCGTCTATCCCACTTTGTTGTTCAGTTCGTTATCTTAACTTTTAAAATTATCCGCTAGAGGCATTCAAATCACTTTTATTTGACCTGGCATGATCACTTTACTATTGATAGACCTAACGTGTATACTCATGGACCTAACGTGTACATTAATGGGCCTTAAAAAAAGTTATTGAGGCGGTCAGTTCCGTCCTAAGGTTTTTTGAGGCTCCAAGCGAACTTTCATTTAAGGCTCCATAAGTAGTTCACTTAATAAAAAGTCTCAAATCCGAAAATTGGTCCCGAAAAATTGATTATCCGTCAATTTATAATTGTTGTTTTTACATAGTTAAAGGTAAATATGGACTCATGATTTCAATCTTTTCACTTTAGTTTCTGGCATAGAATTTTCTCCCCCTCCCCTCCGGTTAAAAATATTTGAGGGGGGGGGGGGGCTTTATTCATGATATAAAAATACTCTAGGGCCCAAAGCTACCTTGTCCCAATGGGTAATCCGGTCCTGGTTTTATAAACTTTGTTTTTCTACATTTCTTTCGAGCCTACATTAACAGAAAGAAACTCCATAGAGAGCACATAGTGGGGATTATAGAATCATGATCTTAATATGCTCAACTGTAATCCCATTAAAAGTTCGATGCCAAAGTGTTGTAAAACAACTAAAACTGCCATACAAATGGCTAATGATGAAATGCAGAATTAAATAAAATGCAAAACGTTGGATTAGCTATGATGCACCAATGAGTATGTAAAAGAATGGAGATGCCCAATAAAAAATAATGTACAGAATCTGCAGAACCTCTGCAAACATGAGGTCCCAAGTGGTTGCTTTAGCTGCTTTGCCCGCTGAAGTCTTTCCTAGAAACTTTGTATATCTACTTGATTCCTAGTCCATGTCCAATACTACATTACCCATTGGTTCATTACTATCTCTCTCATTAATTAAAATAATACCCAAATTCTAAGCGCTACAATAATCATTCACCTCACATTCGCCATCCCTGGAGCCTTAGGATGTTCAATTTTTCATTTTCAAACAGCATGTTTGAGTAAATAAAAAATAATAATAATAAAAAAAATAAAATAAACAAGCATTAAAGACTCAAATTACGAAGGACACGCCTGTAGAAAAGCAAGTACTACCTGAAAGAGCGGAGATTTTGATCCGAGTTTGGCACAGATTGAGCGGTAATTCATCAGTAATAATTGAACGCTCAGAGCGATGGAGAATCCATCAGCGTAAGTGATGGCTGCCGAAATGGGGCCTGATGTGTGATAATCGTTGATGCTCCTTATAGAAACCGAATCCGGGATCTGCAGTTTGGTCTACTTAGCGGCAAATTTACAATGAAGCTATACTACGCTACGCTATGGTATGCTATGCTTCGCTAGGGTCAGAGCCCATCAGGATTCTTCTTTATTAACCTTTTGCTTACGGGTAGGACAGCGTCCATCTCAAACGAAGAACCTCTCAAAAAGTCAGGTATTTGACATACCCTATCCCAAACAGTTCGATCCCCTTTTGGCTTTGCATGCATTGGGGTCCATGGACGCTAATGCCTGCAAAGGGGGATGGAACTGTTTGGGATAGGGTATGTCAAATACCTGTCTCTTTGAGAGGTTCTTCGTTTGGGATGGACGCTGTCCCACCCGTAAGCAAAAGTTTAAATATTTTTACTTTCCAACATTACTGTATAGAGAAAGTATTGCTTTTCAGGAAATTTTTAAAAGGATAGGGTGGGACAGCCCAGTTGTTAGCGCGCGGGGATTGCACTCGGACGACCCGAGTTCGATTCCCGCCTCTGCCCAAACTGTCCCCGTGTTCACGCGTAATACGGGCGCGTTAAATATGTAGGTCCGTAAGTCTCTCCGAGAGGTTGGTGGTAGGGCAGGAGGGTGGTAGTAGGGGAGGAGGGAACGGTCCAGTGAATGCATACACCACTGGGTGGTCTACATTGGGTGGCATTTCTCGGCCGTCCAAACAGATGCCTTACTCTTTCGGGTAGGTCGGACAGTCTGGGTCGAAGAAAAAGAGGATATTTTGATGGTTGAGGACGCTTTAAAACCTTCTAAACATATATGTTAAACATGTGTATGTACGTATAAGAGAAAATACGTACATGTGTATGTACGTATAAGAGTAAATACGTACATGTGTATGTACGTATAAGAGTAAATACGTACATGAGTATGTACGTATAAGAGAAAATACGTACATGTGTATGTACGCACAAGAGTAAATACGTACATGTGTATGTACGTATAAGAGTAAGTACGTACATGAGTATGTACGTATAAGAGAAAATACGTCTCTTATACGTCTAAACATATAAAAACTGTGTAATGTACATATAAGAGAGATTACGATAACTCAAAAATAAATACTTCAACCACATGAGAAAGAAACCTCGATGTGGGCAACACATGACTTTCCTTACATAATGTAATGAATTTACTTCTTACACAGCAAAAACATGATGCACAAGATGCACGGTACAATGTTTTAAACGTTGAGTTGTGCATTTGGCGCTTTTTTAGGTGATAACATGTAAAACTATTTCAAAGTACCTAATTAACTTATATCTCGCGCAAATGATAAAAAATGCTCAATATTGATGGTATCTGCAATAAGCAAGTCCATGTATTAAAATATTTTAATAATTAATTCATCAATTTGGCACTACTGTTAATTTAGCGTCATTTTTGTAATTTTGACCATATTTAAGTCAATTTGGTTGCCTAAAATCGAAGCCGCCAAGTTAGCGATAGTTCGCGAAATTAGAATATACATTATACTATGTATACAGGGAAAGTAATAATGAATAGTTTCTTAGGTAATTGAATCTGCTGGGGATAGTTAGTCAAAGTCAAAGGCATAGATAGTTCATCAAAGTTATAGATAGTTCATCAAAGTCAATTGGCGACATTTATGGAACAATCCGCGTTATCAAATTTGAAAGAATGCATATTGACTTTATGAACGAATAGCATACCACAATTTATTTGCTTGCATTATACATGAATGAAAGCAGTTGTAACGGGAGTTACATATAAATACACACAAAGAGATGAATGAAATGGTCGATAATTTCGCACCGAATAATTACATTTTTACTTTCTCTCTATATATGTATAATGTATGGGGAAAGTATTGTGACGGGGTCGACTATTCCAATTTGCGTTTTCCGCAGAAGAGCATGAAATCGAATCGAAGATTGTTTTAAGCCATGACTGTGTGTGTATGTTAGTGTGTGTGTGTGTGTGTGTGTGTGTGTGTATGTTAGTGTGTGTGTGCGTGTTAGTGTGTGTGTATGTATGTTATAGTGAGCTATGATATCTCCAGAAAGAATGAAGAGTTTCGAAAATTACTTGGTACGATTATTACATTCAGTGAATACCGGAACTCTATTGATTTTAGACGTAATCGAATGTTCGGAAGACCCCCCCCCCCCCCCCCAATTTTCGAATTAATTTCTCAGGAAATCTTTAAAAAATCAGAACTCTCAATAATGTTGTCTAAATGACCATTTCTTATGTAATGTTTTATTAGAAACAAACGACATAAGCTTTAGAAAGCTAACACGAACTATTCTCGAGATATTGCACATTTTCCAAATAAATTTATAAAAAAATCGCATAAAATTACAAAAGTACTAACTATTGTGAAATATGTTCACTTTTCATATGTAATATTATGCGATAAATTTGTTAACATTATTCTTGTAGATCTAGTTTGTTCCATTCAAGAGAGAAGAAACTTTGGGTAATAGTTTTGTATTTTGATATTAAACAATTCGCTGATTGTTATTTATATATAGGAAAAGCTCTCTTTTCCGTTTGTCTGCACCGCTTAACGATAAATTTAGTAAATTTTTCTACTAATTTAGCGAAAGCATATTGACGAAAATATCGTTAAAATTGCTAAATTAACGGAAATGATACAAATTGATGAATTAATTATTAAAATATTTTAATATATGGACTATTAATATTTGGCTAATTTATTTTAATATATGGCTGATTTCGGATGTTATCAATATTGATAATTGTAAATTTAGAGATGCACAAAATATAAGTCAATTGAGTGCATTAAAATAGTTTTACATGTTGTCATTTGAGAAAGAGCCAAATGCACAATGCAACGTTAAAAACATACATCATTTTCTTCACTGAAAGAAAGAAATAAGTTAATTTATTACATTATACAGTGAAAGTTATGTGCTGCCGACACCAGATTTGTTCTTAAATAGGGAAGGATTCAAAATCAAGCAATTCAATTTGTTGTAATGAATCGCATGATGCAGTTTTGAGAGACTGAGAGGAAAAGATAATGAATAGTTTCTTCAATAATTAGATCTGTCTCGCTGGGGATAATTATAATTAGATTATTACATCGAAGTCTTTTACTGACATATTTATGGAACGATCTGCGTTCTCAAATTTGAACGAGTACGTACTGCTTTTATGAATGAATAGCATTCTACTATTTACTTGCATGCATTATACATGAATGAAAGTATTTGTAGCTCGAGTAATATATGTATAAATACACATAAGATGAAAGAAATGATGTATATCTCAATTTCGTACCGAATAATTACATTTTCTTTTTCTGAATTGAGTAATAAGGAAAGGAGTAACAGTCGTTTCATTGAAGAATGAAGGCTTCAAATGAATGTGCAACTGGAACAGGGGAAATAAATAAATTGGAAGAATTAAGGATGACTTAATTGCAATTCGAAGTCATTCAATAGCGAGGAATTCATTAAATGATTGATCTATGTCCAAAGAAAATCAAGTGCTTTCAGTTTTAACTGTGGTGCCCTGCAGTTAAAGGTCTTTCTTTTGGAGTGCGGTATATTGTAGCGTAGCCTGATATGTTTGAATAGGGAGGCTGAGCGCTTGGCGTTTTAAATTGAAAAGGGTTCCGTTATTACAAGCAGTGTTTCTTTCAGACATACTTCCAGGGGGGGAGGGGGGCGATGACCCCCGGAGATGAGCTGGCGATGCCCCCCGGAGACGAGGATTCGCTCCCCCCTGAGACATTTTATGTCAACCTAGTTCCTATTAATGTGATAAATTTATATAGGGAAAATAGAAAACTTGTACCTCTCCCCTTAAAATTTCATTCGCTCGCCCCCCCCCCCCCCCCGACTAAAAAGTCCCGAAAGAAACACTGCTCATGAATGGAACTAACTAGATCCAAGAGAATGATGGTAACATAGTTTTTACATAAGTACACACTGGCCATAAGGTCTGGACATAAGGTCACTTCCCGACCGTCCAAACAGTTACCTTACACCTTTCTGGTAGGTCGGACGGTCTGGGTTTCAACAACAACAACATAGTTTTTACATAAGTGCACACTGCACAAATAAGTACACACTGCATAAGTATCCACTGCACATGGAAAGTAAACATGTTCAGCGATACCAATTACTTTAATTTTATGATTTTGTTTTAAAAACGTGAAATATCTAGAGAATCATTCATGTTGGTGTTCTAACTTTTATATTATTCGTTTTCAGATGTTAAAATTACATCTGACATGATTATGTATTTATCATTCGTGAAAATCCTGGTATTTTCAAAAATTCATTCGAAAATGGGGGGGGGGGGGGGGGGTTCGAACAGTTTCTTTCAGGACTTTTTGACGGGGGGGGGGGCGAATGAAATTTTAAGGGGGGGGGAGACAAGTTTTCTATTTGACCTATATAAATACATCGAAATGCAGTGTCACATAAATAGAAACTAAACATAAAATGTCTCCGAGGGGCCGCCCCCCCGGGGACATTTTATGTTAAGAGTGAGATTTATAGTGATTCAAGTGAGATTTATATTTGAATTCGCTCTTCTAACAAGTATTATTTCTTTAGTGAGTAAATTAATATTGCTGGGAACGTGCAATATTCTCTCACTGGCGTCCCCCATGTTGTCTTTCGTCTTTATTGCAGACCAAAAGGTGCATCGGAGTGTTTTCTCCGGAAGACAGCGGTATGGGAATTCTTTGCCTGACGTCACTTTATGATTGCTAGAATTTCAAATAAGAAGAAGGGTTTCGAGATTTGGCGATTTATCGTCAATTTGGCGACTTTCGAAATGTTCCAGAAACTTCACGAAATAACAATTAGTCTACGAGATATTAGATAATTCTGAAAATTTCTGTAGAGAGATTTTCAAAAGTTTCTATAGAGATACTATAAAAAGGACTCATCACTCCGTTAGAGTTCTGTTTGGGAGTTGACGAATTGACGATATACGAGCTACAGTGAACTGTGACTTTATCAGTGTCTTGAGAATAGTAGATGTTGTTTTGTGAAATTATTTTCGTCACTATTTTGAGAATAATATCGCTTATTTTGTGTAATTAGTGAAGTATTTAAGTGCTGTTTTATTATATATTGTTCCTGTTAACTTTGTGCTTGTAAATAAAAGTAAGTTATCCAGAAACTTGAACTCGTTCTTGTATCCTGCGTATACACCTATGATTCTAGAGGATACGTTTCATAACAATATAATGTAGCATAAAAATGCAAAAGTGAGTAAAATGCACGCGATTTTAAAATGTTACATATAATAAACATACAAGAAACAGTGGAGGCTCAGCTTTGCAGCTTCTATGGACACTGCTCCACTGGCGGTATAATAATTGCAGTACGCATCATCTCCTAAATAAGAAATAGATAAAATGGAAATGCTCTCTCCCCCCTGTAGTCAAAACATAGACTTTTTATAGACCCTTGAAAGACCTATTAGTCAATGTATTTAGAAAAAAGTATTGATTTTAAAAAGAAAGAGGAAAAATTATTGCTAGTGAAAGAGATTGAATCAAAGTATTTAGTACTCTCGCGCGATACTCTTCCAAAACAAATTAAAAAAAAAAATTCTTTCCGAAGAATCGTAAAATAAACTACCTTTTATTATTTATCACTCCAGTCTATATGAATTCCGTCCGTCACGCCAAAAACCTTTACATTTCAGCTGCTAAGAAAGTTACGAAGCATAGCATGGCCGAAGAGAGTTCATTGTTTAAACGCAAGTGCAAAGGTTTTGAACAGAAGTTTGTAAGGGAGAAATTGCTTCACGTGGAACTCATGCCTTTATAACTTTAATAAATCACCCCCCATAAAAAAATAAAAAATAAATAAATGGATTACCCCCAATACATATTTTTTAAAAGAGGGTAAAACAATGCATTTTGTTCCTGCTAAATTATAGAAATCTGACTGTGAGTGGATGCTCCGATGTCGGAATTATAAAATCGATTCCGCCTTCCAACCAAGAAAACTTGGAATTCCTGCTAAGTATTCCGTTTAAAGCTCATTGAAAGAGCGGTCTTCAATCGTAACGATGATAAGAAGATTAAAACTCTGCGATTATATTTTCGACTATTAAAGACCCAATTGGCATGATAATCGCTCAAAATTACACTTAAATGTTAAAAAATCCAAATCTATTAAATGTTTCCTTCGATAACGTAAATTCGATAACTCTCATTTAAGACCAACCTTTATTTTCTACACTGTGTATAGGCGTTGTTATTCTCCGGCCATACACGTGGTCGGACGAGTTTTAATCGAGCATATTACTAATTCATACTAATGTCAATTTTTCACAGGATCTGCATAAAATTCACTCAATTTTAAAGAAGAATTTTCCTAAACTTGCAGAGTCTGAATTAAAACATGTTGCAGGATGTCTTCATTTTATTTCGTGAAATACATTCAAATGGCAAAAGATTTAGTATTAAAAAATAAGCCACGTTAATGATGAAACAGAAATGAAACCAAATTTAAAAACCAGCATTTCAGTTTTAAGTACAATAGAGAAAATAACCCTTACATATAATTTTTCAAGTTGACAGAACACAAATCTTTCGAGGTTCTAATAAATTTCACAGGTTTTTAACTCCCCCCTCCCCTTAAAAAAAAAACAACTTTCGAAGAATTTTTCCAGATATTTTGAGCTAAAAAGAATAATTCCTTTTCGACTGACTGTTTTAAATATAGGCACTGGTTTTTATCGTTTAGCTAAATTTCTTGTTTTTCGTTTTTCCTCCTTACTTTGTTGCAAAATTCATACTACACTAAGAAGTCGTATGATTTTGTCAATAAATTTTGCACTTTTAATCAAGATAGTTGTACTATAGGTTCTTTTGACGCCAAGTCACTTTTCACTAATGTTCCAATTGTAGGCTCTTTGTTATGCCTCGAGAATTTCGAGATTAAAGTTAATGGCCTTAACTTTTTATCACGTACGAGTTTGTCTCCAAACAACCTCTGTATTTCGAGGTGATAACTTTTTACGTCTGATGACTTGGCTATGGGTAATCCTCGCGTTCCAGTTTAGTGTGACATTTACATGCACTATTTTGAAGTTTTAGTGTTTAATCTTATTTGGTTTTCCTTTTAAGTCGTTACATGAATTACTATTTTACTTTCCTTGTCCAGCATAACGGTGATTTATACAGTGTTATTTCCATTATGAATTCTACTGATTCTTGTATTCAGTTTACCTGTGAGTTAGAATGCAATAATTCTCTTTATTTTCTGGATGCTGTAGCCATTTGCTGAGAAAAGCTATTGTTAACCATTGTTTACCGTAAATCTTTTGAAGTTACGTTACTTCCTTATAATAATTCTTGTCAAATCAAAATCTTATCGCATTTAATACTTATGGCTACTGAGCTATTAAATTATGCTCTACTTTTGACTTGTTAATCTTGACTCTTTAAAAGTTGTTGTCTTCTTTAAAAGTTGATTCTTTAAAAGTTGTTGATTCTTTAAAAGTTGTTAAATATTTAAAAGTTGTTGTCGAGGATTCTTACTTAAAACCGTTGATTGTGTTTTTAACAGATTTTCTAAGCCACTTTAGAGTAAAAAGGATATAAGTAAAACATTTAGCAATATTGATTACCTTCAATATTGTATTTAAAAATTAGTCATGTAGTGACATTTTTAAAAATTTCAAAAGACTTGCCGTTAAAGCAGATATTTTGCCTATAAATAAAATACATTTTTGCTCCCTTAAAGACTATTAAAAAGCTCAATAGTTGCAAGGTTAAAAACATTAAAATTTTGTCAAAAATAAAGATAATAATAAATATTCAAGCTCTAATCACTGTTGGATTGATAGTCATCGATTTGATTTTTTTTTTTTTGTGTCTATTATTCAAAAGTGCTCTCCAGTTTTCAAATTTGATTTTATTGAAAATTTTCACATTAATAAAATTCTGTCTATCTAGCGAATGATTAGTCTATAACACTATTTCTTGGAGTTATGGTATGACCACGTCTAATTATTTTTTCTCTTTCTCATTTTATTTTTCTGTACCCCACTTTGTGTTCATATTATCTACATTTTATTGATTTCCTTCTCATTCTGCTTTTGCTCGCACCGTGGAAAGTATTCCAAAGCCATTCAGGAATGATCGTCTGCTTACGACATATTATTTAGTTATTTATCACTTTTGAACAAAGTCACGTTCTATATTTCAAAACAGCTACACTTAATTCTAAAATGCAATGAAGTTAATTAAGCAGAAAAAATAACTCTGATATGCTATTCTACGAAATGCAAACTAGAAAATAAAAGCAACACTGCGCACATTCTGTTAATTGGAAGAGGCATTACTGAAATTACTTGATTGAACATTATTCAAATCGTACCAAGACAACTTTATTTCAGATAAAGGATAATTCACTCATAAAATAAACAGGGAATTAAATTGCTGTTGGAGTAAACTAGGACATAGGTCTTATAAAAGATGTTCCATTCAAAAACAGGAACACAGAATTAGAAATGTTACAGCTTTAGACAACACATTTTTAAGTTTTCGACGCGACCAGCTTTCATCCATTACGGGATGTAAGGCTCCTAAATATACAGGCTGGCGCATCAGCGGCCATCTTGAATCCCAGTTGAAGCGATGGCTTCAGGGCCGTAGCCAGGCAGGGGCAGAGGGGACTAAGCCCCCCAAGAAGTATACTCAGCTCCCCTGATAAAAATATTAAATATTTAGTAGTGATATGAAATTTCATCCAATATGTCATTCAAATTTTACATAAAAAATTTCTTTATGATATATTTTTATACATTACTTTGTTTTAAATATTACTTAATTTAGCTGAATTTGTGGTTATACTGATGATCAATATATTTACATATTTAATTTAAATATTAAGACAATAGTACTTGGATACTTTTGCATTTTTAAGGGTTCACTGTTATACATTTAAGAGTCAAAATCAACTGATAAGTTGTTAAAAGTTAATATTAAACGTTAACTTCTATTAGCTTAACTTTCTTCGATTAGTTAACAGTTTTACTGCTAGTTAATGCTCATATCAAAATTAATTGTAATATATTAATATTGATGTATAGTAGCTATTTGAATTTGCTTAATCAACTCTTGACTTACAAATATAAATATGCAATTATTTGTTAATAATTTATATAGATTGAAATATATAATAGTAACTATTTAATAAATGCTAATAATTAACTGTTTCGGTGAACACCTTTTTCAGGATAGTTGACCCCCTCCCCCCTGAATGTCACGCCAGTCCCTCTTAAATATCGTCTCTAGCTACGGCCCTGCTATACATGGTGAAAAGGCTGTTACTATCTCACCCTTTTTTCGGGCACATTCTTGAATCATTAGTACAATTATTTAAAAATAGAAACACCTATGTCATAGCAAAATTGCGTATCGAATATCAGCCATGTAATAAGCGCGAGCCATTGAAATAGCACAGGCAGACGATAACTGATTGAACCGGTTGGAATCAAAATGGCGGTCGCGTCAGCCTGTGTATTTAGGAGCCGTAACGGGATGGAATCCGATTTCTCAGGGAGGGCGGTGGAAATAATTTGAAAGAAATACATTGTTGGAGATAAATCAATTTGTTATTTCTGAAGCGGATGCAAAATCTTTTGAATTGCGAATTGAAGTGAAGTGACGTTTGGATGGATCCGAGAATAAAGATAAACTCATCGCGTCTCGGTCGTGTGTAGTATGGAATGAGATTTAATAAGAGGAAATTTGAAAAGTTGTTAGAAGTTTTTTTTAAAAGGCTGTGAAAATTACTTGGAAAGTTGAATAATAATCGCTTTGTGGGGAAATAGAAAAGTTTAGAAACTTCTGAGAACATTAAGTTTGAATTAGTTCTCTTAGATCTCAGTCTCAAGTTGGAAAAAATAATGAATTCAAAGGGGTAGATAATTTTATTAGGTTAACAGTAAAATAGGCAGATGGGATCTGGGACGTCGACAGGGGTGGGATGGGGTAAAAGAATGCATTGCATGGGAGTTTGGTCGATTTGGAGGCCGCAGTCGCATAAATTTTTCATGAAATTAGCTGGGGTGTGGCTCATATCGACTTTCCTCATACCAAAACACATTTTAGTAGTTTTTTTTTTTAATTTTACTAGAATTTTTTTAAAAAGTCGGTACTGTGGGTCCAAATTATTACAATTATAGCGTGTTACCTTTCACTTTAAAGGGATTGAAAAAATCTTTCGATTGATATCATACTTGACAATATACCCTCCAGCGGTAACTTACCCCCCCCTCCCCCTAAGGGGGACTAATAACGCATGAACAAAAAATTTGCATTGCGACTATCTATCACAGCATTGATTGAAACTATTAAGTCTTATCATTGAGTCATAAATAAACCTTTTATGCATGATTATGCCAGATTTTTTCCTATGCTGCCATATTAAAAAAATATGCAGTTTCGAAGTTTTCGCTGGAATTTAAAAAAAAAATCTATCTAGTTCTAGATTTTTCTTTTTATAACAAAGCCGGTTATAAAGTTTCGTGAAAATTCGATAATATTTGTAGCTGTTATAGTGTACACAAGTAATCGACTACAGACATACAGACACACATCATTCGAAAAATAGTCAAAACGTGTTCAGGAGGTCTTAAACGTGTAAGTCTTAAAACATGTGTTGTCATCAGAACGTTGAAATCGAAAATCGTTGGAATCGAACCCGGGCCAACCGAGTGTAATTCCTGTGCGCTAACCACTGGGAAACCGCGCCCTTCGACACACTACGTGTTAAACCTTTATATGAATATTTAGTAGATGCTTTATTTCGTTTTTTGATAACTTTCCTATTGGTTACCATTTAATGTATGAACTTTTTTCCTTTTATTGTATTTAATATATTGTAGGTAAATTATATTTTGAATGCCTCATATTTAAAAATGTAAAATGATTGATATGTAAATTTGTCAGGTGGTTATGGCATGTATTTAAGCACATGTTCGCCACTGATGAAGGGCATAGTAATAGCCACTCATGAAGGGCAACTTCGTCACTGATGAAGGGCATAATAATATCCGAAAGACCTACGGCCGTTGTTGTTGTTGTTGTTACCCAGACCGTCCGACCTACTAGAAAGGTGTAAGGTAACTGTTTGGACGGCCGGGAAGTGCCACCCAATTTAGACCGGAACCCAGTGGGGGAGGCATCCACAGGGACCGTACCCTCCTTCCCCTACCACCAACCTCTCGGAAGGACTTACGGACCCACATATTTAACGTGATCGTACTCCGCGTGAACACGGCGGCAGTTTTGGCAGTGGCTGGAATCGAACCCGGGCCTACCGAGTGCAACTCCAGCGCACGGCCGTGTAATTTTAGTACGTCATGAAAGGAGATTTTAATAAAATACTTTAAATTATGGCCAGTTTTTGATTGTCTTTATTTTTAAAGTAAAGAGCATTACCTAATAAGTGAAATTCGATCATAAAACAGTTACAGAAAGCATTTTCTTTTACATAATAGGATTTATTGGTGAATGACTGTCCTATTCAGGAATTCCAAAATAAACAACACTTACACGCACAGGAATCGAATGTACAGCCCTCTCAAAATGTCCTTCGTTAGCAGTAATACACATTTGAATTCGAAAAAGAATATTATCGCGTACTTTGAAAATCGCCACAGGCGTCACCATTTAAGGGTGAGCGTAAGTAAATTTTCTGCCCTATCCGCGCTTTGTTAACTTTCGCGGCACACATATTTCGCCGAAAGTCTGCTCAAACAGTTGCGAAATATTTTCTGAAAGATAAAATGCAATGCTTAGATTATATTAAAACTAAATTTAATGCCCCAAAAAACATAGAATATATTTTTTATTTTAATCCAAAATATTTTTGGTGCTGCCATCTGTTGTCGTAATTTAATTCATACCGATTATTTTTAGTTTTTAATGAACATTTTTAAATATCTATTCCTTCTAATACAGTGTTAAATACAAAAACAGACCATATATAATAATGTCACAATCACGGAAAGGTAATTTATTATTCTATAAATTTGATAAAGGATTTGAATGTAGATCACTGAGGACTGCAGTTTTATCTTCAAGTTCCTTTGTCTTCAAGTCCAAGTTCAATTACGTTTCCGTGATTATGGCATTATATATGATCTGTTGGTGTATTTAATAGCGTATTAGAAAGAATAGACATTTAAAAATGTTCATTAAAAAATAAAAATAGTCGGTATGAATTAAAATACGACAACAGATGGCAGCACCAAAAATATTTTAATTTAAAATAAAACATATATTCTATGTTTTATTGGGTATTAAATTTAGTTTTAATATAATCTAAGCATAGCATTTTATCTATCAGAAAATATTTCGCAACTGTTTGAGCAGAATTTCGGCGAAATATGTGTGCCGCGAAAGTTAACAAAGTGCGGATAGGGCAGAAGATTTACTGACGCTCACCCTTAAGACTCTATGCGAAACGTTACTGTTTCAGCCGGGAATCGAACCACAAATCTTCGAACTGGCCAGCGGACGCTCTGCTGCTGAGCTACAGGGAGGGACTTGCAAGCTCTTATTGCCAACTCTGAATTCTTCACCCTCTGATGTCCGATTGGCGCGCAACCGACAATCTGATTGATCACAACCTGCTATTTTTACCTTAAGTTAATCTCCAGCTGCTACTTTTAAATTCCAAGGTAGCTTCTTGCATGGTCTTTGACCTAACGATTTGAAATCGGCGCTTAATATACCAGAGTACACTGAATTCGTGCTAGTCGCATTAGGGCCACTTCTAGAAAGATTTCCTACTTATTACATATAAGAAAAACTCTGATGTGGGCAACACATGACTTTCCTTATATAATGAAATGAATTTACTACTTTTAGAGTAAAATAAATAGGTTTTTCTTCTAGTAGATACTAATATCCTTTCCAAGATATTGAATTTTCGACAATGAGTCGTCACTTTCATTGATTTAGCGTCATTTTTATCCATTTAGCGAGATTTTCGTTAATTTGGTAACATTTCAAAAAGTCGCCAAGTTGGCGACATTCCGCCGCCAAAATCACGCCAAGCGTTATGGACGAAGAAATAAGTTATATATATATATATATATATATATATATATATAACTTATTAGATATTGAATTTTCGACATATATTATATAACTATTATTATATATTATATAACTTATTAGATATTGAATTTTCCACAATTAGTCGTCATTTTCATTGATTTAGCGTCATTTTTATCTATTTGGCGAGATTTTCGTTAATTTGGCATCAAAAAGTCGCCAAGTTGGCAACATTCCGCCAATTTTGTCGCCAAAATCTCGCGAAGCGTTATGGACGAAGAAATAAGTTGTTCTTACATCAGATAAATTGCCGTTCAAACGCAAAAGTATTACTCAAAGTATCTTTTTTCATGAATGGAACGAGCTAGATCCACGAGAATGATGTCACCCAATTTATCGCATGATATTATATATGAAAAGTGAACATGTTTCTCAATAGGAAATATTTTTTTTCTATTTTATGACTTTTTGATAATTTTTTTGAAAAATGTGCAATATCTCGAGAACGGTTTATGTTTGCGTTCTAAAATTTATGTCAATCGTTTTCTAATGAAAAATTACATAAGAAATGTCTATTTGAGTAACTTTTATATTGGTTTTGTTTTTTGACGATTTTTTCAAAATTTCATTCGAAAATTTAGGGGGGTTCTGAACATTCGATTGCGTATAAAACAATAGGCTTCCAGTGTTTACAGATTGTGATTTTTGTATCAAATTTGGTTCGAATCGGTCCATTCGCTCGTCAGTTATCGTCTCCACAGACCCACACACACACACACACACACAGACATCACTTCAAAAATGTTTGATTCGTGATCAGGGATGCTTGAAACGTGCTCTCCCGTCGAAAACTCGAATTCGAATTTTCGACCCCGTCACAATACTTTCCTTATACATTATGTATATAAGGAAAGTAATAAGTAATAAGTAAGAACCTGAGCATCATACTACATCGCTACTTGCTTTCGTTTCAAAAACAATTTTGTCGTGAGACCAAAGGAAAAAATCTGATGTGGACAGCACATGACTTTCCCTGCAGACTTATATTCGAGTTCTCTTTATTTTAATTAAATTTAATTCACTTTTAATTCAATTTTCGTTCTCATTTGATAACTGGACTTATTTTCAAAGATGTTGTAGAGAAAATACGAAAATACTAAAATATCTAGAGAACGGCTAGTCCTAGTGTAATGGGGTTAGTTTTATTCTTTTCTTCGTTAAAAATTACGTATTAAAAAAGCATTTAATGGATATAGAGCATACGTAGTTCTTTATTTTATATTTTGGTGATTTTTAAGGGTCATTTTGCAAAAAAAGGGCAGGTTATTTTTTTCCAAATCGCACCAAAATCTAATCAGCACCAGGGTGTCTCACAAGTAACATGTCTACCGAATTTTGTGAAATTCGGTCTATTAGATTTTTAGCTAGAATGGATACAAGCTTTTGAGGGCCATTTCGCAAAAAAAAAAAGGCGGGTTCCTTTATCCGGAATCGTACCCAAAACTAATCAGCATCAGATTCGCCGACTTCCCTACCAAATTTTATGAAATTCGGTTCATTAGTTTTTGAGTTAGACTGGATACAAAATCTGCACAGACAGACAGACACACACACATACGTCACGCTAAAAATAGCTTTTCGTATTCTAGAGGTCTCGAAACGTGTAGATCCGTCAAAAACTCGAGTTGCGATTTTCAGCATGATTCCAATACTTTCCCTATACATTACTATGTATTGCAGGGAAAGTAACATGGTAAAGCTATGAGACAGATAGATAGATTAACGAAACAGGCCAGAGAAAATCGCAATCCTGCCAAACACGAGTAAAGATTACTTTCAAAATACATGGAGCGCGAAGACGAATAGGCATTTAATAGAACAGTACAGGGTTTCTTAAAAGAAGCATTCGGAATAAATAAGAACATGAACATTGATACTGAATTACCACTCGCTAACCCGTTCAAAAACAGCCTTGTAGTGAGATCAAAGGGAAAGTGGCAAGCCATGCGACAGGTAGAAGGATTAACGAGACAGGCAAGAGAAAATCGCAATCCTGCCGAACACGAGTAAAGATTACCTTCAAATTACACGGAGCGCGAAGACGAATCGGCATTTATTACACCTGTACAGAGATTCTTAAAAACAGTAGTCAAAGAAAAATTTGAAAGCAGTAAGAACATCGCATTTTTCTACATTACTCCCCGTTAATTCGTTCAAAAACAACATTGTATATAGAGAGACCAAAGGATAAATGGCAAGCTAAACGACAGGAAGAAAGATACATGAGACAGGCTAGTAACAAATCGCATTCCTGCCAAACATGAGTAAAGGATTACCTTTAAATAACACAGAGCGCAAAGACGAATCAGCATTAATTAGAACAGTACGGAGTTTTTTAATAACAGCCGTGGAAAGAAACATTCGAAATGATTAAGAACACGAACATTTATCACAAGGCGACTGCACGCAAGAGCGTCGTAACTGTTGTTTCCTCCCAGTAAATTATGACTTATGCTTCTAAAATTGAGGCTTCAATGACGACTCAAACGGGCCTATCAAACCCGATCGGCCCTACGAAAAGGTGGGGCCCTTTAATTCGTCTATTTGCCCCCGACGGCAAGAACAGTAAAAATCTCGTTTTCCCACGCGGTGCGGGGATGAAAATTCGTTTTTGTTTTCGAAGACGGAATATTCCAATGATGGGGTCTCATTATTTTAGATAACAGATCGTGTGGCTAATGGGGTAGTATTAACGACTATCCGCGTATTAAAGTCATTTGAGCTGTCGTTATGCGTGTAATTTGCGGGGCATTTAAGATACAGCGTAAATTATTCTGTATAACGTAATGATTGGAATTGTCTGATCTGAAGACAATGGCAGGTGCATACGATATGGATTAGACACGTGTATCATCTGCTATGGTTCAAAACAAGCGAAAACATACCGATAGTTTCTATTGATAATCTTCCTCCCGGTATTGGTCCTCTTCTTTCGCTTATCTATTTTTGTGAATTTTTCACCTATCTTTCAGAAATGTTTACACACCTCCTATTTAATTGCCATAGAAATGCCGATTGGTGAACGAGCGATTTGGAATGACTTAAGAACGACGTTCGCAACGTGATTTCGGAATTTTTCTCCCGATAATGGATTTTAGTCTGACCAATATTTTTGCCAATTTTTTGTAAGCTGTTTCGTTTTTTAGTATCATAAGTAAACGTTCCAAATGTGACACTATTAAGTCCAATAGATTTTGAATTATCCCTTTTTTCCCCTTCAATACATGATACTGTATAGGGAAAGACAGACACACAGACGTAACGTTAAAATGGTTTATTCGTATTCTAGAGTATTCGAAACGTATAGATCTGCCTAAAACTCGAGTTCCAATATTTTCCCTATTCATTACTATGCATTGTGGGGAAAGTAAAATTGCATCTGCTCTTAGCGCATGGAAGTGAGTTATGCATAGTGAATACTTTGTTCTTCAATGTTAGTTTCTAATACCATGCAGAAGAAAAACATACCCAGAGCAATTTCACAAACTCACTAATTTCTGACAGAGCCATTTCTGTTACATGAACATAATGAATATGCAATGAAATTCCATTAATCATGTTAAACAGCTCTATCACCCATTAGAATTTTTAAAAATCATTCCTTAAACATATATCAGCAAAAAATTCTAGAAATTATAAAGCTTAAAACATTTATTTTAAATCCTGTAAATTGACAATTATCAGATATTCAGCCAATGAAACTTTTTTTTTCTTTATAAATTAAATGAATCGTAAGTTTAATTATAAGTAAACCGACTCATAAATAATTTGCTGCTTAATTTTCACAATGAATTCAGGAAAAACTACATTTAGAACATATTTATAAGCATGTACTATGCATTTCTGTGTGTTCAAAGTGTTTAAAGACGGTTTATATATTCAAAAGTGCCCCCAACTTTCCTGTTTAAAGATGTCCCATCACATTTAGTTTAGCATTATCAACAACTACTTTGTTAGGGCTGCATAGTTTAATAAAAGGAAGCTGGTTATAGCTGAAATTTCAACAATTAGTTAAATATTAAGTACCCAGTTAAAATAATAGGGCTACAGTGCTTTCAACCGTAGCCTACTTTTATTATTATGATCTTAGATTCAAGATAAAAAAAAAGCTCAGACAAAAACATCTAGGAAAATGGTGGAATTTTGACTACTTTATGTATCATTTACAAGAACAGAAATGCGCTGTCACCTATAACTAAACAACAATATTAATTTCAGAGAAGGAATTTAAGGTGTTCTAAGGTGCCACCAGTTCAAATATGCTCCCTCTCCCTTATCTCAAATTTCTTAAATCAGTCGTATACCTCAAATCTCTTAGATCAGATGTGCCTCAAATCTCTTAGGTAAGACGTGCCTCAAATCTCTTAGATCAGATGTGCCTCAAATTTCTTAGAAAAGACGTGCCTCGAATCTCTTAGGTAAGACGTGCCTCGAATTTCTTAGTTCAGTCCTGCGCCAAATTCCTTAGATCAATCGTGCCTCAAATCTCTTAGATCAAATATGCCTCAAATCTCTTAGGTAACCATTTGTTACCCCCGGTCCGTCCAGTTTTCCCGGACATACGAGGCCCCGCTGCTGATCCGCCGCCGCCACAGCGGGCACAAGCTACATGACTGGACGCAACGACGTTCACGCCAAGGGCCACCCCAGGGATGCACAAACTCCAAATGCTGCAAACATCACCCTAATCCAAATGCCGCCCCCAGCAAAGCAGCCACGAATCCATACAACGGCCAAAAACAAACACCACGAATTTCGATCCTCTGAAACTCATCCTCTGTCTGGAATCACAACAGTCCCTACTTGGTCTACGACCTTTATTCATTTCAACAGAGACTTACAAAAAGCAACTAAACTCTAGTTGCAAAACAAAATACAAATCTATTTACATTACATAATTTACATTAACATTCACATTTAGCACATTTCACCATATTACAACAAAACAACAAAACAAAAATTAACCAAACTATGGTTAATAACATAACAACCAGCATACAAACTATAAAACACAATACAAATTCATTAACTCTTTCACAATTGTACAAATACCAATCCTTTCTCGTACTTTATCAAATCTTTAAGACAAATATGAGCAAAATTAATAGGAAAATATTTAATTCTATAGGCATCAAACATTTTACAATGATATATATAATGCTCCACATCACCAACCATATTATCACTCATACACATTTTTGATTTTCCAAACATATTAAATTGATGGTTTGGGAAAATCCCATGACCCGTAACAATTTGATTGAAATAGAAATTTGCAATACATCTGCTATTTTTAACTTCAGATATTAGCCCATGGGTCCATCTTCCTTTTGTAGAACTGTTCCATGCTTCTTGCCACTTCTTCTTGGCTTCTATCTTCATTTTAGTCTTGACCTGTACCCACGTCAATTTAGTTTCCACATCCACTTGCTCTTTAACTGTGGCTTCTTTTGCAAGTTCGTCTGCTCGTTCATTTCCTACATGACCCACATGGGCCTTTATCCAATTCAGCTTGACTGATTTCTTCCTCAACTTCAGATCATATACATATTTCTTGATCTGTTCTATCCAAATATGTGTGTTTTCCGTCTTCTGTAAACTTTTTAGGCAGCTTTCACAATCACTGAAAATTTGAAATTCTTCATTTTGAAGTACATTCCTATTACTTCTAATCCACTTTATGGCCTCCTTTATGGCCAATAACTCCGCCAAATAAACCGTTGACTGATCTGATAAACGAAATTTTTTATTTCCAATTTCAATTCCATTATAATATACGACATATGCCGCCCCAACTCCTTGCACCATTTCCCCCATCTTTGAACCATCTGTGAATATTTCATAACCTTTCCCAGTTATTTTCTTCTTTTTATATTCAATACTCTTGAATCTGTAAGGATCCACAATCTGAGTGTATTCACTTATTTCTCCGTATTTTATTTTTACATCATAAAATTCCAAGTCTTTCTTCGTCTTTTTACTTTCATAAATGCACTTATGCCATTTCGCCCTTATCTGTATAGGTAAAATGCCCGAAATAACATACAACGCATCAGTTGATGTAGTTTTATAACATTTAGTGATTAATAACAGGCAGCTTCTCACAATCTTAGTGAGTTGGTTCAATTGCCTACATTGGCCATTGTACCATATTTCGCATCCATATAAGATCATTTTTTCTATTGCTTTAACATAGATCTGTTTCAGAACTTTGCCATTTAGTCCCCATGTTTTTCGGGAAATCCTAATGAGTTTGTTTGTGAAGTCAAAGACTTTTTCCTTCACCTTTTTTAGGTGTTTATTAAATTTCAGATACGGATCCAATTTAATACCTAGATAGTCCATTTCCTCTTTGTTCGTAAATGTACTTCCCTCCAATTCTATTCTGAAATTAGTTCTCAGATCCGTCTTAAGAGGAACTATCATCAATTGTGTCTTTTCCACACTAAGAGTAAGTTTGTAGCTTTTACTCCACTGGCTAATATACTTTGTGGCTTTATCAATCTGTTTTTTCAGCGTTGTTCTATTTCTTCCTGATACTACAAACAAGAAATCATCTGCGAATGCCAGCAATTCCATATTCTCAAAGTTTTCTCTGTAAAAACTTTTTAACAGAGTATCCGCTACAATTAACCACAGAATGGGTCCAGAATTAGACCCCTGTGGTAAACCACAACTATTTTTAACCTCAATTTTAATATCACCTTGGTTATATACTACTTTCCTGTCTCTAAGGAAGTCATTTACTATATCCGAGAGCCTATTTGATATTGGTAACTCATTTACCAAATATTTAATACATGTCCAATCCACATTATTGAACGCACCTTTAATATCAAAAGATATTAAGGCCGTATGAAGCTTTTTATTTTTATTTTTATGTACAATATTTTTCATTTTACTTAAAGCGTCATTAGTGCTCCTCCCCTTTCTAAAACCAAATTGGTTGTCATTAAAGTACTTTTTATTTTCCAAATGGAAAAGAATTCTATTCACCAAGATCTTATCAAAGATCTTACCCCATACCGAAAGTAAGCAAATCGGTCTATAAGATTCTACTTTCTTTTTCTTTCCCCGGTTTGTCCAGTAACACTACAAGCGACTTCTTCCAAGTCCTTGGGAACATCCCCATCAATAGGCATTTGTTAAAAATACCTGTGAACCACTCTTTGTTGCCTTCAAAAAGGTCTCTAATCACTTCCAAAGGTAGTCCATCAGGACCCGGAGCTTTGCCCTTTTTCATATTTTCAATTGCATATTGAACCTCCTCCATCCCAATCGCTTCTTCTCTTTCATTTGAGTATTTACTGCAACTTTCCTGATATTCCCTTTCAGGGAAGTGATATTTAACTATAGTTTCTATAGTTTCTTTCATGTTCTTCGTCTTTTCCCCGTTTGTCTTCCACACTGTAGCATATTTTATCAATCCACTTCTAGGGTTTATAATATTCTTGCTTTCTATACTGAAGCAGTTATTTTCATTTATTTTTTCCAAAAATTGAACTAGAGTTTCTTTTTTCGCTTTCACTATTTTCCTCCTCAATACTGCCAGTTCTTTTTTATATATCAATTTCCACCTATTTCTTTCTTCCAATTCTTGGATTTTTTGGTACTTTCGTCTTAGCGCTCTAGCTTTAGAACGTTGAATTTGAATTTCCAACGTCCACCAGGGCATATTCACTATTCGTTTGATTTGACCATTTTTATTCATCCTGCAATTTTTACAAGCATTAATCAATAATATTGTTACATATTCTACAAATTCATTCATTTCATTTTTTGAAGTAATCATTTCATATTTTACATTATAAATTTTATTTAATTCATTTTTGAACTTAAGCCAATTTAAGTTCTTATATTTGAATTTTGTTACATTTCTACTTTTAACCATATCACTAATATTTACATCCATACTTATATATTTATGATCACTTAGCGTTATTTCATCTAACACTTTCCAATTTACAAATTCATCAATATTTACAGCTTTTACAAGAATCAAATCCACCCAACTCCTACCCCTGACACAGTCAAAGGTAGGTGGGCTATTTGGATCATTCATAATAGTAAAACCATTTGAGTTTACAAAATCCATAACAACATTGCCTCTATTGTCAGTAGGATCAAGTCCCCCCAGGGTAGACTTTGCGTTGAAGTCTCCCATAATTACAATGTTATAATTATTATATTTACAAATAATTTCATATAAAATTTGCATATTATCATCAAGATTTTCACTAGGAGAATTGTACACACTAATAACTACATATTCCACACTATTTACATTAATTAACACAACAACAATATCCCTATGTACAAATAAAATAAGTGGTGAAAATTCACCATAAACTAAAATAGCCGCTCTTGGGCTATTAAAATAATAAATCAACTTAATATTTTTGCTAAATCCTGCAATATTCTGACCATAAAAATATGGTTCATTTACACTGATAATGTTAACATTTTTATTTACAATATACTGTGATAACAAAAAATTTGCTGCTTTCGCATGGGCTAAATTACAATGAAGAAAAACACATTTTTCCTCAGCCATAATCAATTCGAGAGCGACTAAACTCCAATTCCCTTTCCAAACTCATACATTTCGAATCTGCAGCACTATGTTTTACATCATAGTTTTTCCTGTATACATTATTTGCATGCAAGCAATTAATACAGCATAAAGCATTATTACATTCTGGACTTTCATGTCCAGTCTTACCACATTTAAAACATGTTTTATCGTTTTTACAATTTTTACTAATATGGCCAAATCTATTACAATTATAACACCTCATTTCTCTGAGAAACTCTTTCACATTCAATATCTCCCACTGGAGATATAATCTATCCCTCTTCATTATTTTTTTGAACCCACTTGGTTCAACCTCCAATACCCAATGAAGTGTTTTTTCATTTTTGCTTTTTATGGAGAATAATGGTTTAACATCTCCGATCAGTACTTCTTCGTTTTGTGCTTTCAATTTTTCCACTAATTCCTCTGGATTCATTGCTCTATCTACATTATAAAGGATCACCCTTGGATTCCTTTTCTTAGGTTTTACCACATTTACCATTTCCCTAAGATTTTGAGACAATTTTATTGCCTCCTCAAAAGCCTCAATATCGTCCAATTTTTCACAAGTTATCTTGACTCCTCCACTCTTGACTTTTCTGACTGATTTGACCTTAACTTTAAGGTTCGTTGGATTCACATTTTTAACTATTTCATTTTGGACAGTTTCTGAGCTCATTTCTTTATCCGTTGGATAAACCAATAGAATGTGATCTTGGGTTCGTCTTCTGCTGCTACTCCTATCTCTTGTAGGAGCAGAAACTGCAGCAGCATAGCTCACCTTGGTTGACTCTTCAACCACCTTCAAAACTTGCTCGTTTTGTTTTAAAGCTTTTTGCAAATTAATATTTACTAAATAATAATGTAAAAACAAACTTTGTACTTCATTAAAAATGACTGCCGAATCTTCCTTGTTCAGCTCTTATTCCTCTTTGAATTGAGGACCTCCATAATATTTTGGAAACTGTTCCACACTTGTGGTTCGGTTTCATTTTTCAAGTTGTCAGCCAAAGAGGCTGACCCTTCTTCTTCCACTTCTCCTTCCGACATCACCTCTTGTGATGTCACAACTTTCAAAGTTCAATCAAAATGACAGCTGAGTTTTACCCACAATAAAGTTGCAACAGAGTCGGTCTAGCACCCAAAAATATAAAAAATTTTTGGGTGAGCCCCCCGGCTTCGTCAAAGCACCGACTCTTTGGGACCAGACTAGCAAGGTGCGAATTATACAAATTTTCACAGAAAAAGAAACTGCAGCGCAATAGCTATTTCACAGTTTTATACCAATATTAACAAACTTTAGATTCACTGGTCCCCGGGGGGACCAGTGAATCTAAGTAAGACGGTTCTCTTAGGTAAGACGTGCCTCAAATCCCTTAGATCAGATGTGCCTCAAATTTCTTAGAAAAGACGTGCCTCGAATCTCTTAGGTAAGACGTGCCTCGAATTTCTTAGTTCAGTCGTGCGCCAAATCCCTTAGATCAATCGTGCCTCAAATCTCTTAGATCAAATATGCCTCAAATCTCTTAGGTAAGACGTGACTCAAATCCCTTAGATCAGATGTGCCTCAAATTTCTTAGAAAAGACGTGCCTCAAATCTCTTAGGTAAGACGTGCCTCGAATTTCTTAGTTCAGTCATGCGCAAAATCCCTTAGACCAATCGTGCCTCAAATCTCTTAGATCAAATATGCCTCAAATCTCTTAGGTAAGACGTGCCTCAAATCCCTTAGATCAGATGTGCCTCAAATTTCTTAGAAAAGACGTGCCTCGAATCTCTTAGGTAAAACGTGCCTCGAATTTCTTAGATCAGTCGTGCGCCAAATCCCTTAGATTAGTCGTGCCTAAAATTTCTTAGATCAGTCGTACTTCAAATCTCTTAGATCATTGGTACCTCAAATCTGTAAGATCAGTGATACTTCAACTCTTAGATAGGTGATACCTCAAATCTCTTAGATCAGTCGCTTCAGATATCATACTTGAATTATACACTTCATATATTATTCCCTGCAATACCTGCATATATTTACTTTCCCTGCAATACATGGTAATGCATAATAGGGAAAGTATTAGAATCATGCCGAAAATAACAAGTCGAGTTTTTAATAGATCTACACGTTTTAAAATCTCTAGAACACGAAAACACTATTTTTAGCGTGACGTCTGTGTGTGTGTGTTTGACTGTGCATATTTTGTATCCACTCTAACTCAAAAACTAGTTTACCGAATTTTATAAAATTTTATATGTAAGACACTTGTGAGGTACCCTGGGGCTGATTACATTTTGGTACAATTCGGAATAAAATAATTTTCCCTTTTTTGCAAAATGGACAGCAATAAATGTATGTGTCCACTCTAGCTAAAAAACTAACGTACCAAAATTTCACAAATTTTGGTGGATAAGTCACTTGTGGGTTGACCTGGTGCTGATTAGATTTTGGTACGATTTGAAAAAAGGAACCTGCCTTTTTTGGAAAATGGTCCGCAAAAATTGTCAAAATCTAAAATGAAAGATTATGTACGCTCAAGTATATCAATTAAATGCTTGTTTTATAAGTAATGTTGGATGATGAAAAGAATAAGACCCACTCCATTACTCTAGGACTAACCGTTTTCGAGATATTTTAGTTTTTTCGCATTTTCGCTACGCCACCTTTGAAAATATGTCCAGTTACTAAATGAAAACAAAAATCTGATGTGCGCAGTACATGACTTTCCCTGCAGACTTATATCCAGGTTCTCCTTATTTTAATTAAATTTAATTCACTTTTAATTCAATTATCTTTCTCATTTGGTAATTAGACATATTTTCAAAGGTGGAGTAGAGAAAATACGGAAAACTAAAATATTTCGAGAACGGCTAGTCCTAGTGTAATGGGTTGGTCTTATTCTTTTCTTCGTTAAACATTACGTATAAAACAAGCATTTAATGAATATATTTGAGTATACGTAGTTTTTCATTTTACCCAGTTACCAAATCAATACGAAAATTAAATTAAAAGTACAAATTCAGTGTAATTTAAAATAATTATGGGTGTTATTTTGTGCAATTAAGCTCAATGAATGATTGAAGAAAAAAAAGAGAACGTCAATATGAGTATTCGGGGAAAGTCATGACATCAGATTTTTAATTACAGAATACCAAACGTTATTCTCAAAACTGCTCTAGAGAGATCAGTTGAACATTGTTCATTGATGGTAAAAAATAAATATCGTAAAAATTTAACTTGAAAATTTTAATAAGGCATAACTAGGATTCCAGATTAATGATGCATATTATAATCTAGGTCTCACTAAAGATTTAAAAAACATACAGTTTTATAATGAATACCACGAAAATTTCTATTTAATAGACAAACAATTTTCTTGACACATTTAAGAAATTTAAGTAACTTCTAAATCCACTGCAAAAAAAATCTGATGTGGCAGCACATGACTTTCCTTATATAATGCAATAAATTTATTACTTATACCGTTAAAAAAATGTTATTTTATAGTAGATACTTATATTCTTTCCAAGATATTGAATTTTCTTCAATTAGTCGTCATTTTCATTGATTTAGCGTCATTTTTATCCATTTGGCGAGATTTTCATTAATTTGACAACATTTTAAAATGTCGCCAAGTTGGCGACATTCTGCTAAATTCGACGTCAAAATCTCGCCAAGCGTTATGGACAGAGAAATAAGTTATTTTTACAGCAGATTAATGACTATTGGCGTTCAAATACAAAAGTATTACTCAAAGTATATTTCCTCGTGAGTGTAACGAGTTAGATCGGGGCCGGCGGGATTTCTTCTTCTTCTTTACAGATATTAAAGTTATCTGTTCTTTCAAGAATTTCAGTTTTAATCGTAAATGTTTCTCATCATCATTTTCTTCAATTTCATCATAGCACTTCTGCAGAAGATAAGCGGCAGTTAACAATTTCTGATCAAAAGATATATCATTTATTTCATAGGATACTAAGAGGTTCATTAAACAATCAAATTTCGTCCATTTATCGCATTTGTAATCTGGGCCTAAAATCCACTCCAATGACTTAATCTCTATTGGGTTTCCTAAATGCCACACTTTGACAGTTAAATCTTTAAATACTTTTATGGACACTGTAATTTTAGGACAGTCACAGTCATCGATCCGATAATACAACACATAATCATCACGAATAATATTAATCCAATTAGGATGTTGCGCAGCGCCACATTTTTTTGTAAATTGTTCAAAAGATGAAATAACATCATTGGCACACCATTGCAAAAACTTCTCTTCATCTTTTGCTATCATTTCCTGACGACGTTGAGATGGTGATTTTCGTTCTGAAGCCAGTTGCACAGTTAAGTATGATGGTTGGTCTGGAAATATAGTTGGGTATGCATCCTTTGTTAGCGTAAAGTTTTTTCTTGGAAACACAATCACTGTGCCATCGTCTCGGGTAAATTTGTCTTCACGTATTACAAACTTCTCATCAAAGTGATGAACACAAACAACAGCTGTTGCACTGGGTTCAAAATCAGAGCGATTTATACTTTTTATCCATAAAGTACGCCTAGCTTCCTCTTTAGGAAAAAGGAATGATGGGATATAAGACGTGCCTCTATAGTTAGATCTACACATGGGAACACTGCATTTCCGACCCATCCTAAAAATAAAATGAATAAAATACTTAAGATGTTGAAACAAACAAAACATGAGTGTTAGAAAGAAAATAGTGGTAACACTATCACTATGTACAGGTTTTGATTACCCACTAGACAGATTTCAGGGGGGGTGCGATCGATCGACGAGCTTGACACACTAAATCTACTTTTCTTTCAAGCAAGTAATTTTATAATTAAAAAAAAAGTTTCTTTGTTTTTCCCAAGAAATAATAAATACTTTTTGCTTTGTTTCCAAAGTATGAAAACTAGAAATAACAGACTTTTCACTTCTTTATAAAAATATGTGTATCTATAACTATCACTGAGAACCGCACTGAGAATACAAACAAACTATCAATTAATGAAGTAGGTAGCACTAATCAAGGGCAGGAGCAGGCGTACATGAGCCCCATACAGAACCAATTTTTCTCAAGACATGTCGGAGATGGGCTGTTATTCATTATGTGAAAACTCCCATTCTCAATAGTGAAGAAACAGATTAATGCCTCCCACAGCGTTTAAATAATTTTAAAAACTTTACCATCTGATAAAACAACTCTTTCAGAAGTCATTTAGTATGGTTAACTCCAAAAAATGTTTTTTGGTGGTTGGGCTTTTGTACCGCTCACCGTCTCATATATATATATACAGTGCTGTAGTAGTAAAAAAAACAGAGGTATACCATGGGTGCATGCAGAATTTTTTCCAGGGGGAGGCGAAACATGTACTTACTACTTACACTTTCCAGGGGGAGGGGGGGCCAAAAAAACATGTACACACGCACATACATGTATATATATAGGAAATTCATAACCCAGGGGTTGATCGTCCCCTTGCGCTCCCCCCTCCGGGTGCCTATGGGGTATATTCAAAGGACCGGGGGAAATGTTCGAATCAATCGAAATTCAAATTATCGAGAAAAAAAAGCCTAATAATTTTATATTACAGGAAAGGAATTGTGGAACTTTGAAGAAACCTCGACTTAAGCAGAAATTCGTGTTCACAAGGTTCAAGTTATTGGGAGTTTGGTAAATCCGGAGATCAGGCATATCTCTATCATTTTCATTGAAATATTTTACAAACTGCTTGACGATAAATTGGGTGGCACTGCCCGGCCGTCCATACAGTTACCTTACACCTTTCTGGTAGGTCGGACGGTCTGGGTCTCAACAACAACAAACTGCTTGACGAGAGAAATCCGTTTCTGTGTCTTTTTTTGTAGTGCATACTCTTGATCTATTGTCAACTGAAGAGCGATGGTTGGCCAACCAAGAATTTACAAATTTTTCTTATTGTAAGTGTTCTATAGGTGGTCCATTTGCATTAATAAACATTAGATTGGAGACGTTTGAAATCAATAAAGATGATCTCAAATCTGTTACTATGTTGTTCATTAAACAAAGCGTTTTGCAAAGCGTGTGCATAGTTTTTAAGAAAAAGCAGGGTATACGGAATTTGCTTGAAAAATCAGAGGGTATACGGCATACACCGCTGTATACCCTCCACTACAACCCTGTATATATATATATATATATATATTACAACATATTTTTTAAGTTGAGAAGAAAAGTAGAAAGTACATTTTTGTTATAAGAGAGTTTATTTGGATGCAATAGGTGTAAATTTATAATCACTATAAATTAGTAAACAATAAATGTATATTAAAATTTTAATCATAATTTTTTTTAAATCATTGATATATATATTTTTTTCTCTCTCTTATTGGCTTTAAACAATGCAATGTAGATTCTGTTAATTTGATTCTACTAACTGTAGGCCTATATTATATTATCTAGACTTATATTAATCAGATAATGATTTCAGGAACAACACTGAATATTTTAAATATATACTTATTTAAATACTATTACAATGTAGGCCCCCCTATGACTTTTATATTTTATGAATATATTGAAGGAATATAAAGTTATGATGCCTCTAAAATAATTGGTTTGTTATATTTGGGATATATATGCCACACTATCTTCTTTCCAACCCATCTACATTACGTCTACATCTAAATAACGTTTATTTCACAAAAGCCAATAAAAACGCTAAATTCACAAGTATTTACTATTGGACGATATTTGACTCAGCAAATTTTCATCGCCCCAAACTTTTTTATATATTTCGGCACATATTAACTGATTATGTATTTTCATTTGAAGCAGACATTTTACACATTTAACATCTAAGCGATTTCCATCAACTTCTTACGTAGCAAAAATACTCGTTCAACGGACGAATTTGAAGTTGGATTTGAAAAAATTACGCTACCTAAACTCTTGACATCCATGAATCTAGTTATAAATCACTTCTAATCATGTTCTAGATATTAAAAATACACTTAAAAGAAAACCAAACCCCTTTCGGTGATACGTTCGTTAGACCTATACTGCATGTGCCTCACTCTAAGTATCTTGAAAAAAGTGGACAAATTGATTACATTTTCCCTTAAATTTTAGAAATTAACAACACCATGCATTATTATTATTACCTAGATAATAAAAATAATAACGATATAGCTTACCTTATTAGGATATATCCGTTTCTTCGTCAATATTAACAGTATCTCACTTTCAACCACATACTGAAGTTGCAAATTATGGGATGTACTTTATGACGTCACGAGCAACAGCAGCGCCGCAGGCATAGGCCCGATAAGAAACAGAACTAATCCCGCCGGCCCCGGTTAGATCCACAAGAATGATGTCACCAAATTTATCACATGATATTACAAATGAAAAGTGAACATGTTTCTTAACAGTTAATATGTTTTTACATTTATGGGATTTTTTGATAAATTTATTTGAAGAATGTGCAATATCTCGAGAACGATTCATGCTAACGTTCTAAAGTTTATGTCAATCGTTTTCTAAGGAAAAATTACATAAGAAATGTCTATTTGCGTAACTTTATTAAAGGTTTTGATTTTTTGATGATTTTTTCAAAATTTCACTCGAAAATTTAGGGGGGGTTCTGGACATTCGATTGTGTTTTAAAACAATAGGCTTCCAGTATTCACGGATTGTGATTTTTGCACCAAATTTTATTCGAATAGCGCCATTCGTTTGTGAGATATCGTCTCCACAGACTCACTGACATACACACATACTTTCATACACATACACACACACAGACATCACTTCGAACATGTTCGATTCGTGATCAGGGATGCTTGAAACGTGCTAAAACTCGAATTCGAATTTTCGACCCCGTCACAATACTTTCCTTATACATTATGTATATAAGGAAAGTAAAAATTCGAATTCGAATTTTCGACTCCGTCACAATACTTTCCTTATACATTATGTATATAAGGAAAGTAATTAATTCCAATTTTAGACTTTATTCGTAAAGTTTTTCAACACATTAAAATAGTTAGGGTAAGGAAAGTGTAATGGAACTAATTGTTATACTTTTAAACAAAACAAAAAAAATCCACTCAAATTCGTAGAAATCCATTCCTACGTTTCAATCCTTAAAGCCTGCAACTTCCACAATATCCAGACTGGTCTCTCATCCGACTGACGAATCCGGTGTTAGTTGCTTACGCAATCACCCATTTTAGGTCTGCCGCCGAACAAGACGCTAAACTCTAGTTATTGTGCAACGTACAATTACATAATTTCATCATCATCTAGGGTGGTCTTCAGCCATAGAGGATGCACGTGTGCGAATCTAGTGAATTACGAGCTAAAGAGCGAAACAACACTACTAGATGGTCTCCTCGTCCGGCTTGATTAGGGGTTGAAAAAGAATAAAATCATGTAATGTAGATGGTTAACCTAAAATCACTTGGATTAGAATATCATAATGACATAATGCAGAAGCTGTTTCAGTGACGCTTTAAGAAACAACTAATTCATCTCTAGTTCAAAGACCTCCGTGAGACAATATCAATGTCTTCAATGGTAAAATACGCTTAAGCGCTTCTTTCTCGGAAAAGACCAAAAGAAATGTCCATCCCATTAGAGTTCGCATTAAGCACAGGCAAATGGTTTTTTAAAAGTACGCAAAAGTCCACGCTAATTCCCTGCTGTTGCCACAGAACTTCTGAGAGAAAAATCCAGCGGCTTAGACGAAATGCAAATAAGATGGTTCATTAAGCATTTGGAACAAGGGTATGAACAGTATTCGTCCCGATCGATTTTCATGCGAATATAGAAAATCGAATTTATCGCAAAATACACTTTTTCGAGTTAGAGTGGATACGTACGTTGCACATACAGACACAGACAGACAGACAGACGTCACGCTGAAAATGGTGTTTTCGTATTCTAGAGGTCCCAAAACGTGCAGATTCGTCGAAAACTCGAGTTGCGATTTCCGACACGATTCCAATACTTTCCCTATACATTACCATGCATTACAGGGAAAGTAAAAAAATCTGATGTGGGCAGCACATGACTTTCCCTGCAGACTTATATATACATTATCTTATTTTAATTAAATTTAATTCACTATTAATTCAATTTTCGTTCTCATTTGGTAACTGGACTCATTTTCAAATTTGGCGTAGAGGAAAAAACAAAAAAATAAAAATATCTCGAGAACGGCTAGTCCTAGTGTAATGGGGTTGGTCTTATTCTTTTCTTCGTTAAAAATTACGTATAAAACAAGCATTTAATGGATATATTTCAGCATACGTAGTTTTTGCAAAAAAAGGTAGGTTATTTTTTTCCGAACCGTACCAAAATCTAATCAGCACCAGGGTGACCCACAAGCGACTTATCTACCAAATTTTATGAAATTCAGTCCATTAGATTTTAAGCTAGAGTGGATACAAGCTTTTGAGGGCCATTTCGCAAAAAAAGCCGGGTTCTTTTATCCTGAATCATACCCAAAACTAATCAGCACCAGATTCGCCCACAAGTGACTTACCTACCAAATTTTATAAAATTCGGTCAATTACTTTTTAGTTACAGTGGATACAAAATCTGGACAGACAGACACACAGACATCACGCTAAAAATAGTTTTTTCGTATTCTAGAGGTCTCGAAAAGTGTAGATTCTTCGAAAACTCGAGTTGCGATTTTTGACACCATTCCAATACTTTCCCTATACATTACCATGCATTACAGGGAAAGTAAAAAAAGCGATTAGAATAGTCTTTTTAAAGAGTCAAAATAAATTTCCATCACATCTTTAAAACTTTATTTTTCAGTATTCCCCTATGGCTCTGAAAGTTAAAACCCTTTTAGAGATTACTGATTTTATTTTTCTGAAAATATCGTAAGAAAAGTTGTTTTATGGAAACTTTTTAGTTTAGACATATTTAAGGAAGCAAACCTTACCAGAGAAGTTTCGTCGGGATATTCTTAACTTGTTTAAGAAATAATAAATACAAGTTTGAACAAATCACATTATACACGCTTTGTGTGACGACAACGGTCGCTGGAGTAACATCTGAGATTCGATTAAAAAAATTATCGATTCTTTGAGAAACTATGTATCTATATCAGAATTGTCCGCCTAACGTGTTTTTGTCTTTGATGACCTAGAAGACTGAATCAGTGGTCTGGGTTTTCGACACTTATGGTATCGACCATGGGAAAGAACCTAATGACACCGGATATTCGATTTCTTTTCAGGGGCGGAGAAATAGCTTTTTTTTCTCAAAAAGTATTTTCAGACCCTCCAGAAGCCCCCCCCCCGTGTGACCCAGAAGCCTGAATCTTTGCACACTTATAGAATCGACCCCAGGACAGAGCCCAACAGTAACAGATTTTCGATTCCAACCCCCCAGGGGCAGAAAAAGACTATTTCTTTCCTTTCCTCGAAAAACTGATTGTAGCCTCTTAAAAACTATTCCCCTCCGGTGATCTATAAGGTTGAATCTTTGCACACTTATAGTATCGACCACGAGACAGAACTTCACAGAGCCGGATTTTCAACTGCCTTCCTTTGGGACGTAGAAATTGGATTCAGTTTATATTTAAAGCAAAAACGTTTTTCAACATACAACCTTTGAACTTTCTGGAACATAAATCTAATTTACCGCGTTATATGGGTCTATGAAATATAAAATGTCGACTCATGCTGAAAATCATATCAAAACTACTTTTACAGTAAATATTTGCTTAATTTGGCAACATTTACTGCCCTGAAAATCAGAATTAAGTTTTTAGACCCCACCCGATGAAGTCGTGGACGTGCATTATGTATTGTTGTAGATCAGTGGTTCCCAAACTGGGGTCCCCGGACCCCTGGGGGTCCGCGACGAGGTTTTAGGGGGTCCACGAACAACACACAATATTTAACTAATCAATAGTTAGCTTTAAGAAAAATAAAATTCATTATTTTTATCCACTCTTTTTTTAATTTTATTTTTTTAAATAAAATAATAATGAACTTTTTTTCTAAATAACTTTGAATTAAATACATTGATGAAATTAATTTCAAACTGATAGGTTATATCTTCAAACAGAATTAAATTGTTTGGGAGTAGGTTTCGTTTTGGCACAATTCGATGATTAACGGTGACTATACTTTGATGTAGCTCGGACGTCAAAGCACTTGTAACTTCGAGCATTACTACTAGAGACCGGACTACTAGAGAATACTACTGCTAGAGACCGGATGACGTCAGCTTTGAATAGAGGGGGACGTAGCGAACATCTCCCGCCTCTCCTCTTGCAATATGGTTTTAAGGGGTCCGCGAAATTTTTTTTTCTCTGAGAGGGTCCGTGGACCGGAAAGTTTGGGAACCACTGATAATTAAAAAATATTTAGAGATCAAAACATGGAGGCAAAAAAATAAGGGGTTAAAACTTTATAATAAGAAAACACCGATATCGTTTGAGACCATGGAGCTAGAAAGAAGGAGATAAAACTCACATGGATGAAAAGCTTGAAAATGCCACAATGTTTTGATATTTAGGTGTCGCTAGTGTTCGTAAAGTAGCTACTATTGTTAGTTGACACAACAAAAAGGCGTAGCACTTAGTATATGTATTTTACTTTCCTTATATACATAAAGTATAAGGAAAGTATTGTGACGGGCTCAAAAATTCGAATTCGAATTTTCGACGGGAGAGCACGCTTCAAGCATCCCTGATCACGAATCGAACATTTTTGAGATGATGTCTGTGTATGTGTGTGCGTGTGTGTGTGAAAGTATGTGTGTGTGTCTCAGTGAGTCTGTGGAGACGATATCTCACGAACGGACGGAGCGAATCGAATGGAATTTGGTACAAAAATCACAATCCATGAATACTGGAAGCCTATTGTTTTAAAACACAATCGAATGTTCCAGAACCTTCCTAAATGTTCGAGTGAAATTTTGAAAAAAAAATCATCAAAAAATCAAAACCTTTAATAAAGTTACGCAAATAGACATTTCTTATGTAATTTTTCATTAGAAAACGATTGACATAAATTTTAGAATGCTGGCATGCACCGTTCTCGAGATAATGCACATTTTTCAAATAAATGTATCAAAAAATGCCATAAATTAAAAAAAAGTATTAACTGTTGAGAAACATAATAATAAAAATGAAGAAAATAAAAATGAGAAACATAATGATAAATTTGATGACATCATTCTCATGGATCTAACTCGCTCCATTCATTAGAAAAGATACTTTGAGTAATACTTTTGTATTTGAACCCCAATAGTCATTTATCTGCATTAAGAATAACTTATTTCTCCGTCCATAAGCTTGGCGAGATTTTGGCGACGAATTTAGCAGAATGTCGCCAAATTGGCGACATTTTTAATGTTGCCAAATTAACAAAAATCTCACCAAATGGATAAAAATGACGCTAAATCAATGAAAATGACGACTAATTGAAGAAAATTCAATATCTTGGAAAGAATATAAGTATCTACGACTAAGAATAACATTTTTTAAACTGTAAAATAGTAAATTCATTGCATTATATAAGGAAAGTCATGTGTTGCCCACATCAGATTTTTTTTGATTATTTTTAAATTAAAGGTTCCCTAATTATGAGTATAATTAAGTAGTATTTTCATAGTTGTAGGATAGCGTACAAAATACATGTAGATAAAAATAAATTGAAAGGTAAAATAATTTTGAATATGTAGGAATATTCTTTATCGTTTCAAGTCTACTTTGTATTGCGCTAATAATTAATTTTTACAAAAATGACAGTTTAAATACATATTTTAGGCCTTTCGCCATAAAAATGCATATAATGCAGGACTACATATCTTATCCCAGCGCCATCTGAATTATTGCTTCAAACGACATTGGCGTTTTTTCAATATGAAGTTTTAACTCCTTACTTTTACCTCCATGGTTTGAGACAATAATTCAGGTGGTATAAAATAAGTATTCCTGCACTGTATACATTTCTATGGCGAAAGGCCTAAAATATTTATTTTGACTGTCAATTTTGTAGAAATAAATAATTAGCGCAATGCAAAGTAGAACGGATATAATAAAGGATGCTCCTATGTATTCAATTTGTCTCGGGTTCTTCATGCTCTTCAAGTTCGACTCCAACTATCCCCTTACCCTCCAGGGTGGGGCGTTCCAATTGGGCAGACCAGGTAGAGAAGGAGGAAGCTTCAAGATCTATGAGGAAGCTTCAAGATCATCATTCCTATGAAAATCAAACATATTTACCATCAGAGGCAAGATATTTCATCTTGGAAAAAGTAGATGGTTCTTTCAGTAATGTTTCACCATTTTTGATTCAAAAAAGCATACAAGGAATTGTTGGTGATGTCGTTTCAATAAAAAAACTAAGATCAGGTGATTTAATGGTGCAGGTGTCATCCAGTGCACAAGCAAAAAACATCTTGAGTATGAAAACAATGGGAAACTTCGAAGTAAATGCTACCATCCACAGATCTTTAAATTTCTCTCGGGGAGTAATCTCAGAACCAGACCTCATTTTTGACTCCGAAGAAGAAATTTTAACAAACCTAAGACAACAAAAAGTTTGTGGCGTCCGCCGCATAAATATACGAAAGGAGGGAAAACTTATACCAACCAAACATCTAATATTAACTTTCGAGACACCAATTCTGCCCCAAACATTAAAAGTAGCATATCTAAAATGTTCAGTTAGACCATACATTCCAAACCCCCTAAGATGTTTCACTTGTCAAAGATTTGGACACTCAAAGTTGGCATGTCGAGGAAAAGTGACTTGTGCTAATTGTGCAGTGGTTGGACATGATAGTAGCTCTTGTTCTGGGACAGCAAAATGCAAAAATTGTGAGGGTGAACACCCATCTTACTCACGATCATGTCCTACGTTTAAGCTTGAAAAAGAAATATTGACCCTTAAAGTAAACAGTAATTCCTCATATCTAGAAGCAAGGAAAATAGTATGTTCCCGTACACCTAAAGCCGGTATCTCATATGCTGCTTCCATGAGAAATAGTAAGCAAATGATTTCCATTGGCATTCAAACAGAATCAGAAGATCAACCATTAACAGTTCCTGTAACAGAAACATCGACCGCACTTAAAAAATCAGCACAGTCTAACACAAATATAAAACCTGCAAAACCTTTAACTAATACTAAACCTAACTTCCATGGAACTACTGAAAACAAAACAATACATGACAAGACAAGCAAAATTAAAGACACTAATACTAAAAATGTAAAAGCAAAGCATAAATCTTTAAAGTTGAAAATATCAAAAGAGGGTCCTACCACCAAAAGACCCCCTGAAAGAACAGACTTTCTAAAGAAAAAATCTAAAAATCAGGTATCTGATGATGATGATGATGATGAGGATGATGCTGTACATGGATTTGTTTCTGAAGATGAAGACATGGCGACAGATGAGGCCTTCCAAGAGCAGCTTGCTTCTGTGCCATCGGATTAAATTTTTTTTATGGCTACTATTCTTTCTTGGAATTGTCGAGGTCTTCGCATTAAACTGTATGATATTAAAGCCCTTTTGAATACATACAATCCTGCTTGTATAGCGCTCCAAGAAACATTCTTAAAATCTGCAGACACAGTTAAAATTCGCCGTTTTAGCACAAATTAGGAAAGACTATGATCATGGAGGAGACAAGGTTTCTGGTGGTGTTGTCTTGCTTGTGTCTCATAACTACCCATCCATCATTCTTCGCTTAAATACTCAGCTACAAGCTGTGGCTGTCCGAATTCATCTTACCATATTGATTACAGTTTGCAGTATATACCTTCCACCTAATAACCACATTAATCAAAATGAACTCAATAGCTTGATTAGCCAACTTCCTACTCCATATCTGATCTTGGGTGACTTCAATGGTCACAATCCTCTGTGGGGAAGCAAAGACATAAATAGCAGAGGACAGCAAATTGAGCAGTGTCTTAGTGCTTACAGTCTGTGCCTTTTTAATAATAAGGAATACACTTACTTTCATGAACCTAGCAGGACCTATCACAGTATCGACCTTGCTATATGTACACCAGCCATATTTCCATTCTGGAACTTCACAGTTGATAATGATCTCCATAATAGCGATCATTTTCCTATCATCCTGTCTGGCAGTCATGTCATGTCATCTGTTAAAAAACCATCTCGATACATTTTTTCAAAAGCCAATTGGACACAATATACTCACCTTGCTGAGATTACTACTGGTATTATCCAAAACGGAGATATTGACACTGTGGTGGATAGAGTTACTCAACTGCTGATCAAGGCCGCAGATGATGCTATTCCAAAAAGCTCTTCAAAAACAACCAAATTTCACTTTCCTTGGTGGACTTCTGAATGTATGGTGACCATTAAGCAACAACGTAAGGCTTGGGGTATTTTTCGGCGTTATCCTACAATGACCAATTACATAGCTTTTAAGCAAGCAAAAGCAATTGCTAGAAGAGTTCGTCGAAAGTGTCAACGGGAGTCATGGCAAAAGTATGTATCCGAAATAACTTTCTCTACTCCAAGCAAAATCGTATGGGAAAGGATGAAAAAGTGTTCTGGATTATATAGAGAACATCCCATTTCCATTCTAAATTGCAACGGTTCAACTATTTGTTCCTCGTTAGACATTGCTAATGAAATTGCCAAACAGTTTGCAAATGTCTCTAATGCAACAAACTACCCTGAACCATTTCTAACTCATAAACTCAGGTCGGAAAGTAAACCTATTGTTTTCCTAGAAGCAAATAATCAACAGTACAATTCAGAGTTTACCATGACAGAGTTAATGACAGCTTTATCAAAAACACACAAAACTTGTAGTGGACCAGACGAAATTAATTATCTCATGCTAAAACACCTTTCTCATGACTCCTTGTTGAACCTCTTGCAGCTGTTCAACAGAATCTGGTTCGAACATAAATTTCCAAAATCATGGCAAAGAGCTATCACCATTCCCATCATGAAACCAGGTAAAGACCCACTAAGTCCTTTAAGTTATCGACCTATAGCACTTACAAGCTGTGTATGTAAACTGCTTGAAAAAATGGTAAACGCTAGGCTTGTATATTTTTTAGAAGACAATAAAAAATTATCGCCACATCAAAGTGGCTTTCGACAAGGTAGATCTACCATCGACAATCTAATTTCCTTAGAATCACAAATTAGGACTGCCTTTCTTAGGCGAAACCATTTAGTTTCCATATTTTTTGATATAGACAAAGCCTATGATCGAACATGGCGCTATGGTATTATTAAGGACCTCTTTGATTTTAATTTAAAGGGTAATCTTCCCATTTTTATCCAAAACTTTTTAGATTTTAGGACATTCCAAGTTCGCATTGGCTCAGTTCTCTCTCACACATATGTACAAGAAGAAGGAGTGCCACAAGGAGGTGTACTGAGCGTGACACTTTTTAATATCAAAGTCAACAGTATTTTAAACCAATTACCATTGTCAGTTCATAAAACCATGTATGTTGATGATCTGCAAGTTTCCTATCAGGCACATGATATGCGTTCAGTTGAGCGACAATGTCAAGCTGCTGTTAATTGTATCTTGCGATGGGCAAACTTGAATGGATTCAGTTTTTCTACTCAAAAGACATGTTGTGTTCACTTCACAAGAAAACGTGGTATTCACTTACCCCCAGAAATCTTTATGGGAGACGTTAAGATCACAGTAGCAGACGAAGTCAAATTTCTCGGAATCTGGTTTGATAAGAAACTCACTTTCTTGCCCCACATCCAAAGACTGCGAACGAAATGTGAGAAAGCTCTAAATATCTTGAAAGTTCTTTCAAATACAAAGTGGGGTGCAGATCGGATTTCCATGCTTCGAATCTATAGAGCTGTTATTCGGTCAAAGCTTGACTATGGATGTTCTGTGTATGGATCAGCACGAACATCTGTGCTTAAGAAGCTCGATCCAATTCATAATAATGCTCTTCGTATTTGTTCTGGTGCCTTCAAAACTTCTCCTATTCAAAGCATATACGTTGACTGTAATGAGACATCACTCGAACTCAGGCGAGAACAGCTCTCACTGAATTATCACTTTAGAGTCATGTCCATGAACTACCATCCTTTGCAACGAATCATCCTGGATGTGCAGTACGATCGGCTGTATTCAGCCCGACCCTCCTGTATTCCTTCCTTTGGCATGCGAATGCGCAATAGTGTATCATCAACTCCACTAGAAAATCTCAATGTTAGAAAGAGAAAGGCTTGTGAAATACCTCCTTGGCAAGTCCCAAATTTCATTTTTCTCAATCCTTTTGTTAATTTTTTAAAGAGTAGTACACCTGATTCCATTTATGTTCAACTTTTTGCAGAACATAGTGATTTATTTAAGGAGTTCACTCCTATTTTTACAGATGGCTCCAAAACAGCAGCACATGTCGGATTTGCTTATGTATGTAATGATATAGTTAAGTCTTTTAAACTTCATACCTCATGCTCCATTTTTACTGCAGAAATCACAGCAATTCACCAGTCATTAATTTTCATCACCCATCAAAGGGTAAATAAATACATCATATATACAGATTCATTAAGTTCTTTGCAATTGCTTTCATCCAGAATGGCCATGCTTCATCCCATTGCCTCAGATATCCTCCAACTTGTGCATCGTCTGAAGGCACGGGGACACCATATTCAATTTTGTTGGGTTCCAGGGCATGTTGGTATAAAGGGAAATGAATTGGCTGACACCGCTGCAAAAACAGCTAATCGTATTATGAATCATCCCATTCCTTTGACAGATATTAAAAAAACTATTAGTAAAATATTATATGATAAATGGCAACATTCATGGAATCAGCAAACTCAAAATAAATTGTATGAGATAAAGCCTTTAATACAGAAGTGGACTAGTTTTCAGTGTAGGAAACTTGATGTTATATTAACTCGTTTGCGCATTGATCATACTCGTTTTACCCACAGACACTTACTGTTAGGAGAAATTGAACCCTTTTGTAATAGGTGTCAGACGTCAGCAAATATCAAACATATTTTAATTGAGTGTTCGAAATATAAACAGTTCCGTTTTAAGCATTTCAAGACGTATACTTTACATTTGGCAGAATTGATTGGAGAAAATCCTCATTTAGAGCTTTTCCCATTCCTTCTGGACATTGGTTTTTTTCCATCATTTTTAACTTCACTTTTTATAACCTTTTAGTCATTTTTCATCTCGTTTTCATTGTTGTACATGTTCCATAGTCATGGTTTTTTCACACATTATAACTCTTTTAAATTATACACGTGTTTTAATCCATACTAATTTATGTATCTTGGTACCATATGTCTGGCGCAGCATATCCTCTTTGGATCTTGTGCCATTAAACCATAATCAACCAACCAACCAACCTATGTATTCAAAATTATTTTACCTTTTAATTTATTTTTATTTCCATATATTATTCTGTACTGTATCCTATAACTATAAAAAAATCTGATGTGGGCAGCACATGACTTTCCTTATGCAATGCAATGAATTTACTATTTTTACAGTAAAAAAAAAAAGATTATTTTCATAGTAGTTATTTATATTCTTTCCAAGATATTGAATTTTCGTCAATGAGTCGTCATTTTCCATGTCGTCATCATCAATGAGTCGTCATTGATTTAGCGTCATTTTTATCCATTTGGCGAGTTTTTCGTTAATTTAGCAACATTTAAAAAGTCGCCTAGTTGGCGACATTCCACCAAATTCGTCGCCAAAATCTCGCCAAGCGTTATGGACGAAGAAATAAGTTATTCTTACAGCAGATAAATGACTATTGGCGTTCAAATACAAAAGTATTACTCAAAATACCTTTTTCCACGAATGGAACGAGCTAGATCCACGAGAATGATGTCACCAAATTTATCGCATGGTATTACATATGAAAAGTGAACATGCTTCTGAAAAGGAAATATTTTTTTTTATTTTATATGACTTTTTGATAATTTTTGTGAAAAATGTGCAATATCTCGAGAACGGTTCATGTTAGCATTCTAAAGTTTATGTCAATCGTTTTCTAATGAAAAATTTAATGGAAATGTCCATTTGCGTAACTTTATTAGCGGATTTGATTTTTGACGATTTTTTCAAAATTTCACTCGAAAATTTAGGGGGGATCTGAACATTCGAGTGCGTATAAAAACAATAGGCTTCCAGTGTGTACGAATTATGATTTTTGTACCAAATTTCGTTCGAATCGGTTCATTCGTTCGTCAGTTATCGTCTCCACAGACTCACTGACACACGCACACACACACACACACACACATACTTTCACACACACACACACACACATACTTTCACACACACACACACACACACACATCACTTCAAAAATGTTTGATTCGTGATCAGGGATGCTTGAAACGTGCTCTCCCGTCGAAAACTCGAATTCGAATTTTTGACCCCGTCACAATACTTTCCTTATACATTATGTATATAAGGAGTAAAAATACTGGTTAATTATACTCATAATTAGGGTACCCTTAAAAATAATCAAGAATACGCATGCTAAATGTTGTTTCAACCAACATTTAGCATGCGTATTTTTGATTACAACAGCTTCTTTACTAATACTTCTCAAAGCATTATGGCATTTTCAAGCGTTTCACCCATAGGAGATTTATCTCCTTCTTTTTAACTCTATGGATTAAAATATTGCAACAAATCAACAGAGAGGCTGCAGCAAAGCAGCAGAAAAATAATAATATTAATAATACTAAAAACAAGCTATGATTTTTTTTCGACGCAGTTTTTCTGCAACCCGTACAAGAATCCGCGCAACAACGCAACACTGTCCATAATAAATTCTATATTATGAATTATGATATTTGATTCACATTAACTTTTTTTCTTCCCTGTGAATGTAACGTGCTGGCAGTACAATGGCTGTAATGGATCTGTGTATCTTTATGAACAGTTTGGAAATCAACACACTTTAAGTTAGGTGGTGACTGTCAGTGATGAAAAGTGTATTATTAAACACGTAAAATGAGAAAAAGGATGTTTGTGAGGATGAGAACACTGTGGAAGTGTGTTTGGAAGGTTAGGAACCTCTCCATTTCTTGAGAGATTCACTTTTACATTTCAATCTATCAGTATAAAACTACCAGATATGACCGATGTTGCTCGTGATTAAAAACGTGCAAATTCTAGTATTTTAAATAATATTGTTCTTCACAAAATTTTATTAAAAATATAATTTAATTCCCCTAAAATGATGATAAGAATCCCTGTTCCCGCTATACAAAATATTAATTTCTAACAGATGGACCGGCACTTGATACATCCATCATTCGCCTATACATCGGCCAGAATCGTAAACCATCACACCAGTGGGGGCGGAACACAATGCGCCCAAGAACACAACACTCATGCTCGCAGGTGGGAATCGAACCCACAACCCGGAAGTCGAGCGAACAGGAGGAAATGCTTGCCTTGACCGCTTAACTACCGCGTCGGTCTATACAAAATTATCTACATAGCAAATCTGAATAAGAAATCTTAATTTCGTCTGTAAATCAATATATATATATATATATTCCATTTTTCTATTTTTTCCCCTTTGATTGTAGATTTGCAGTTTTATAATACCTGTTTCAACAATTCAAGTAATTGTAGATGAATTAAGTAAATTTCAGGACTGTTATCAAAAAATATGCTTCACGATCTTTCAGCCGTTCTCGAGATATTTTAGTTTTTTCGTATTTTCTCTACGCCACCTTTGAAAATAAGTCCAGTTACCAAATGAGAACGAAAATTGAAATAAAAGTGAATCAAATTTAATTAAAATAAAAAGAACGTGGATGTAAGTCTGCAGGGAAAGTCATGTGCTGCTCACATCAGATTTTTTTTTTATTGGTGCATATATTTTTTGCAACAGAGTGTATTTTTTTTTGGAGGGGGAGGGGCATGCTCGCACGTGGTGTTTATGAACGAGTAATTGAAGCGTAGAGTAAATTGTGCGCGCGCCAATCAGTATTTCGCATTTTTATTTTAATTTTTCATAAACACAAGTTAGAACGAATCGTGATTTAGAATGGAGTGATCCATGGAATCACTTTACCTCCGTGGATTTGATTTCTTATATAATCTATTGTTACGGCGTATCCTCTTAAATCGTGGGTGTGAGTTCAGGAGACAAGAATGACTATACGACGACAAGCTTGTGATGATGATAAAGAGAACATCATAAATAAAACATTATAAATAAAACAGGTACTAAATTGGCATAAAATACCCCTTTTTCCTGTTCTATATATAAGTTATGGAATTGAAAAAGAATTACTTGTGGTAAAGATAGGTGAATATAATCCCTCAACTACACCCTTAGATTAAATTTTTGTTATAAATCATATATGTAATACAGGTACTTAAGGTACTAATCCCCTTGTTCCCTGCATAAACATACATGGTGTAAAAGCATGAATAGTGTATAAAATGAAAAGTTGCAAGACAGAATTTTTTTTTTTTTGCAGTGGAGCTAGGCCTTTCTGGGTCCCCCCAATTTTTTTTTTTGAAAACGAATGAATTGAAAAAAGTGAAAAGCATTTCCGAAACCATGTACGTTATCAAGGTCATATCTGGTTCGTTAATGCTGATTTTACGTTTCTGTGTGCATTATTGTAAATTGTATTACAGAAATAATGCACATATGGCCCGACGTAGAAGAAAGTAGAAAATGGATCAGATATAAATATAAAACTAATCAAATAAAATAATCAAATATACCAGCGTATGGCAGTGTATTTATATGAGAATACAACGTTATGTATAAGATGAAAAAGAATAAGAATACGAATAATAATAAAATAACATAAATTGAGTTACCCCTTGCGTTGCTAACATTGGAGAGTAATTGATACTGACTAAGCATTTTTCAACTCAAAACAGGTTACAGTTAATTTGATAGACTAAGAGTGCAACTGTTGGAAGTGAAACATGGAGATGATAATTTGTTTAAAATTTTTTATTCAAAAATGGTTGAGATTGACCTGTCAATATGTTGCTGTAATTGGAGCAAGGCTCTGAATTTAAAATTAAATTGTGTTTTAATAAATGAAAAATTAAGGTTTGGCGGGTATGTATTTTGTATAGTGGTGTTTATGATCATCTTTTTACGTAGTTATCTTATATTTTAAGTCATGGTTATTTGAATTATAATTTATCTCTAATCTATCATCAATGGAATTTCATATAATATTTTTATTACACACACACCCACATATATATATATATATATATATAAATGCAAAAATAACGCTTCGGCAGACGATAATTAGCTGAATATTTCAGAAATGAAGCTGAAATTTTCATGAACGCCTGTAATTGTGGCTTTTCTTATCAGTTTGCCGGAATTATCAACAAAGCTGAAAAAAAAAAAACGAGCGAAGGTTGCAGAATGTTTTACAGTGTAGAACACAATGTTTGTGCCGCCCAGGCGGTGAAGTGGATAGCGTCTCCGACTTCTGTCTAGTGGGCTTGGGTTCGAATCCCGAGTAAGGCAAGGGTCGAAAGCCCAGACCACACGGCCAACCCAAAGGTTTATGGCAACAAAATGTGTGGCCGCCGAGTAAGGCAAGGGTGTCCTTCATGAGGATGAAGTCAGTCTTCCGCCTTCTGGGTCCTCGCTAAATGTGAAGCTGCACCCCCCCCCCCCCCCGACCTTCGTCAGTGATGCTTGTTTGTGTTATTAAACTTTGTGATCTCGTCTCGTGTCATTCTTTGTACTTCTTCTGGCATCACTGGTCCTGTTTGCGGCTCGACCGAAACAGGAGGTTATAAGAAACAACAACAACAGCAACAACACAATGTTTGTGGTATACAAGTAAAACTATAAATACTATGGATTACGAATTTAAGAAATTTGAGTAGGGGACACGCACGGCAGATCGTTTTCAAACACGTCCCTTGAAATCGAGCACATTTTAAGAATTTCATAAAATTAAACAATTCGCGAGTTTTGAGAAATGAAAGGCATTCGACTTTTGACAAGGCGCTCTGAAAATTTTTAATGAATCGGGTTTAAAGCTGCCATCAAGACAACTCTTACGCTAAAAGAAGTAATTGAAAAGATGGATGTAAGCCAAATTACAAAGCAACTGAGTGACCCTTCATCTCTCCCAACATTAATTCAAAATTTACATTCTTTAAAACAGAATCCGTTCGACAAAAATATGCTATAAAGCATATACACATGACTGTTAAGTTCATCATATGACGTCGCGTTTTGCTACACGGAAATATCAGTCGCGTTTTACTAATGCGGTTGTTTCATCTCTCTATCTTGAAAAATGAGGCTGTTTTTGTCCTCCGAAACCGGCTAATACTTTCAATCAACTCTTTATGCTGTGTTATTGTTCATACGATAAAATAAAAATTTATTAATTTCTAGGGAACACCATCTTTGATTTTTTTCCAGAAATGTCGTAGCATTCTAAAGAAAATACCACCCATCTTGTTTTTAAAATTTCTCCACGAAAGGCATCCTCCTTTTATTGCAAGACACCACGTGGTTGGTCCTCGCTGGTAAAATAACTTAGATAACGAATATTAAATACCGCCAAAGAGTTAAATAAATAAAACCTGCTACTCAGTCACGCACTGATAACAAAAGGTGCAAATTTGTCCGCTGATTGGTTCGTAGAAAAGGTCTCATTAATCACATTTAGCACCAATTAAATATCTTGATAAAAAAAAAAAAATAGCGCCACATTCTTCGTTTAAATAACTACTATGGGGTAAAGAGACGTCGAACGCGAAATTCCCCGGGGTATGAGCAAATGAGGTAATTTGAGATAGGTAAAAAAAAAAATTAGGCATCATTGGAGTGTCACGCGCTACAGTTCTGAAGAATAATGGATGCCACAGGCAGAGTCGGAATGATTTACAGCCCATTTTCAGAGTGCCACTCAGAAAAGGGTTACTGGCTATACAAATTACGCATAAATGCAATGCAAATATGTATAAAATGTGCATTAGGGTTATTTATGTAGTTACCCTTATGGGATACATCATTCTTAAATATTTGTACTACGTTCTTGTTAATGAACGTGTCACGTTATTCGTCATTCCTAATACATTTCCAGTGAAGCTTTCATTTGCGAATAGTCCACTACAGTCAAGATCTGTGGCCGAGAGGTTCAATATTGTCGTCAGAGCGTCGTTCAATATTGTCGTCAGAGCGTCGTTCAATATTGTCGTCAGAGCATCGTTCAATATTGTCGTCGGAGCCGGGTTTATTTCACGGGAAGTCTGGAGGTGACTGCATGGATTCTGCATTTGAATAGGTTTTCGGAATCGAGTTTAGGGTTGAGTCAGACTCCTAAATATATGAGTTAGCCAGCACATCCGGGCGACTTTGAATGGTTTATGTCGCTGATATTTTAAAGAATAGATGAAGTCATCCTATGTTTTCCAATGCTAGAAATTCTCACTTTGAACTCTCATTTGGACCTCGTGGTTTTGTCACAACCAAAGTGTCAAAACTTTTCTCTGATTGGATATTTTTTTTTGATAATCTGCTTGACAACTGTTAATCACTTTATATCCACGCCTTCTTTTAGTACGCTAATAGGATTTGAATATCGACCACCCGTTTGGATCATAAGTGCCGATACCCTTTCTTAATTACTTCGCGGAAGTAGGGGGGTTATCCGAAAATAACCTACTGTTCAAGCCCAACCTACCTAAGAAAGATATCTTTGGACCGTTTTGGAAGAAAATGTACGGTATCTATTATATAGGATATCTACAGATTATGCCAACTGGGGGATGGAGGGTCAAAGGATTTATATCCGTAATGCAGGCCACACCTCGACCAGGAGAGCAAGGCCAGCGGAACCTTTCACCGGACGGGAGCCGAAAGATGGTCCCGAGGAGACTCGACTCCAGTCGCCTACGAATCTGATCGGCTATGGTCCCAGCAACCTGTAAAGAATCTGCTTCATGGGAACACTCAGCAGATTTGTGTACTCCTCAAGAAAGGAGGACCAGAGCTATAAAGAACTAAGATACGTACACAGTGTTTCTTTCAAGACTTTTTGGCCCGGGGGGGGGGGCGAATGAAATTTTAGGGGGGACGTTTTCTATTTTTTCTATATAAATATATCTAAATACTGAGTCACATAAATAGAAACTAGGCTAACATTTAATGTCGGAGGTATCGGAGGTATGCCTGAAAAACACATTGTCTGTACACCATCCTCTAAGAGTGCCCCTCGAAGAGGGGGGGGGGGTACCACCATTTTGACTCCAGCCTGTCCAATCGGTTATCGTCTATCTGTGCTATTTCAATGGCGCAAAAGTGTTACATGGCTAATATTTGGTACGCAATTTATCTGTAAAATAGGTGCTTCTGCTTTCAAAAACTTGTACCAGTCATTTAAGAAAGTAGTTAATGTTTCGATTATCTCGAGATTCCGAAAAAAGGACTAGAAAGTCAAGGTTAATAGAGTATTAAGATAGTCTATGGACCTTGCTAGAAAATAACCTTCTTTTCGGCATGTACTGCCATCGCTTCAACTGGGAGTCAAAATGGCCGCTGTTGCGCCAGCCTGTATATTTAAGAGCCTTAGGAGGCTGAGTGTCGGCTGGGCTGGGTAAATGTCGAAACGTCAGCTTGTGCAGACTTTTAATATACTAAAGCGTGGAAGTTCATGTAAAATGCCATATTTGCCTTATCTTATTTTTATAATTTATTCCTAGAAATACCTTTTTGGAAAGGATTTTCAGATATAAATGCTTATTTCGGAATTTCTTGTAATTTTCTGCATTTTAAAGTTTATTTATTTAGTTTTTCTTTGCGTTTTATTTTTAACCTTCTTTTATTTAGCTACAAAGTCTTCGTTTCTTCAGACTTTGTGGAAACATGGTGCACCCCCCTCCCTCTCTTTTTTGGGGGAATGTTATTATGAGATAAGGAGCATTGATATTAGAAGTTTATTTACTAATGCTAAAATTTTGGTAACATTTTTGACGTTGTCAATGGTTTTTCGGACGAACAAAGCTGTCTATATCTGTAAAAAATGTCAAACTCATGGAGTTAGAAAGGAGGAGATAAAATTCCTATGGGTGAAACGTTTGAAAATGCCATAATGCTTTGAGAATTATATCTAGGTGTCGCTAGTGTTTGTAAAGTAGTTGCTATTGTTAGTTGACACTATAAAAAGGCGTAGTATTTAGTATATGTATTTTTAATAATTTTTAAATTAAGGATTTCTTAATTCTGAGTATAATTAACCAGTATTTTTTCATAGTTGTAGGATAGAGCATAGAATATGTGGAGATAAAAATGAATTGGAAAGTAAAATAATTTTGAATACGTAGGAATATTCTTTATTGCTTCAGTTATTCTTTGCGTTGTACTAATAATTAATTTTTACAAAATTAACAGTTTAAATAAATATTTTAGGTCTTTCGCCATAGAAATGCATACAATACAGGACTACTTAGCTTATCCCAGCGCCACCTGAATTATTGTCTCAAACGATATTGGCGTTTTCTTAATATAAAGATTTAACTCCTTACTTTTACCTCCATGGTCAAACTAGTACTCGGCAGCTTTGAAGTATGCCAAATGAATTGACTTTTATTTCAACATATTTTTAAAAAAAGGTCCCGAGTTGATCAAATTGACTTAAAAAAAAAAGAAAGAACTATTTCGTTGTTAGAATCATTCCAAATTGTAACCGATATTGTGAAAGACTTTAACTATATTCCTGGTGCAACAGTTGATATTATCAGGAAGAAATGTGTAAAAGTTCTTTCGGAAAAAAAAAATATGGAACATATTAAAGACACAGGAAAAGTTCTTAGTGGTCATGGTTTCTGTCGAATTCTCAATACCTCCTGTCATAAAGAGCTGCTTTAGATATGATCTCATTTTAGTTGGAGTAAATACATCATTTTTACTATTCAAAACAATATTAACAGATTAATTATGTAAATAATTACATTCTCACTACTATTCGTGTACGTATATATATGCAGCTTTGTATTTCAAGCATTAAAGAAGAATCTTGATGTTGTTCTCATAAGCGGAAATTCCTACTGATTAAACATTTTAACATTTTTACGGTAATAGAGTTATTATTGGAACTATATTTTCGTATCAGACTTTAAGAGCCTATTTTTCACATTTTAATGTCTTTCCAAAAGACATATTTGAATAATTTTTAATGCATTTTCGCATATCTATTTTATACATT